>CM076573.1:599915494-600133867 GCA_034641835.2 Pinus albicaulis
GGGCCTATATACTCACTTTGTTATTGTCATGAGTCTCGATTAGCGAGGTCCAAAATGTTACACTTATAATGTCTTTTGTGCAATGCTGGTTTCCTCATGAGGCGACGAGCAAACTCCTATCACGGTTTCCCCATGGGCGGCGCCTATTTTTGTTATTTTCTTGAAACTCATCGATGAGAAGGCTCACCTCTGTATGTACCATATCTTCTTACAGTAATAGAACTTAGTCTTATTTAGAAAAAAAATATATATATATTATTAATAATATTAAAATATTAGAAATAAGCATTATTAATAAATATTTGAATATTTATTTATAATGAATATTAGTAATATTATAATATTATTAATTTATACAAAAATAAATTAATAATATTATAATATTTTTATTCATTATTAATACTTATTATAATATTATAATAAGTATTAATAATATATATTAAAAATATTTATTAATATATTATTAATATTAACTATATACATATTATAAATTATCTTGAAATATATATAATAATATAATAATAATATTTATTAATATAAAAATAATATTTAATATTTTAATATTTATTTATATATTAATATCATAGATGGTTATATTATGAATAAACCGAGAAAAACTAATAATATATTAATAATATTTATTAAATATTAATAATATTATTATAATATTATAATATTACTAATAATCATTATTAAGTTTGAAGAGAGTAATAAACCATATGAAACAAAATTTAAAAACAAAAAAACCCAAGAGATTAATAAACCCTAACAATTAATATTTGAGAGTGAAGATATTAATAAACCCAACGGATAATTAATAGCCCCAAACCCAATGTCATCATAAACCAAAGGTTTAAAATATTATAAACCATCGGAATTACGAACCCAAAAAGCGAAAACCATTACCCAAAAATTACAAACCAAACGAAATGGTGAACCCAAGGGAATTGATTTAAACATTCGGACAATCGTTGTCACAATGCGACGTTGGACCAGCGTGACCAAGGTTTGCCATGGGTGACTTTCCTATTGAGACAATCTTTTATCGAATGTGACATTTGATCATGGATGACATTAATCCAGTATTCATGTTATAAACCCAAAAGTAATAAACCTAAGGGAGTTTTAATATTAGAAAGCAAAGAATTCGTGAACCCAGGGGCGGTTATCACCCAACAAATTATAAACCAAAAGAAAATTAGTGAACCAAAGGTGATTTAAAACATTCGAAGAATTCTTGTCACGATGCGACGTTCAGACCAATATGAGCGAGGGTTGGCCATGGGTGACTCATATTGAAACAATATTTGTCGGAATGTCACATTTGATCATGGGGATGACGATGATCGATATTCATATTATAAACCAAAAGAACTAATAAACATTGAGACAATTGTTGTCACAATGCGACGTTGGGGCAAGTATGACCATGGTTGGCGTAGGGTGATTTTCATATTGATACAATGTTTGTCGAGAATGTGACATTTCATCATGGATGACATTGATCGATATTCATATTATAAACCAAAAAAACTAATAAACCCAAGGGTTTAATATTATAAACCAAAGGAATTCGGCAGACAAGGGACAACCATCACCCAACAAATTATAAACCAAAAGAAATTGGTGAACCCAAAAATGTTCCTTTATTCGAGGAAATTCTTGTCACAATGCGACGTTGGACCAACTATGAGCGGGGTTGGCCATGGGTGACTTTCATATTGAAGCTTGATATTTGTCAGTGTCACATTTGATCATGGATGACATTGATCCAATTATTCATATTATAAACCAAAAGAACTAATAAACCCAAGGGTTTAATATTATAAACCAAAGGAGTGAGTGAACCCCGAAAGGAGTCCGGCCCCGAAAATTATAAACCGAAACAGTGAACCCAATGAACGATTTAAACATTTGAACGATTGTTGTCCCGTCGACACGTGGGGTAAGTATGACCATGGTTGGCGTGGGGTGATTTCATATTGATACAATGTTTGTCGAGGGAATGTATTTCATAATATAATATAATATTTTAATATTTATTTAGTAATATAAATATTATTATAATATTACTAATAATTATTATTAAGAAATATTAGATTATAATATTTACTAATCATCATTATAAATAAATATTCTAATATTTATTAATAATGAATATTTGTAATATTATAATATTATTAATAATATAACTAACTATGATATAATATATATTATTAGTTCTTTTGCTTTATTAATAGTATAGCCATGTATAATATATTAAATTATTATATATTATTACTATTTTTTTATATTAATATATATTATATATATTTCAAGTTAATTTATAGTATGTATATAGTTAATCATAATTTATATTATGTATATATTATTATTCTTATTAATATAAAATATATATTTTTTCAAATTAATATAATAAATTTATTATATATAATATTTATTTATTGATATATAAATTAATGTGATGGGTAGTGGATATAGGCCTATCGGCGTATATCAACCACATTGGTAAATGTGGTTGTGAATCTATTTTATATACGCCTATCGACGTATATCAACCACATTAGTTTTTACTAATGTGGTTGTACTAATAATAACAGAATAGCCATTAAAATACTGAAATTGATGCGATAACATCGATTCTAGTCCTTCGGTCCCTCGGTAATATTGACTTTCAATTTTATTCAAACGTGTGTTCAACTCTCCTGAATATTGTAAATCACTTGCCATGCAAGGGAGGCAACGGATAGGTTGAAGAGGAGGCAACAAATGGAAGTGAAGCTTATTTTAATAGTTTGAAACATTTTTTTATTTATCGGAACACAAATTCCAATCAAAGTTGGGTAGTACCATTTACGACAATTAACTAAATATATGTAAGAAATGGAACAAAAGAAAGTGTATATAAATTCTATTTACAAAGCATTTATCTTTAGGAATAAAGAACTTTTACTTATTTGAAAGAGAAAACGAGGTGCCTAGCCGAGATTTAGATTAATCCATTGCACTTAAAGTGAAAGTAAACTCAAAAATAATATTTTATTAATAATTCGATTTTTATTTTTAATTCAAAATATAAATTCTAATTAATGTGGAATGAGTATAAATTAAGCTATCATAATTTTGTAAAATGTAAAATTAATGAATTATAAATTTATAATCAATAAAAATAAACTTGAATTTCATTTTTCAAATATTTATTTTAAATTAAAATTTTGTTCATTTAAAATACGATTTTTTATATACTTACAATTCAAAACCAATCAATTACAATTATATTATTAATTGAAGTGAAATTGAACTCCCACTTCCCCAAAAAAACTAATTTTAATAACTCAAAACACAAATCTCAACCAAACACAAATCTAATACATAATGAATCAAATTTAAATTATAACAAATAAAAGTGAAGAAGCCTCCATTAACAAAATAGGTATCTTAACTATTTTGAATATGCCAAATTATAACAAATAAAAGTGAAGGAAAGCTCCATTAACAAAATAGGTATTTTAAGGATTTTTTTGAAAGAACTCAATCTAAAAATGGCTTTGCGATGTAGAATTTTTCTTAGGAGTAGGGTTTCAAGGTTTTACGCCGGCCGGCGGGCTTGGGGCGCCTTTGGGAGAAGTCTCTTGGCTTCATCGGGAAGAAATGGAAGCCATGTATTCTTTGGAGATGGTCGGAGGACCAGCATTGGTTGGAACGCGGAGTTGTACGGCGAGGTGGAGTGGGTTGAGGTGCGAGTCCCACTTTCCCTCTGTCTCGGTTCACTTATGTAGTTGGTTTACGGTTGGAACTCTTCACATAAGGACGGCGGAAGTGGAGGGTGCTTACGAGGAGGGCCTTCGGGGCCATAGGCGTACTCCTCAACATGTGGAGGTCAAGGGCGGCAAACCTACTTCACCCTCTGTTTGGGACGGCGCCTAGTCTAGATGGCGGCCCCGGATTTGTAGCGTTACCACTCCAGCCTTTGCTCCATCTGTGGTACCGGGCCTTTACCTTCTCGGTGTGGTTGCTCATGACCGTCTTACCTCGGTTGGGCGAGCGACCCATGACCTTCAACTCTGTAAAGAGGCTGAGCTCCAATGTACCGGCTCCGACATTATTGTCTCTTTTGCGGTCTAGCTCTGCGGGAGCTTGGGGTATGATCCATCTTTCCATGCAATTTTCTTTAAAAAAAAAATCATGTTTGTTTTCTTTGGTATGGGAGGACGGACTAGGGGTCGGTCTATCCTCTCCTACCTCTGTCGTTGTTCGGGTGCGAAGGCTATTCGGGCTACTTGTTGCCAAAGAGTTGGATGTCGGTATATCACCCAAACAACCTGTTCTACATCCCACTAGGAGTCTACATCTATGGGGGACACGTAAAGAGCAATGCTAATGTGGGTTGAGCGAGAGCCAAGGCATATAAAACATAATCATTACCAAATTTCCTCTCGGATCTATGGATGGGAAGTCTTTCATTCGATTAGGTGCGGGGAAATGAGCTGGTTTTTGAGCTAAAAGGAAAAATAAAAAATATCGCGGGGAATTCCGGCTCCCAAACAAAGCACGATATCCTCGAATGACACTACGAAACATTAAAACTAAAAGAATATCGGATTAGGAAAACTCTACTATATTCCTGAATCTAAGACTCGAGAGGGCGCTCCGGGAACAACATCAACCACTAGAGTAGAAAAAACGGAAAAGGACTACCCTCTTTCAAGGATATACTAAGAGGAAAGTCCCACACGGGGGAAAAAAAAAACTCGAAACACCGATGCCGGGACCATGCATTGTAAAAGAAACGAGAGGACGGCTCGAGCCTGGCAGGTTGAAATGCCCGGAGGTTACGAGGTTTTGATGCATTGCTAACAAAAGCGGTCATATGTCGTTTAAATGACTTCTCGCCAAAACCTAAAGAGCTACATGTTTGGATATACCAAAGTTTGGATCGAGATGTGTGATATTTTCCTTTGCGCGAGATTCTTTGTGGTTCAATTTGACACAAAATAGGACTATTGTTTGGCCATTGAAGGATCATGGTTGGGGTTGGGCGAGGATTTTAATAACCCCATGGTTCATGGTTTTGATGCCAACACTATGGTGGTTTCAAAAAATGCATGCGGGTGCGATTACACAATTTGCCGCTCCCTTTTTGCTTTCCATCGAGGTTCTAGAAAACATTGGGAACTTATTAGGAAGGTTCATAAAGTTCGGCCTGAGAAAGAATGGATATGAGGATATTCACACCCTTCACAAGTATCTGTGTGGAGATGGAACTTAGCAAGGATACGCCTAAATGCATTAACCTCATTCATAAATTTCTCAAATGGGCCCAAACTTTAGACTTTGAAAACAACGCATTTCGATGTCAAGTGTGTCCTGGCGAAACTTATGAGTTCCTCTACATTATCCATGAAAAAACCAACCAAGAAGCCACAAAAGAATAATGGTCGGCGAGTTCCAAATGTACCACACGGGCGGATGAAGGGGAAAAGAGACGAAGGAAGCCAAAGGCAAGCAGAAATAGAAAATCAACAAGAAATTCGACGAGGAACACATGAGAAGGATGAAGGAAAAATGGATGGCAATGTGGAAATAAAAGGAGAAGAAATAATTGCCTATAATAGTGGAAATTAATTAGGATGTGGAGAAGGATGGTATACAAGGCATCTAGGGCATAAAATGTGCACAAATCACGATAGCTCGAGACTACGAAAAATACGGACAACACTCTCCCCGGCATGGAGCTAGCCATCGTACACTCGATCCTTCATTGGATGGCTAGCAAAAAGTTTAAAGAAAAAGGAAAAAAGACAAGTCCAATGTTTACGGAAAAGTGTAATATGGCTTCTTTTTTATGCCATAGCCATTTGTTTTTACATGGGTACATCTCTCTTATGGAATGCTATAGCATATACGATGTAAATTTTTTTTTATCTTTAATAAGAAGTTCGATTTTTTTTTCTCGGGAAAGAAAAACAAAATAGGTATTTTAACTATTTGAATACGCGCATTTTAATTATTTGAAGGTAATTGTCTATAAAGGAAGTGAAGGTGAACTCCATTCCCCAAATTTTTTATTTTTAATAATTTGAAACATTTTAGAAATTAAAACATAAATATTAATCAATACTAAGTGGTTGCAACTCAATATTAATCTACTTTCAATTGTACAACTTAAATCCAAATAAATTTGCAACGGATGAAAGTGAAAGTGGCTTCCATTTAGTAGAGAGCTACGCAACTTGAGGTGGGAAATGAGGGAAATCTATATTCGAAAGGCGCTAAAAACATGACAACTATGGGGAAAACTAGAAAACTTCCTCCTATCGAAACATTTGATTAACGGAGGAAGAGTATTCAAGGAGAAGCTGAAAGTTTCCCAAAAGTGGAGGGATTGGTTACGAAAAAATCGAGGGCTCCAATGGAAAATACGAAGCCAATCAACACAAATCCCCAATGCGAGAAGAAGTGATAGAAACGGCACAAGAGAAACGGTCGATCGATTGAAATGCGAAAGGAGGATGTAAGCCTAAGTCGGCAAAGACACCAAGGTGGTCCTAGGCCCGACGCAAACCCGGGCCCATAGGGACCACATGAAGACATATGCTTTAATATGAGAATTTGTATGGGGATATAGCCCAATGAGAAACTCCTCAATTCTTGGACTACGTATGTTTAGAAAGCCTAAATGGGAGGTGGGCCTTCATCTGAGCTCTAAAAGTTTTCTCCATTGTATTTTCTAGCCTTGAAGATAGGGATAAAATATTTGAAGGAAGCCCCTATTTCTTGTCATCATTAGGATTAGCATGTGTCCCTAGAAGGAGAACTTCACACCCGAGAACAAGAGACTTTCACCTTTATCTTGGTGTGGATTAGGCTATATTCACTAACACTAGATTATTGCTTCCCAAAATCCCTTGAAGCCATAGGTAAATCCATGACGCTTTCTAAAAATCTAGAGGCAACCCAGTGAGAAAATATACATCTTATGCCAGATCTATGTGATGGACATCTATGGAGCCCTCCTTGAGGCAATCCAACTCAAGTTCCAAGATGAAGTTGGACTCATAACATTGATTATGAACAAATCGCGTTCCGATTATCGACGATGCCACAAACATGGGCACTTTTATTCGGAATGCCCACTAAATTCCAAGTACGAGAAAACCCAAGCCTACACCGAAGAGATGGTGATGGTTTCACAAGGATTGGTATAAGAGGAAGGATGGAAGGAAACAACAACAAAAAAACCATAATGGGAACGAGGTCAAAAAATTGATATGGAAGCATTGGCCGAAGAAACTCATCGAGACGAGCTAGAGCAACAAACATAGCAAGAGATATTGGAGAAAGAAGCAACGGAAGAGGTGATCCTTCGGCAAAAGAAGAGACACGAAGCCAACGGAAGCAATCCCATGAGAAGGAAAGGTGACACCCGAGCGGACTAGGGATGAATACCAAGATTTGAAGGAAAAATGGAGCAAGAGGTGCGGACCTCTGCAACTCCTAGAAAAATGGAAACCCCAAGGGATGAAGCGATTCCAAAGGACCAAATAGATCGGGTGAAATACTTGTTCTAACGAGGAAGAAACATAGAAAAGAGTTCCAAACGACCACATGGAGAAGCAAAAGGCCTTAAGTCCAACTAAAGACATATAAAAGCTAGATCCCAAAGAAAACCCAACGAAAACAAGGTCAGAAAACAAACAACGTTGCACTCAAGGAGCGGGGGCTCGATTGATAAATTCGGGTAATATGAAACCTTAGAACCCAAACTCCCTCGCACCTCTTTTCAATGAAAATTATAACATGGAATATAAGGTGCTTGAATAGCCCCTCGAATGAAAAAAAACCTAAAATAAAAAATGAAAAGAAAATCCCAATATTATGTTTTTTAAAAGAAACAAAATGTATTGTGGCTCGTATGCAAATAAGCGGTGGGAAACTTTGGGTATAAATATGAATTTGTAGATATCGAATCTAGAAATTCGGCGAAGTCAGAGAGACTCTTAACCTTATGGAATCCCCAATCCATGTGGTTTCCTCTGAGGCCTCTCATCATGCTTTGACTCTAGTTATATAGTACATAGGGTCGCCGAGATCTGATTCTTTGTACTAATGTTTATGACCCCACCAAATTGATGAGAATCTTGATTTTGTCAGTCTATACTCTTTGAGGAAGGTAACCCACATCAAAATGGATCACGGGAGGAGACTTCAGCATGATTCTTTCCCTAGCGAAAAAAAAGGGAGAGTGCCAGGAAATTGGATAGAGACGTTGAATAATTTCAAACTATGATTATTTGTTGAAGTTGGTGGAATTAAAGACCTCCAAATAACGTATTTAGTTGGAAAAATAAAAAGGGGGGTAAATACTTGGTGGCTTTGTGGCTAGATAGGTTCCTCATCTAGGAAGGTTGATATTGCAAGGAATAGAGATGAAAACTAACATGTTATACAATAATGGTTTAGATCATTGGTCTGTGTCCTAACCACCCGGATACGGACCATACCTTTGAAGGATTATGGTTGGACCAACCAAACTTTTAAACAAAGTGAAGCAATGGTGGAAAGAAGATATAATTATGAGAGGCTTTAAGATGTTAGTGTTAGGCCCCTATAATACTAGTGTAGACCCTTATTTTTATTGTTAGTATAGCCCCCTTATTGTTATTGTTGTGCCCATGTATAGCCCCCGTATTATTATTATTGTGCCCCATAGAAACCACAATTTTATTGTTGTTCCCTTACATTGTTATTCTTATGTCGGCTACGATTATATTGCGGCCCCTTAGACTCATGATCCGGGTGGATATTGGTGGCCACATGCCATTTCCACTTAGGGCCCCACCATTGTTTCTTTCGAGTTTTAGGTTCCTTAAATGTAGCATAGTTTACTATTTTTAGTAATTTTTTTGGGTCCTAAACTTCCAAAGTCGTTTCGAGACCCTAAACGACATTTTTGGGAAAACCGAGACAAACATTTTCCTTCAACCAATATTTCTCACATCAAAAGTTGTATTCCTAGGATATATCTTTTGAACAAGATAATATGCACATCAAACGAAGACCATATGACAAATTTACGTCCCAGGGGAATATGATGTACCAATTTACCCAAACGGGGCCAATAGTTTTGAGCGCTTCATCTCCTAGGGTTAGGTTTTGGATCTTTAGGGTTTTCCATTGTTTCTCAATAATAAATAGGCCTTCGGGCCTCATTGTAAGATAGTTTAGAGGCTTTGTAGCTGCCACATCTCTTCTTAGAGATAAGCTACCAACGCCCTAACTAGTTTATTTCCATTTTGTCTATAATTATATTTCAGTTATGTGATATTAATGAAATGAAGTATTATTTCTACGCATCTCTACGTTTATGTGTGTTTCTTTATTTTATTGCTTTCCTACATAGGTCTAGATCGGTGGTATCAGGCAGTCTGTCTTTCTCGATCCTTCTTTGCATGTCCCCAACAAGGTCGGGGGTATGAGGGAGTTAGGTCTCGGTCTGGTTCGAACCTTTGCAAGATCAACCTCGCAAACGCGGATGACCTCCCATGGGGGAAGAAAAGAAAGATGAGGGAGTAGGAGATCTTATCAAAATATTTCTCGAGGAGGCCCTCGAGAAATAAAGCTGCTGATGATGGATAACTTTTCCCGGATCCTTCAACGACTTCCCAAGCTGCAACGCATCTACATCCATGTTCACTTTAGGCACAACTCCCTTTTAAGGTACAAGTAAACTTTGACATTCCCATATTTGGGGGCCAAATAGATGTGAACGTCGAGAGATAGATGGTTGAATCTATTACAAGGTTTATTTCTCGATTCATGACTTTTCAGGCGATAAAAGATTACTTTTTCACTCCGCAAAGTCCCCCCATGTCAAGAACTAGTGGGAAACCTACGTAAGGCAAAAGGATAGGAGGGAACCTGTATGTTTTCAGGCACACCCACTTGGAAATCTTTCTTAGATGCCATCGAGAGAAAATATTATCTCGTGGGGAATTATGAGGATAGTACATACAATAGACTAGGCTACGACAAGGATCAAGATGTTCATGATTTGATGAATCTATTCCATACCCTACGCATAAAATTGGGTGTCAAAGATTCGAGGAAAAATTTGGTGCTAAAGTGCCGCAATTTTCTACACATATACATTCGAAGGGAAATGGAGTTCCTTGACAGCTCTTTTCTTGGCACAACATATCGGTATGCTTCCCAGAGATTGACCGGAAGTTCGAAACGGAATAAGCGAGACTTTGGATGCGAATCGAAGCAAGGGAAAGGTGCCCCCAAACTGCGGAACAAAGGTCAAAGCCAGGGCGGGGTAGCCCGGATAACCCTCCAAAGCCACAAGAAAAGAAAAACACTGTCTATGAATCCTAAGAAGGAAATGGGAAAGTGGTGTGAGTTCCATGGAAGCTCCTCACTGACACGATTGAGTGTCGGGCCAAACGGTCACTCTTGGCCGGCGGAAGTCTTCTAAATCGGACTCATGCTCCAATTCGACTCAAAACCGGACAAAGGGAATGATAAAGGGAAGAATATTATCGATGCGAGCCCAACTCCAGTGTCACCACGAAGATCCAAAAGGAGGAACTATAATATCCGAAGGAGGGGGAACGCCTCTTCCATTCCTAGATGTGGGTAAAGGGTTCCCCACATGGTTCATTATTGGCAGGTGGAATCCAAAAGAACCGCATTTCAGCAAAGGTCATGAAGTGTTTGGGCTTTCTAACCACAGCACACACGACTATGCTCCATTGGGTGGCTTCACCAAGGATGAGATCTTTGAGTCGGTAGTAGTGACGCCTTTCCTATAGCATCAAGCCCTTCACGGATGACATATTATGTGAAATTTATCCTCTTGATGTTTACGATGTATTATTAGGCCAACCATACTTGTGGAAGCGACATGTTTTTTATGAGTCTCAACATTGCATTGTTATTGTTACTTTGGGCACTAAGTTGTGTGGGATACCGGAGGTAACATCGTCTTCCATCATCTCTTTGATTACTACAAAACAATGTAGTAAGTTCATTTTCAAAACTAGGAAGTTTGTTTTCCGATAATCCGCCCTTAGGGAAGAATAAGATTTTTGCCACAACCTCCCGGACGGGCTCTTCGCACGACAACAACGGATGGACAAGGTCATGGAGGAGTACGAGGACTGTCACCTCACCCATAGGGGTGCCTCTACACTTTCGAGGTCAAGCATCCCATCGATCGACCCCAAGTGTGTGTTGCACAATGGACCAATATGTCAGCACCTATTCTAAGGAATGACGGAAATCAAGCCCAGTTCGAGTTTGCTATAGAAAGGTCACATCTAGCCAAGTTCATCATCTGTGGGAACCCAATCATTTTGGTATAGAAGAAGGATGAGACTTGGAGACTACGTATTGACTATCGGGTCTTGAACAAGATCATTGTCGAGAATAGGTACACGATCCCATGGATTGATGACCTTTTGGACCAACTCAAGGGAAAAATATTTAGGCAGATCGACTTGAAGTACGGGTATCACCAAGTACCAATCGAACCCTGCGATGTGTAGAGAAACTTCCTTCAAAGCCATGGAGGGGTCCTTTTCGAATGGTTGGTCATGTCTTTTGGGTTGACTAATGCTCACGCAACCTTCATGAGGCTTATGCGACATCTTGCGGCAAATCACTAACTCATTTGTATTAGTGTACTTGGATGCAACATCTGAACGCCCGGCCAGGACTTGGGAAGAGCACCTCCACCACATCCAACAAGTCCCCCAAAAACTACGACAACATAAGCTATGTGCCAATTTTGAGAAGTGCAATTTTGGAATGACTCGGGTTTAGGTATACGGGATACATTATTGATGATTGGGGGTGCATGTGGATCCGACCAAGATCTAAGTCATTCGGGGGATTGGCCAGCCCCAACCACTCTAATAGAGCTTTGCGGCTTTTACGCGTCTTTCCAATTTCTACCGTAGGTTCATTTTTCGGATTCTCTCATATTACTTGACGCAGGCCAAGTCACCAAGGAGCGACGAAAGAAAAAATTATTTTGTTTGAATATCAACGGACGGCATTCGTCGAGGTTGAAACATCGCCTCTACTCTTCCCCGGTGCTCACATTACAATACTTGCAAAACTGTTGAGATCGAGACAAATGCCTCATACTATACTATTGGGGAAGTTCTTACTCAGCAAAGGGGCATCCGGTGGCATATTGTGGGATTCGCCAATCCATTTTGTAGGATTACCTCGTAGAAAAATTTCGTATTCTATAGATTATAGTACAACATTGAGCTACTAAACCTGGCTGGGATCCCATATGAGTTTGTAGCATTCGCATATATTTAGGGGCCCTCAATAAAATGTTTCCTAATCGGGAAATTTTAGGGATAAAAGGTAGCGTCTTAACAAGCATGAGCCTAGTCTTGTTGATGGTAAATTATCTCTATAAAGGTGGCATGTTATGATAGAGAGTGAGAACGTGGCAAGAGATTTTAAAGTAGTTAATGATGTAAGGGAACAATGCTTCTTAGCAATTCTCAGATGAGTATGAGACCCCTATGCTCATATATGTTGTTTACGCCTATAGTTTCCATGTTTGTGACATGTTTAATAAAATTCCTATAATGGCTAGCAGGGATCTAGTTGAGTCATTTTTTTTGTGTTTGCTTTTTCACCATCATTATGTTGTTAAAAATCATCACTAAAATTTTCATGAAGTTCTGAGAAATGACCTGGGCTCTGGGCCTGAAAAGGTGGCTCAAATCTTGGGGACATTAGCACAATACTAGGGAATTTAGTCTCTGGACGCAGGCATGAAGGCCTATGGAAACATCGAGAGCCTCCTAAACGCAAGTATGTAGGCTTGTGCATGCGTCCATAGGTCTAAGAGATCAAAATATCAGTGAGACCTAGGGACAAGATCCCTAAATAGTTGGGATGGTTCTTGGGAGTGTTATTTCTGATGTATAATGTTTGTGTGACATGTTTCTATCGATTCCACTTCCTTAAGGTCACCTAGGAGGTCAAAATAGTTCATAGTAGCCTCTCATCACATGTTTACCCCAGTTTGCCAGTTACTTGGGTAGATGTGGGATCAATGTGTTACAAAGTGGTATCAGAGCATGGTTCACCCCTCAAACTAGATGGGCGGTGTGTTGGTCATGCATTCATGTTAGTTGGATATGTCTTTAGTATGTTGGTGGTCAATGTGTGTTTGTTGCATATGCATAGTGTTGGTCATGGTTACAGTGATGTCACCATGTGAAATTTTTCGGTGTCATTGTGACATGCATCATCATGAGTGTATGATTGGTTATGTGCTGTTCATGCTTATGTATTATCTGTGTATGCTTGATTACATGTTGTTACATGTTCTACATGCATTGCTTGTCTATGCTTGGTTACATGTTGTTCATGATTATTTATTTTTTGTGCATTCTTGATTACATGTTGTTATATATTTTACATGCATTGTTTATTTATGTTTGGTTACATGTTGTTTATGCTTGTGTATTATTCGTGTACATTGGGATGGTTGATGTTGTCATGCATGAGGTCATAGTATGTGAAGTACATGGATGACTGGACTCTAGCTAATCTGAAATTTATGTGTTGATATAAATATATGATATATGTTTAATTGTTGATATGATGATATCTATACATGCATTACATTGATTGGTGATCTTGCAGATGATATATCCTCCCCAAATTATGTTATGGTACGTTGGTTTATTGTGATTTGGTTTAGGTGACATAATATTCATTGCAGGAAGAAATCAAAGATGAATAGAAAGATGATAAACTACAAAGACTCTCCCTATGAGTCACATGAGAACCATGGTGTTGGGAACTCGTCTGACTCAGAAGACACACAAATAATTTTGATGGAAGAAATAAGGATTTGTAATGAAAATAATGAAAGAATCATGCATGCACTGGAAAAACGAGCAAAGGTTAATGCAAAAATTCTTCAAATTTTGTTAGATTTGTGGAAACAAGGGCCACTTCAGATCAAATATGGACAGAAGGATGGGACTAATGGGGCTTATGGTAGTAGGTCTCTTGGTGTTCACAGGTCGGATAGAGATTACACGTTCAAGGATGGAAGGTTCTTAGACACTCCGAATAAGAGAAGTGATAGACACAGGTATTATTATAGTTCTGGTTCTGACGGGAATCATGATCATTATCATTATCATCCTTATAGGAGGATGGATAGGGGATATTTTATGGATGATTTTAAGAAAGGAAAGTCACCTACATTTTTCGGAGAGATGAAGAAACCACATGATGAAGAGGTATGGTTACTTGGTATGAGGAAGTTCTTTAGGTTACATGATTACCCAGAAAACATGAAAGCTGGAATAGCTACATTCATCCTCTGAGGAAAAGTAGATATTTCATGGGAAGATGTCAAGAATGTCAGGGACATTTATGAGGAGGAATGGACTTGTGGTGAGTTTGAAAGAATTTTTAGGAATAATTATCTATTGTAGAGATATTATGATGACAGGGAAAAATAGTTTTATGAGCTAATGATAGGATCTATGGGTGATGAGAAATACACTAGCAGGTTCTTGGAGTTGTTGCGATATGTGCCTTACCTCAAGGAGGAGAAGGTCACTATTCATAGATTCATCAGTGGGTTTCTAATAGCATTCAAGGACAAGATTGAATTTTATGAGCCTAAATCATTGGAGGAGGCCATTTGAAAACTAAAGCATTGTTATGAGCAATCAAAGCACAGATTTGAAACTAAGACAGATTGGAAGGGTAATGCAAGGAATAAAGGAAAATGTTACAATAAGCGAGCAAAACCTCAAGGTACTAGTAATAAAGATTATTTTTCACCACCTAAGAATTTCAATACATCTGGAAGAGGACAGGGATTTCAGTTAGAGGTGCAAAATAAGAATGATAATAGGGAACTTGTGCGTTGTTGGACTTGTGGAGGAGATCATTGTAAGAGATATTTTCCACAACATCAAGTTGGTGGATTGCAGATCTACAATTCATAGGAGGCATAGATAGTGGGAGATGTTGGAAAAAAATTTCCCAGGATCTATGCAGCGCTGGATAACAAGAAGGAAGATCACCAAGAGTCTATTATCGAGATGGATGGTAAGCTTTGTGATCAAGTTATTTCTATTTTTATTGACCCTGGATATAATTTAGTTATGTTAGTTCTGACCTCGTGGATATGTGTGGTTTGAATAATGAAGTACATGCATAGTATTTGTTAGTGTAGTTGGTTAGAGGCACCAAGAAGAAAATTTATCATTGGGTAACAACTTGTGCATTTCAGTTGAATGGCATTTCTACAACAGATCAATTGAATATACTGTCGTTGGGATCATAAAGTATGTTGTTGAGCATGGACTAGTTGTATCTTAATAGAACCAAGGTGGATTTTTATGACAAATCCATTGAGTTCTTGGATGACAACGGGGAAAAGATAATATTACAGGGAAAGAAGAAAGAAACATGAGTGAGAATGGTTACAGCTATGCAGGAAAAGTGCAACCGAAGGAAAGGGTGTATGTTGTTTGCAGTGCACATTTCTAGTGACAAAAGTAAGGAAGTTGAGTATGCATATGTTTTAAGTAGGTACCCAATTATACAATAGTTACAAGATACATTTACCACAGATATTTTAGAGTTTCCACCCCACAAGGAAGTAGACTTTTCTATTGAGTTGGTACCAGGGGCAACGCCAACATCAAAATCACTTTACAGGATGAGTACAACTGAGTTGGTATAGTTAAAGTTGTAGTTGAAGGAAATGTTGGAAAAAGGATACATTTGGACAAGTGTATCACCATGGGGTGCACCAATATTGTTTGTGAAGAAGAAAGATGGCACTCTCAACCTCTGCATCAATTACAATTTTTTGAACAAAGTGACCATCAAGAACAAGTATCCATTGTATAGGATTGATGAATTGTTTGATCAACTAGAGGGAGAAACATTGTTCTCGAAGATTGATCTGAGATCTGGATATCATCAAGTACGCATTAAAGAAGAAGATTTATACAAGACAGCTTTCCAGACTGGGTATGGGAATTATGAGTTTGTTGTAGTTCCTTTTGGTTTGCTAATGCTCTAACTGCATTTATGTGTTGGATGAAAAGTGTGTTGCATCCTTATCTGGACAATTTCGTTATTGTGTTCATTGATGACATATTGGTATATTCTAAAAATGATGAAGAGCATGCCGAGCATTTGGCAGCAACGTTGAGATTGTTGAGAGAGCATCATTTTTATGCTAAGCTCAGCAAGTGAAGTTTCTTTCAGACTGAGCTACATTACATGGGACATGTTGTCTCCAAGGAGGACATAGTAGTTTATCCAACAAAGGTAAGGGTCATCATGGAATGGGTAGCTCCTAATAATATGGATGATTTGATATCCTTCATGGGATTGGCAGGTTATTACAAGAGGTTCATTAGGAACTTCTCACAAATTTCTTATCCTATTACATCATTTCAGAGGAAAGGTAAGAAGTTTGAATGGGTAGAGGAATGTGAGGCTAGTTTTGAGCAACTTAAGAAGTTGTTAACACTTTCTCTAGTGTTAAAGATTGCAGATCTGGACAAAGAGTTTGTGGTATGTATAGATGCGTGCAAGGGAGGACTTAATGGATTTATTATTCAGGATGGATAGGTAGTATGGTATGAGTCACATAAACTAAATGAGCATGAGAACAACTACCCAACACTTGATATTTAGCTGGTAGCGATCATTCATGCATTGATGATGTGGAGGAATTAACTTATGGGCAATCGGTTTGTATTGATGAGTGATCACATCGGATGGTGGTATCTATTTGACCAACCGAATCTGAATGCTAGGAAAGCTATATGGTAGGTTACGATAAGAGAGTTTGGATTTGAGATCATGTATATTAAAGGTAAGGAGAACAGGGTCACAAATTCTCATTGTAGGCAGATACATGTAAATAACATAGCAGTTATGAGCTCCTATGGGACATATTTACAGGATAGGATCTTGCCTGCAGGTCAGCAGGATCACAAGTATATGGAGATTCTGCACAGGTTGTAGCATAGTAAAATTATAGGTACATGTATAGGTAGTGATATAGGTATAGGTAGTGGTAAAAGTACATGTACAGGTACATGTAGTGGGACAGGTACAAGTACAATTTATGGTACAAGCATAGGTACAGTTAGTGGCATAGGTACATGTACATGTAGTGCTACAGGTATAAGTACAGATAGTGGTACATGTACATGTATAGGTAGTGTTACAAGTACAAGTAGTGGTACAGGTACAGGTATAGGTCCAGGTGTACAGGATGTGGACTATCTTATCACGACAGATGGATTGGTCAGGTTTAGGGACAAGATATATGTGCCAGACAGTAGTGAGCTTAACAAGGTGATATTTGAGGGAGTTTCATGTGAAACCATATTCAAGTCACCCAGACTATCAGAATGCATTGACTGCGGTGAAGAAGTTATATTATTGGTTTAATTTAAAGAGAGATGTAGCAGAGTTTGTGGCTAGGTATTTCGATTTTCAACATATAAAGGCGGAATGTAGACATCCAGGTGGACTATTACAACTAATTTTAATTCCAAAGTGGAAATGGGATTTCATTTCCATGGACTTCATTATAGCTTTACCGAGGATAGTGAGACAAAATGATTCCATCATGGTTTTTTTGGACAGTTTGACGAATGTAGTGCACTTCATTCCAGTAAAGTCTACATTTTTATCATATGATGTGGCACAAGTCTTTGTTAGAGATGTGGTCATCTTGCATGGTGTTCCAAAGACAATTGTGTCAGACAGGGATGCGAAGTTCAGTTCCAATTTTTGGAAGGATCTATTTATAGGATTAGGTACAGAGTTGGCCTTTACCACAACTTATCATTCATAGACATATGGACAGTGTAAGAGGGTCAACAATATATTAGAGGACATGTTGAGGATGTATATGATGCACAAACAATGAAAGTGGGAAGGGTATCTTCCATTGGTAGAGTTTTCTTACAATAATGGGTATCAGGAATATTTGAGGATGAGTCTATTTGAGGCATGAGTTACAATAATCCCATCATTTGGAGTGATCCAATTAAAAAAATGTTGATTGGATCGGACATGTTGGCAGATATGGAATAAGAAATTGAGGTTATAAAGAAAATTTTTAAGGAAACACATGATAGGAAGAAGATTTATGCATATCGGAATAGGTTTTTCAAGGATTTTTAGGTTGGAGAACAGGTGTCTTTGCGCATCAATCCCAAGAAGAGATCCTTGTGGATTGGATCATGTGCTAAGATGGCACCCTGGTTTTGTGGACCTTTCAAGATGATTGAAAGGATTAGGCCAGTAGCTTATCAACTTGCACTGCCTTTGACATTGAAAGCACATGATTTTTTACATATTTCATTGCTTAAAGAGTATGTTAAAGATGTTGATAATGTGTTTGACTAGTCTGTATTGCAGGTGGAGCCAGAAGGAGAATTCCAGCTGGAAGCGCAGTGCATTTTGCAGAAATAATTCTCATTCTCTAGAATCAAGAAATCGAGTAGGTTAAATTGCAATAGAATCACTTTAGGTTTGATGAAGCTACATGGGAGATGGCAGATCAGATGCAGGCTATGTTTCATTCCTTATTTGTTGGTTGAGTGAATGTCTTGGTGTGATGTTTGGTATATGTTTTGGTATATGTTGGTATGGTGTTTGGTATGTGTTTGGTATGTGCTGGTACGAAATTGGTATATGTACATATGTATATGGATGTAAATACCACCATGAGCTATTTTATAAATCTCCAAGAAGTGGTATGGGTGTCATGTTATTCTGATGTTATATTTGTCATGTTATCATGTTGGTTTTCTTATCATCATGTTGATTATTGTAAATACTGCAATGAGATAAGTTATAAAGCTCCATGGGAAGTATGTTTTACTTACAATAGCCTTGTTGGTTTTCAGTGTTGTTAAACACTGAGGACGTTGTTCCCCCAAGGGAGACATTTCTGTAACAACCCTGGTGAAAATTCCATGTAATAAATGCTAATAAAGGAAAAATAATAACCACGGTTATGGGACACATATTCCAAGTTGAATGTTGGGGAAAACATCCTAGTGTGGGTGTTCACATGGTTTGTTATGGCTATGGAAATTGACAAAGGAAATAACTAAGGCTTTGGAAAGAAAAAATGGAATTTATTTATGAAATTAATGGAAATTAAGAGAAAAGGGAGGTGAAAGGTCGCAGGTTGCATGTGAGGAGGAAAATGAAGGAAAATAATGGAAAATTGAAAAAAATAGAGGCCTCATTAATAAAATGGCTTATGAGGACTTGTTGGTAGTTTTTTTCAAGTTCAGTTTTGGAGCTCTCATTTTCTCTCTCTCTCTCTCTCATACTCTTGAGCACTTAGAGTATTCTTGGAGCACTCTTGGAGAGTGTGGCATACTTGGAGATTTGGAGAAAGAAGGAAAAGGAAGATCAGGAAAGCGCAAGAGGACATCAGGATCAGTAGCTATAGTGGGTTTTGATTGCAAGTATCGAGTTGCATGTGTGTTTTCCTCACTAGTTTTGGCATGCATGGCATATGCATGTGGTTTCTTAGTCACGATCTGTCATTGGCATGGAGGATTTCCTAGATTGAAAATGGATTTGCCTAGCCTTTCCATTTCTTGGATATCCATGGAGTTGCGGATTCATTTCATTGTTGTTTTTTTATTGGTTCTCATGTTTCCTTTAGCTTGGGTTGTGTTATTAGTTCTTGGAATCCTTGGTTGGAAAAACGCTATGGAATTCATGTAACAGTTTGGGTTGAGTAACTAGTCCTCGAAGCCTTGGTTGGAAAAGCACTCTCGAACCCCTAGGTGGGTTGAGTTACTAGTCTCAGAAGCCCTGGTTAGACAAGCGCTCTGGAAACCTGGAGACAACTGTGGGTTGAGTTACTAGTCCCAAAACTCCTCGTTGGAACAAATGCTCTAGAGCCATGGATAACTTGGGAAGAGACCAATCTAGTGATGGTTAGCGATGTTTGATTGTGAGGTGGAATCACTGGTTGAGGGTTGACGTGGATTGGCCTCAAGAAGTCTTGGCTTGGTTTTGGTTGATATGTTTGATGATATCCCACATTCATGCTTGGAGTATGGCACGAGGTTGACTCAATGAAGAGAGATTTGGCTTAGCCATATCTATGGTTGTGTGGAACGTGGAAGTCCCAAACCTGGTTGAATTTTCTTATGGAAATAAGAGCTATTTTATTCTTAATTTTACGATTAATATTGTTTTTATCATGTGGATTCTATGGTTTATGTATCCTTCATATTTATGTGGTTATTATGTTGGTTATAAGCATGTATCATGTCAGTGATGATGTATGGCTCTCCTCTTGTTTTTACATGTAAATGAATGAACAATGTATCTATGGCCTAATATATGATAATGTAGCTAATTACATAAGGGATCAATGCTTCTTAGTGATTCTCAGATAAGTATGAGACCCTTATTCACAGATCTATTGTTTACACCTGTAGTTTCCATTTTTGTGACATGTTTAACAAAATTCCTTTCATGGCTAGTAGGGATCCAGTTTAGTATTTTTTGATGTGTTTGCTTTTGCATCATTTTTTCGTTGTTATAATTCATCTCTTAACTTGTCATGAAGTTCTGGGTAGTGACCTAGGCACTAGGCCTAAAAAAGTGGCTCAAATCTTAGAGATGCTAACACAACACTAGTAATTTAGTCCCTGGACGCAGGCATGCAAGCCTATGGGAGTGTCCAGAGGCTCCTGGATGTAGGTATGCAAGCTTTTGGGTGTGTCCAAAGGTATAAGGGCTTAAAACATCAGTGGGACCCAGGGTCAGAATTCTTGAATGGTTGGGATGGCTCATTGGAGTGTTGCTGCTGATGTAGAAGGTATGTTTGGTGTGTTTCCATAAATTCTGTTTCCTTAAGGTCACCTATGAGGTCGAATCATATCATAGGAGCCTCTCGTCGCATGTTTACCCTGGTTGGTCGGTTACGTGGGTAGATGTGGGAACCACTAGTACAAAATAGTTAATTAATTACTAAAAAAATGACTAAAATTTGCATATAAATGACTATTCTTTGGTCGGTGACCAATAGTAGCTAATTTACAGTATCTTATAACACGACCAACTTTTAGTCGTTTTTAGCTTAGTCATTAATTGGTTATCTCAATTTTGTTTTCTAGTAGTATATTTGGTCATTAATTTAGTCATTGATTTGGTCATTAATTTAGGCATTGATTTGGTCATTAATTGTCACAATTAATGACCAAATATACCACAAAATATATTACTATATAATCACCCGAGAAAACCAATTAATGACCAAAATGTTAGTCGTGTTATAAGATACTGTAAATTAGCTACTAATAGTCATATATATGCAAATTTTAGTCATCGTTTGAAACTAATTAATGACCAAATAAATATGACTAAATTTTTAGTCGTGTTATAAGATACTGTAAATTAGCTACTAATAGTCGTATATATGCAAAATTTAGTCATTATTTGTAATCAAAAATTTATCATTTGTAGTGGTCATTTATCTTTTTTGGTAGTTTCATATTCATTATATAAACAACTAATTTAGTAGTTTATATTCATTTCATTTACTTTCATTAATAATCATTATAAATGACTAATTTAGTCGTATATTTATTTTATTTGTGTTCATCATTTATCAATATAAACTACTAATTTAGTAGTTTTAAATTGATTTTATGTGTTCATTATTAATCAACATAAATTAATCTGTATATTTTAAAAAATATTATACAATGTGCATGTTCATCTAATATGAAAATATAAAGTTGCATATGTTAATTACAATACTAAACAATATCAAGTGTAATTATAAATAATTTCAACCACATAAATTATATTATATGAAATGTTAAAGTATTACAATGAGTTTCCAACTTAATATTGGTTGGACAACAATTTACACATGAAATGATGTTTCATCACTTCAAAACATTATCATTGTGTTTTCAAGGCATTGTAGGTGAATTCACCAACTCTGAAGACCTGACCATTAGTATCTATATGTGTGTCTTATGCAGGATATTGGCTCTAAGGGTATCACCAAACCAGTTCTCTTCTCTCTCTTTTTGCATTTGTCACTACAATGTTATTGCTCTCCTCTTTCTTCAATTTTTGCTTCTTACCATCAATACTGAGTTCATTTGTCTGAAAACAAAAGAAGATACAATGTAAAGTGTAAGACATGAACGACAATAAACACTAGAATATAAAGTGAATTTGACTATAAATAGTTTATACGACATATACCTTAACATCAGCAATGTCAAAGCCATTTTTCCCCATACAAGTAAGAAACTCAAACAAATTTTCCTCAGTTGGGCGATAATGGCAACTATAAAGTGGCCAGATGACCTGTATAAACAAAGAAAATAAAATGTCACCATATATAGAAAATAACACTTTAGTAACTTAGTATTCAACCTTCAGGGAAAGCTTAGGAACAATTATGTCAACTAAGTTATATGTTAAAAAGCTCAAGTTGTAGATAACTTGTGAAAACAAATAATATGAGGTGTGATGTTTAATCCTTGTCGTTTTATTCGCAAAAACATTTCATTTTCTAGCGCATGAACTTGGTCAAGTATATAAACAACATGTGTTCAAATAACAACATGAAAGTAAACTTTTCTAATATACATGAAAATATTTTAACACAAAATAGCTATAAGGATTCCAATAAATATCATGTAATACTAATTTTATCTTCAAGTTTTGGTTGTTGTTTAAATGGACATGATACCAAGTATTTTTAATTTCACAGTTAAATGAAAAAACACAATCAAAAGAAGCATCCAAAATACAATCAAACAATAAAGAGAGGATATCATGGAATGGAAATTGCAATTATAAAAAAAATTGTTTACCTGTCCACCGATGTCGTGTCTGGCATTCCTAAAACATTTTCTTTCCCAAAATAACCCTGAGGTGAAATAATTAGAACATTAAAAGACATGAATTCCTACTAGAAACATTTACAAAGTTGATGGCACATGTGCCTAAAGCATCTCTAACAACAAATTAATCATATCCAAGACGTGTTATGCATTGTCTCCCCATCCCGTTTCCAATCACATTTCATGTAAGCTGCCCACAACAGAGTCAAGTAACAATCAAACGAAGACAATGACAATTATTTTTATCTTTTATATCTATTAAAATTGAATCTAATTTGTTTCATGAACATATTCATTCATATTTAAATCCTTCCTGACATATGAGAAGGTATCAATCATGTAGGATATCAGAAAAATCTACCTCAATGAGGTCCTCAAACAATTTTTACAATATCAATATTTTTCTTATTGTGACACCTTTGGTAAAAAAAAGAACATATCTGCAAAAGAAAATTGCATATATTACTTATGTTCAAACTTTGTATATGGTGTATTCTTAGGCAGCATTTTAAGATGTTCCTCCGTCTTTACCAAAGTGAATTGTAGCTTGGTTAAACTATGTATCCTTTGATTCAACATCAATTTCTGCAAGATAATGTCACATTATTCTTTCCCATTTCTTAACATGTTACATATGATAAATTTAAAGACACATAAAACCAAGAGCAACCCCTTTTCTAACCAAAACAAACAAACAAACAATCCCTCTAATAAAAGTTCATTATAATATTAGAAAATGAAAAGAGAGTGGATATTTTGTTGTTTGACTTTTCCAATTTTTGTTATGAAAGTGCTCGAGCTTCACGAACAAACAAATGTGAGGGAAGTTGTAAATGTGAAAAAAATTATGTTGACCTAATTTGTAGACTTCTTCAAAATTATGTGAATGAAGCCATTTTCGGATGTGGTAAATCTCATAATAAGAAATGGCCACATTGGATGCAAATATTAAATATAAAAACTTGTGGACATGGCATGTATTCTAATCAATTACATTGCAATGACGGCCATGGGCCTCCACGGGTTATAGGTCCTAAGTATGTTAGTATTGATGATAAAATAGAGATGGCAACGATAAGTATGGGTGGTCCTAGTTTGTATGGTGGATGTATTCAAACCAAGGTCATCATCTCAATGAAGTTCTGACATGGTAAACCTAGATTTGGTTCTCACCCAATTTCATTCCATCATACTTTGTCAAGACTCAAGAGGACATAATGGTCCTTCAACTTATAATAGGGTTGCTTTTGAGGTTAGAGATAAAGCATATCCAAAGCAAATGGGATTTTGGGCTCCAAGAGATATGGATATTTTAAATGATAAGAATTATATGTTTATTTCCCAAGATTCAAATGTAGGGATACATTTTGTGGATTTTACTAATATATAGAATGAGAGAAATAATCCATGAGGAGAATCTACTGGTCATTGTGATTAGGGAAATACTTGGATATAATAAGACTATTTAGGTTCAAATCAAAGATGGTGTTGATTCTTGTAGCTCCTCAGTTGCTGGTATTTTTTAAGGTAGGAATTTATGTTCTTCAAGGGTAGGGTCCTTCAGCTTAATTGCATCTGCCTTGGTCCTATCACCCTTGGTATATACTGCATCTATGCATCCCAGGTTGGCGCAGCACATTATCGCCTAGATAAGGACTCATCAAAGACCAGAGCACCTATATTTTGCAAGGCCTCATCGAGTTTCTCAGTTCCTCCTACCGAACCAAACGTCATCATGAAATCTTCGGCCATTGTACCCCAGTGACGAGTGCACTGGTGTAGATCTGCATCCAAATACCAGGTGGTGGGGATTGGTCCTAAGTCATGAATAAACATATGGACCCATTCATTCCAAGTTTTTTCATTCCATACTTCCTTCTAGATAGGCAAGTTCTTGCGCGGATCCCCTCGACCCGAGAAGAGTTCCATGGGTGGGTTGACTGGAGGATCGAATCGTAGGAATATCATTTTTCAGCATTCCTCCCAGTCCTGAAAAAGCTTCCCTATGAGTTTCCCACCACCGCGCAAGGGTCACACACATAGCCAAGTCAATGGCCCAAAACCTCCGTTCTTCAAGGACATCCACTTCAAATGCTTTAAGAAAGTCCTTAATACTACCAGAACCATCAAAGTAGGGAAGTTCTCTTACCTTTGAGGAGATGCATCGGAAGCTCTTTGTGATCTTAAGGCACCGCAACGCAGATACATCATGCAATCGGTTCTGCCAATTTTATATCTCTCCATCTGAGTCTGAGAGGCATTCGCTGTATTTTTCCCAACATAGCATGCCATCAATAATGGGGTTGATCCAATCATCGTCCCAGGCAGTTAGTTTGTAAATGTGGTCAACATCCTCCTCTTCACACACTGGTTCGGTATATCATTCACCTTCTGCTGGATCCAAGGGAACTATTACCCGCGTACCCTCGTTTTCAAAGATCGTACTTATCCTTTTCAAATTGATGATACCTCCCATGTCAATAGCCTAGTCCAGGCCTAAGAGCGTAGGGTAAGGGTTCGCATCATCCACAATCTAGATTACTTCAAAATCCGCATAGACTTTAACTCTTGCAATGTCCACCACAACCTTCAGCAATCATCCTGGTGGAATGATCTTTTGTTGATTAGTCATCCACAACTGAATAGTGGACCATTCGAGCTTAGGTTCTCCAATCCTTTGTCGATTGGTTACAGTTCCCCCTATGCACCATTTTTCTTCACTATTGCCGACCGTCTAGACCCCCGCCAAAGTTGACGAAGTTTATGCATTTCTTCTCCTGGCGCCCGCGAACCAAAAAGAAAAGTGATTGTTCTTTCACCGCAGTAATTTTTTGTTAAAAAGCTCAAAATAAGAACGTTGGGTGGCTCCGAGCCAACGCAGAAATGGGAAGGTCCAAGGTTCGATTCTTCAAACGTCGATGGTATTACGCTGAAAGAGGGAGGGGGATCTCGAAATCCGGAAAATTTTGTAAGTGCTGAGTTGTAAATTTATGTAGATGTTATATGCTTGATGCAACTTTACTTTCTCTTTAATACTAGATAGAAATCACGTAAATCATTAAGTAATATGCTGATAGAACATACCAGAGGATCAACAGAAGACAAGCCAAAAATATATATATTTGTTGGTGCGTTACGACGATCAGCAGGATGCTTCAACCAGCAAAGTCTCCTTGGTCAGCTAGCCCAAAATGTGTCACAACAACCCTCAAAACAGCCAAACGGTCAACTCAAAGTCAATCCTAGAAAATTCAACACTACCCAAAAAAGCAGAACAACAGCAAGTTAAATTCAACACAGCACAGTCTACGATCAACCTTTGACCTCGATTCTTGTGCCAAAAAGTACGAACTGCATAAATCGAAGTCTATGCCAAAATTCAGCTCCTTTAGACCATGCATTGACCAAAGTCAACATTGGTCAAACCTGCGGTAGAAACCCTAGTTGCAGCAGAAAATATTTTCGTCCTTCTCCCACATGTGAACCGCAGATTTTCCTCCAAGTAGCTCAAACCAATCAGAAGTGGAGAGAGAAATATGTGTGATGAGGAGATGAGTGAAATGTCCTCCAACGTTGACTTTATTTATATCCATCACTGAGGCTGTGTGACACATTTGCTGGGGGTGTAAAACCTTAAGGCCAACCTGCACATATTTTGAAAGTATTAAAAATAAATTCAAAATAAATGTTCTGCTCATTATATCAAGATGATCTTTAGATCAATATTGCACCTCTCCAAAAGAGGAACCCAATAAAAATATTGGTGTCTTCATCTGAGCATCACAACATGGAGTTTGGACCTAGTTGTCCAATTTAACATGAGTTCGATTCCCAGAGCCATAAATAAGTGTTGTGAATGTGTGGCTCTGTTGTTTATGAGGTTGTTGTCAGCATCGCTCTTTCGAATAGCTGGCAGGCATTTCGTATGTGATATTGTCACATTGTATGACCGCATAGTGTCGAAGGGTTTGGTGCCGCTAAATACTCGAGGGCAGAGAGGTTGACTTGAGAAGATTTACTTTCAGCGTTGTCTATTAAGGAAAATAAATTTGAAACTTGGATCCTCAAGTTGCACTATTATAAAATTCCATTGTTAAAAACACCCAAACATTCCTTTTGGGCATGGCTTGGAAGGAGAGAGTTGAAAATCTGTGTAGAATTTAAATGAAAGGAGTGATAAAAAGGTTCCTGGAATATCTTCTGAGTTGGACTGATATGGTGATTGTGTTATAATGTCGCTACCAACCATGAGGAGATCAAAAAGAGAGAATGTGGCCAGGAACTATTCTCCTGGTATTACATATGCAAGGAATGGGAAGACAGGGATCTCTGAAAAACTTGCAAGGTTCCTCCAATAGAAGAAGTTGCAAAAGTGAATATTACTAAGATGATAGACACTATGGTGGATGGTGACCAAAATAATTTCTCTTCATCAAAAAGATTAGATGCACGTAGGTACAAACAATCTATGTCAGAAAAGTTTAAGGTTATCATAAGGGAACCACAAGAAGGAGAAAGCACAAAGAATTAAGTAAGTGATGCTTCCACTGCCATTGATAGAAGTGCAATAAGAAATAAGAATAGGGAAATGGGGGAGCATGTGACACTGCAGATAGAGTCGTTGGACAATGATGGAAGATTGCAAGATTTGGAACAAAACACGGAAAGTGGGCTAGGTGTTTCAGGACAAGATGGCACAGATAATTGTTTGACTGTGTTTGAGAAAAGTAGCGAACAGAGGGAATTCACTCGAATAAATAGAAATCGAAAGCATCAAACTGAATTTCAGTAGGATTATGTGCCTACTCAAACAGTTGTCAAATCCCCAACTAAAGTTGTTGGTGCTAACAATAAAAATTCAGGGCTTAACGTCACTGAATTAGAAGGTTTGGAGGACCAAGAAGAGGTTGAGAATGGTCAACATAAAAAAGAGCAAGTTCACAGAAGTAGTAGGATTCATAACAAGAAAGATATACATCAAAATTTAGTTAAAGAGAGTTACTCAACGTCTGAGAGAAGATCTGGGAAAATGCACAAGTTTAAAGTTTTGGAGGACACAAATGGTACTAGTACAGATGATGATGTTGAAACTGGAGGTTTCACAGATGTTGTTAGAGACCATGAAATAAATTTGACAGGTCTAAAGGTTTCAAGAAAAGGACAACATGATGTTGTACAGAATCAGGTTAAAGGATGTATCCAATATATAACTAGCAGTCAAGAAGGTGGTTCACGTGAATTTCTTGAAGAAACATCTTGAGAAAAGATTTATAAAAAGAAGAGAAAAAGGAGCATATGCAAGAAAGGAGATGTCGATGGGGACAAGAATGAAGGAAATCTTGTTAATGATTATGGCATGGATCTTGTTGTTTCTGTTCCTATTGGGGGAAAAGGTGAAATGCAGCAGCATGGGATGAGTGAGGATCAACATACCAGGGAATGAGCACAATGTATCAACTGCAAAATGTGGAAGAGGATAGAGAATATTCAAGTATGTAGGCAGTCTTGGTGTTGTGATGACAGTGCATGTCATGCTTTGAATGCTACTTGTGTTGCTTCACATGAGGAAACTAAACAAGGTATTTCTGATTCTTGTGTGCACATTGAACCAAATACAAATGCTAATGACCATGTGGAATCATGTGCTTGTTTTCAAAGAAATGAATCTTCTGCTGATATATGTGAAAATGTAGGAGTGGGGCAAGAATCTACTAATGGAGATTATGAGTCATATGAGAATAACATAAGCAATGATTCTGAACCAGAGACGATTGTTTGGGCTGAGATAGAAAAGGGCAGATGGTGGCCTGCTTTCATTGTGCTAAAGTCTGGTTAACATATCTTGATTTCAAATTGACATCTATTTCTAGAAATGAAAACTTAAAGTCTTTATCTCAAGACATGTTAACCCGTGCATGTGACATATTTGAGATTGATAATACACCAGAGAATGGTATTATTGCAAAATTACCACGGGAAGGAAGGTATGGAAAAGGTGTCCCACTGCTTAGTGAGTCAGACAACCAATTAACAATAGAGAAGATACCTACTAATATTTTCTGGAAAAAGTTACTAAAAGGAAGGTGTATAAAAAAACATGGTACTACTGGACAAATGCAGAGACCAAGAAGAAAGGTGCAGTACTATGAAGGATCACCCATTAAATCTGTGTATGATTCTAATGATGTAGAATCAAAGAAGAAGCAAAGACATGTATGTGGAACACTTGATCCAATCTCAATATCTTCTTGGCTTAAGGATGCAAAAAATTCATTGGCTATTGAAAAGGAAATAACTAAAAACAACATTCAGTTGCATGCAAATGGTGGCAAACAAACATCCAATGAATCTATAAAAGATGATTGTGGAAAGTTTTCCCATCCCTGAAGCAGAACGATCTGAGGCGAGATATTATCACAATTCCCAGGAAAACAAAACCCTGACACTGGTTATTTATGTAATTATTCTTAGGCAAATTAATCTGATTTTTTTTAGCATCAAAAGAGGCTAATCCCAGCCAACCCCCTTCCTCAGGCCACTCGGAGATTATTTGTGCTCTGCAATAGGGCTTAACTTTTGAAGAAACTTCCTACTCCTATATAAAGCTCGGAGTGGCTATCTGAGGCAAGTATAGAGGAATTGATTTAGGACCGAAGCAAATCCAAGACTCTCTAATACGATGCAGTGGTATTGGATAGATTCTCAGAGAATTTTCTGAAGGAAGTCCAAGGAAGAAGAAGAGTTTTATCCTTCATCTTAACCCCTGAAACCATTCAGATACTAGCCTTGATCAGAATTCGTAAAGGTTTATTCAGGCCTACAGATTTCTAGTTAGAATACAACTTTGTCCAATACGAAATTATATTGCAACTGTTTGAAACTATACTAAACTATTAAATCTAGAGAATATAGTGGTACTATGAAATTTTGTTGCATGGTTGAACTATCGTATTGTTTACTGTAATGTTAAGATAGCAATGTTATTTACTGAAGACTTCATTGATTTGTATTGGATGAATCTTGGTGTCATTGTCCGAAAAATAATTTGTTGAAATCCTACAGTGAAAATTTCCCTAGGATCTCAGACAAACAAGAAAATCAAATTTACCAAATAAATAATAAAGATCAGGATTTGCAATAGCTATAGTAAAGCTTGAACCTACCAATTATTCTTCAATCTTAGAGTACTGAGCATGTGATGCCAACTTCATCCCATAAAATTCCTCCTTCAATTTGCATGCATGGATCTCTCACCCACGCACCTAAAACCCTCTCAATTGATTTCATGTATATTGCCTCCTCGATTAGAACATTAAGAAACAATGTTTTTACATCCATTTTATATAAATGCCAACCAAAAATTGATGCTAAAGATATGACGAACCTGATGCAAGTACACTAGCAACTAGAGTAAATCCTAAAGGTGTCCTCAGAGTCAACTCCTCTCTAGAGAATAGTCTCACTGTGAACTGAACCTTAGTACATTTTTATGGTATCTACTGCAAGCTTCACCTCAAACACCCCCCTAGAATAAATCACAAACTTCCCCACTTGTGTTGGCACAATCTCCCAAACAACATTCTTCATTATAGAGTTGTGATTGATCTATATTTCCTCCTTGATTAGACCATTAAGAAACAATGCTCTTACATCCATTTGATATCAATGCCAACCAAGAATTGATGCTAAAGACATTAACGAACCTGATGCAAGTACACTAGAAACTAGAGTAAATGTGTCCTTATAGTCAACTCCTCTCTAGATAATACTCTCACTATGAACATAACCTTTTCAATTTTTTATCTGCTGCAAGCTTCACCTCAAACATCCACCTAGAATAAATCGCAAACTGCCCCACTTGTGTTGGCACAATCTCCCAGACATCATTCTTCAGTATAGAGTTGTCCACGTCCACCACAGCATTCTGTCATACCTACTAACCAACTACCTCCCCATAACTAAAAGGCTCTACAAAAACGATGGAAGACATCGGTGCAACATAATTCAGAAACTTTTTAGAAAGATAACTCGCTACAAAGGATGGCTTGGGAGATCCAACATGCTCCTATGCATCCTACTATGTTTAGTACCACCTAGGCTGCCTTGTTGAACCAAAAAATACTAAAGCATCACTTCCACCTCCAAAACCTTGCTAATCATCTTTAGGACAGAAAAGGTGTCTCCCTCCTAAACCTCTACTAAAAGGCTACTGAGACCTCGAGGGACCATGCATCATCACAAGGTTCACATCTCAGTCCACTATTATTTTCCATTGTGACAGAATGTAGACTCCATAGGCCTTGCAGGACTCATTATATCCAACACAAACACCCTTCAAATTGGAGTGTTTCAATTTAGTTCATTTCTCCTAAAAAATATGAATATATACAGGACAGCAACACGAAAAGTGTGATACCTAGCATTTCTCACCGATGAAAGCTTCCTTCGGTGGTTTGTCCTTCAATACCTAGAGAGGAAACTTGTTTAGGATGTAGAAAATTGTACCACATGCCTCTACCCAAAGGAACATAAGGAAATCTAGGTCATGAACCATAGCCTCAGTTGTCTCAGTCTGAAGCATTTGTTTTTGGAAAAAAGTAATGTTGGATCACAATCATCCTTAAAAAACAAAAAAGTACTGGTATATCCACTGTTTTGACAGGGTTTGAAACTAAAGACATCAATTAAAACACTTCTGGAACAGTATATTTCCAACTATACTTGTTTACCAGCTCGCCTATAGATATGAAGAGCCTTAATAGCATCATGGCATTGCATTTCAAAGAACTACAGGTAAACAGTTTCAGTCATCAGTAGCTACAGATCAGGGATGAGTAAGATGCTAATTGAACATACTAAACCATAACATTCTCTACCTTGTCAACAAGGTTGATGGTTGCATCATTAATTGCAGTATAAAGTTTAATGCTCTCCCATGAAACCTACAACATTGTACAAAAGACAAATAAGTATCCCCATCATAAAGTACAACATCAACTTTAGCAAGTGAAACCTCTTTCTTCATGCAAGACAACAAAGGAATTTTAACCACCAAAGAGTGAAGATTCTACAAACCGCTATGAGTGCATACTCTATCACATGATATAGCTACCATTTCTGGCTGCACATAATTAGATAATTACATGAGCTCACCCATACACAACATTATGTAGTGCTTTCAATCCAAAAACACACTAAAATGACATATAACTCAAAAAGTCTAAAGAACATATAATAAGTATCCAACCTACAAATTCAGAGTTGTTGTTCATTCAACAATGGTGGCTCCTATGTAATACCTGACACCCCATTAGATGATAAATATATTGCTTCAAAGGTGGCAATTGTTCTAGCAATTCAGGAATGTCCAGTTCCCTGGTTCTCTGCAACAAAAAAAAGTCTATCGATTGGAATTTTCCATTTTTCGTCCATAACATGTTGAGCATAAGATTTAATATAAGCAAAGGAAATAACTAAAGTTATCAAGTGCCCAAAAATAAAATGCAGACAATGTATTTACCAGAGAATATAAACTAGTAAACTAGTTGATCTAAGAAAACAATTAGCCTATATTTACACATACAAAACAAAGGTACACTAGAATCATAGTGTAATACTAGTAAGAAAGCATGAAGCCTCTGCAAATGAAACAACTTAGTTTTATTGTAAGAGCACAATTATTGTTAATGTAGAAAAATATAATGTATTCATAGTAATTAACTCTAGAACTCTCTAGTGTCTTTGGTGTTCAACATATAACAACAAGCCCCCCAATGCTAATATTTGGGGAATCTCATTGGTTGAGAACGTCTACAACTTGAAATTACTGAAATTCACATAGGGTTCCAAACTGCCTTCAATATGCTTGGAGATGCTGCAAATTTAAACTATAAGAGCCTCTCAGCAAGCTCTCGAGTCCTTTTCTCTCTTTCAAATTTTCACTTCCATTTTTCTAAAAGCAATAATATTTGAAATATTGGGAGAAATCACACCAACTTTCTTTGATGAGGTCGTTGGCCAGAAATCAGGCATTATTTTAAGAATTCATTAATCTCTGTTACAAAAGAAAAACGTGCAACTGAAAAGGTAAAGGTGGATTTATGTTCCTTTTAAAGTCAAAGTCCTGATCGATTTGTGTCAAGATAAACATTAATCAATCGAAAATTAATAACGTCCACGTGATGTTTCTTTAAGTTTGAAACCATTTGAAAGAATATTAGATACCATGGATAAGAACATATAATATTTCTATAGAGGTGACGCAAATAGTTAAATTTTGACTATTAGAAAGGTCTTTATGGTTGTCATCAGCCAGAAAGAGGCGTTGTAGAGCTGCTACTAGAAAAATCTTCTATAGACAAGATAAACAAGTCCTTTCGACAATTAATTTTTTCATGTATTCTGACATCTTGAAGAGTTGCAAAATTTTAGCAAAGTTTGACCAAATTTCTATTATGTCTCACAAAGATCCCATAGTGATACTTACATTGCCTAAAATATGCACGTGAATTACATAGCCTTTGATCAGTGTCAAGTCACGGCTGTAGCAAAAATTAAGTCTCAGCAATGTAGAATTCTATTGTATAAATGAGTTCTTGTTTCTTCCATATTTGTTCTAGTAGTTGCATATCAGTTTAAAATGTATCATGGTGTCTGCTATTGTAATAAGTAGCCAAGGAAATTTTTTATGCCAAACAGTGTTGCTGGGAGGATTGTATTTGTTCTGGTGTCTATTATCAGAAGTAGCAAAGTTATTGAGCATGCACATCTTTTGGCTTCAATTAGATTCATGATGTAAACAGTGACTGTGGAAACTAGAGAACTCTTAATGTCTAGGCTTTTTATTTTGTTCTACGATGGAATACTTTAATTTTTCCATTTCCAATTCTCTGTCTTATAGAACTTCTGATTCTTAGTTGAGTCCCTAGAAGGTTCTTGTAGAGCCATAGACATTAAGAAGCTTACCTTCCAAGGCTGCCTTTGATTGCATCATTGCCGAGCAATGATTTTGTCTGAACATAATTTAAAGAATCATATGCATATTAGTCTGGCTTTAAAGGTTGGAATCAAATCAATTATATTCATATTAATTACAGTTACCAACAGCTATCTTTTCTATCATGTTCCCTAGTAAGATGTGTAAAAGGAAAAATATATGCCAAACTTAGAGACCTTTTGCTATCTTCTACTAGTTATGTTAATTGATCTTTAAATATACAAGCTAGTGCTCAAACAGTTGACTATTAAAGTGTTTCTGAGTTAATCTTTACTAAGAAACAAAGAAAATCTAACAACAGTTCAAAATTTGTCCTGAGGATGAACCACATTAGATGGTTCGAAACATCGACCCTAATCTGATGATGTAATCAATCCGAAAGTCTTATCTACAACAATATGGATTACAAAAGTCTGAAGTCAATAATTAGGTAAAATTGTTAACCATCGAGTCAATATACTGTAATTCTCTCTACATGGATTTTCCCAAGGTTAAAAATTGTTGAGATACTCCGACTTGCATTTCTCAACTTCTTTTAATATTTGTTTTCTTTGATCTTCCTGGAATCTCATGTTTCTCATGACTTTTAATTCAAAGTATGGGAAGATAGTATTTGAATGCATGCAACTTGACTAAAAACTGAGCATATCATGTATTTTATACTAGGAGGCTTGTTTTATTTGATGTACATAAGTTCATAGCAAGCTGAAACTTGGATTCTTCATGTGAATAGTATATAAAAGTTTAGTTCTGTTAGCAGTGGGCTTGTATGCTTTATACTATTTGATAAACAATACTCATGCTCACTCTTATGACCCTAATGGGAGTCTTTTTGTGGTCAAATGTATATGTAATAAATAATTCGCATGCTCTATGGTATGACCCTAATGTGGTCAATGGTATATGTATGTAGAATTTTGGACATGGGGAATGAGTGAGGATATTTATTATAAAGGTCAATAGAGTCATTATCAACCTCAGAGACCTGTGGTCTGTATTTATAGATATGCTTAGGTTTTCTGGGAGTTCTCCTAATGTGTTAGGAGATATTGTGTAAGTCATCATTATGATATTTATGCAAGTTGTGCTCCACACCTATATTGTGTGTACATGTTCTGGGCAGGTTTATTATACTATTTTGTGTACTAGGCTAATAACACTCACATTTTCCTTGCTGGATGTTTGTTATGGCAGGCTGTGACTCTTCTTTGGTACCTGAGGGAGCCGCGAAAAGAAAGCCTTTGAGCAGCCATTGGAGTTCACAACATTATAAGAAAAACTCCACAGGGAAGCTGTCTTGAAACATAAAAAAGATAAACTATAGATTCTATATGAGTGAAGCTGTAAATAGTAAGAGTTTTTGTAATTATTACAACTTGCGCGGGATCATATTGTATAGTCTAATCAGAATTGGCCTGTCCTTGACATATTTTCTATTACCTCTAGCGATCTTTTGGGACAATTTTATTATGTTCTGAGTTGGCACCATAGCCTATGACGAGCTTTCCTGTGGCTCCTAGTGTTATTAAAAGTTAAAATTGAACCATGAATGGTTCAACTGAGCTCATAGAAATACATATATGAGATAGCAGTCCACTATAGTACCATTTCTTTCGATGCATTTTTTTCTTATTGTGTAGAGCGGGCGAAGGGGTAAGCTTCTCTATCATTTTGAAAGTGCAGCTTATTTTTTTTCACATGTTAGGCTGTATCATGTACATCAGGTTTGAAATACGCATGTATTTATGCAATTGATAGCTTTTGCAATATCTACAATTGAGGTCTTGCAGATATTTTGCAGAGACCTGGAGTGTTTCATTTAGCTAACAATTGAGCAAAAAGTGTTTCATTAAGTTATTTATTTCTTACATGTATTTCCCTCTGAGCTATACTAGATCATTTAATTATGCAGTAATCTAGTGTAAGATTGACATGCTTGTAGATTGAAGGTGCCCAAACCCTTTTATTGGAGATTCATATTTGTACATCGAAGCTAATGCATTTCTTTTTTGGTCAGAAATGTTTGGCATTATATTATCGTAGGCCTTTTCACTCTGATAAATTAGGGATCCACGGCCCATCTGTGTTTCATTCTACATCCTATCTCCACCATTTTCATAATTTCTACTATCATATCTGCATAACTAATTGAATTCTTTAACACTGGCTATGGAATTTACACTCAACATCACAAAATTCAATGACTCTTGGTCCAGGTTACAACTATTACAAAAATTATTTACAAATAAAAAACCAATCTCCTTCTATTACGCAAGTGCCTTAGATGATGCCTCAATTGGAGTTGCCAGTTTTAATTCCAATGGGCCTAATGATGGCCCTACCATCATCGGATTCTGATTTTCGTTCTGCTATCAATCTGGCCAGACTTCTCCATCTTGTTCATCCATTCCCCTGGTTTAGTTATAAACTTTATGTTGGTTTCCAAGTAAAAATGCCACTAATCTAGATTCTTAATCACATTCACAAACTGGTGATGGAGTTCAATATTTTCTCTAAACATTGAAACGCCAAATCCAACCAATTTATGTTTGAGTTGTAGGCTAGCCCATGTTACCAAAAAAAATATGTTTCTGCTGTCTCTGGCCCTCGTGGGTCTTGGTTATGTAATTTTTGGATGGGTTTTCATGATACTTGTACTTCATTTCACCCCTGTTTACAGTATTCCCCCAACGTTTTCCACTGTGACAAGCATTTTCTCTCTTACCCAGTCACAGTCTTATCTTCAAAATGGTGTTGTAGTTGCTCTAATTCATCTGTGTAGAAAATGGTTCTTCTTTCCCAATCCTCTCGCTAGGCTATTTTGAGACTTGAGTTAATGGTTCATTTCCCTCCTATCTCTTCCCCAGCATGTGCAACAATGCTACTTCTCCCTCAACTAGGTTGGAGCTAATGCATTGCTAGTACAAGATGTCTAGATTTGAATTTTTAATACGACAATTGAATATTAATATGACGACCAGAGCATTTATCAACTTGATGATTCAATTTTCACGGGATTTTTCTCAACCCACTTAATTTTATTATGTCAACTGGGCTAGGAGCAAAGTGCATGAGCAGGTTATCAGGCGAAGAAAATGTTTTACTTTTTGGTAATGTGGTGTGCATTGTGGGGTTTATAATTCTCTACAAAATGATGTTTCCAAATAAATAAAAAAATCAGAATTATTTTCCACATTCTGGTAAAAGCAGAAAAAATAAATTAATTATTTTCAACATTCTTGTTAATGTACCTAGAAATCTATAAAATCTCTTTTCTTCAACAGAAACCGCCCAATTTTTGTGGGTAGAAAACACTTGGGATCTGTTGCTTTGGGTATTGCTATGAAACACTTGGGACATGTTGCTTCGGGAATTCCCATGATGAAACACTTGGGAGATTTCGCTCTGGGAATTCCCATGTATGTGAGAGAGGTGCAATGTTCATGGGCTAAAATGTTGGGAATCAAACTTGATCCAGTGCTGGAAAACTCCACCAGTGTACTGCTGACCTATAACCAAATAAACCAGGAAATATATAAACCTCGGCAATAAACAGATTGAACAAAATATTATGAACCCTGAGGGGTCACCGACATGCTTTTGGCATGCTTGTAGGGGTCACCGACATGCTTTTGGCATGAAAGTATGAGGAGGCCTCTGTTCCTGTGGTTGATAACTTTTTTCTTATCTCTGACAATGCGTACACTAAAGGATAAGTTTTACAAATGGAGAGATTGATACTTAGTACTCTGCACTTCAATATGGCAGTGCCAACTCCTTATGTCTTCATGAAGAGATTGCTGAAGGTAGCTCAATCTGATGAAGAGACAGAGAGATTGTCTTTTTTCTTCATGGAGCTTTTCCTAGTGGAGTACACTATGTTGAGATATCAACACTCCATGCTTGCGGTGGCTGCAGTTTATACTGCAAAATGTACCTGAAAAGAATTCCATGTTGGAATGGAAGTAACTTTGGGAATCTTCCAAGATGATGGTGCATTATCATCAGAAGGCAGGGGAAGGGAAGCTTACTAATGTTCACAGGAAATACTCTGCCTCCAAATATGACCGTGTAGCCAAGATAGAACCAGATACCTTTATTAGATACATGGTCCTTTAGGATACTAACAGATTAACAATCATTTTATACAAAAATCCCAAACATAAGACATTCCAGAAATCTTGACAAAATCTCTTAGAGAGTGCATAATTTAATCAAAGCTCTAGTAAATTTCCCTTCATTAACAGAATGTTATGCATTAGAATATAACTAATCTCCAACAAAATAAAAGTAGCAGGGGTTTCCACATATAATCCCATCAGCAGGAAATCATTAAAAGAAAAAACGCAAACATGCGACATTCAAGACAGCTTGAGAGAAATTCTTTGAGAATGCATAATTTAATCAATCCTTAATTAAATTTTCCCCTTATTCCAAACTCTAACAGAGTGCCATGCATTAGAATATATTTAACCTATAACTAATCTGCAAAAAAATAAAAATAGCAGCGATTTCCACGAATATAAATTTGGATTTTGTAATTATCACAACCAACCGCCATGTAAACCTAAGAAAACCAGAGAGGGCGCTAATCAAAGCTAGCCCAGCATGGATAGGAACATATGTTAATGAATAGAAACCAAAAGTGGAGACAAATGTAGAATACTAACCAATTCGGTGACAGGAACGGGAAAGCCATGTTGGGTGTAGCCTTGCGTTAGTGCTTTGGCATCACCGCAGGCCTGCAAAAGAGATGCATAAGTATTGAAATTGACTGAGATTCCCTTCTGATGCATTTGATGGAGTACACCCAGAGCTTCGTTCCACTGGCTTCGCTTGCACTTGCTGCAAGATGTTGATGATGCAGGTACCGAGGTCGACAGCGGAAATTCTGAATCAATGTGTTTTGTGGGCATTTTCATGGCAATCCTCCTTGGCGGGAAAATGAAATTCCAAATGAAAAAAATCCAATGTGAAAAAAATATTATTTGAATATAATAAATATTTTAATTTTTTTTAAAAGTTATAAATGTTTTGATGCTTTTCAAAAAAAAGGCAATTGTATTCGTAAGTTATTTTGTTTTCTCCAAGATAGTATTAATAAAAAATAGATGTTAATAACCAATTTAACACATCACCCACCTAAGTTGACCACCTTGACAAAATATTGGTTTTTTCAATAAACTAAAATGTTTTTAATGAACACAACCAAATGTGCATGATGTTGAACAAGTAAACCAACATGACATACTTTTAACAATAGTAACAATGTGTGCAATTTGTGGATTGGGAAAACCAAACTAACATACTTATGACATACATGCCTATTGTGATCAACCCTTCACGAATTCTGTTGATTTCGTGCAAAATTAAGCATGTCATGTAACACTTATAAGACTAACTTTGATACATATAAAATTTAAGTTTGTATTTACTTGTTAGAATTGTGTTAAAGTGTTTCCCCTTTAAATGTCAGAGGTTTGAATCCAAAGGAAATTAAGGTATGTATACCTCCATGGATTAAATAGTTAAATCATTGCATGAAGGGCATCCATTGTCCCACGGACAAGGGGGTCTCACATGCCAATTTAGCATATTCCTATATTATAACTTTATATTAAATACTATTATTACTTTCTTTTGTTAATATGAATGATTTTAATATTTACTATACAGTTAAGTAGATTACCCCTTGACTAATTAGTGAATTATTTAATATTGGATGAGAGAGTTGTAAGGTTGAAATTTCTATACCTCATGTTAATTTGGGTATTTGTATAATTTCAATGAAAAATTGGATTTCATACATATCCATGGATCCATTAAAGCCATTTACACATGCCAACCAAAGACATTCAATAGTTGGGTTAGAACTAGCGGTTGGGAGGAGTTCATTATCATATTCATCCAAGGGTTTCCATACTAGAGAAATTAGGGTATGTGTTTGATTTATGGGCTAATGTTTGAATGATAAGAGTAGACGAGTTAGTGCAGGTCCTTCTTATGGTAAGGCCCTTCACCTCTTCCTTTATTTCTTAAAGTAAACTTGAAAGAAGTGATTTCAAATATATGATACATATAATGTGCAAACCATTCACAACATCACGACATTAAAAATTTACATGAGATGCAACTTATTTCATGTTCAATAGATTTTTTCTTTTAAAAAAGAAATATATGGTACCATGATATAATATATTGATTCACCAACATTGACCACCAAACAAATGACCTAAACGACAAATGTTATGTATGGTGAATATCATCCACCATAAACTATGATTATTAGCCACTCTGACACCCCTAAGTTTATGGTCACTCATTGAACATGACTCCAAGAGTTGTTTCGAGCTTCTTAAACTTATTCTTTCCAAAAATATTGACAAGGATGCCTCATTACTGTAGCATTTTTGTCTGCGCCTTTCATCAAATTCTCTACAACCATGTTTTTATGTTATCCTCAATTAACATTTCAATTCCACGTATTTTCTTATTGCGTGTTTTAAAGGGTTTCCTTCATTCTCATGGAAAACACAGAGTCGCATTCATGGGTCCTTCTGTGTTTTGGGGACGATCTCATTACTTGCAGTGATTTCTCTCTAAATCAACACATGGCAAGCGCGGTATGATCAACCAAAACATATTAGCACCTAAAAGGCCATCGATTTCGTGTTAATCCCTACCCTACGACATCGCAAAATTTTTGGTTTGAATAAATTTTGTCAATGAATAACATCATTGTGAGTAAAAAGGTAATGTAGTTTGGCTTGGCATGTGCTTGTTGCATTAGGGGATTTAATGGGTTAGGGGCTAAGGGTTTAGAGGTTTAGGGTTTAGGGGTTTAGAGGTTTAGGGGGTTAGGGGATTTAGCATTTAAGGATTTTACGGGTTAGGGGATAGGGGTTTATAATGGGGTTAAGTTTAGCGGGTTAAATGGGTTAGGGTTTTAGGGGTTTAGGGGGTTAAATGGGTTAGGGGTTGGGAATTAGGGTTTAAGGGGTGAGGGGTTTAAGGGGTGAGGGGGTTAAATGGGTTAGGGGTTTAGGGGTTTAGGGGGTTAAGGGTTTAGGGGTTAGGGGTTAAGGGTTTAGAGGTTTAGGGTTTATGGGTTGAATGGATTAGGGGTTGGGAATTAGTGTTCAAGGGGTTAGGGGTTAAGATGATAGTTTCATTGGTATCTGTTTGTGCACAATAGTTCTTTATTCTTTGTATCTCAATGTAACAATTTTGTAGGTAACGTTGCTTGTTGCCATGTCTTCTCTATTTATTAATTTATAGTATTTGTTAGCCATTTCTTTACATTTATCGATGAAAATGTTTATTGCAATTAAACCAAATGTATGTTCAATCTCCAGTTTCAAACTCAGCCACAGTGTTGCCACACAATTTAAGTGATCTGGAGAATGGACATTTGACAAAGTCTCAATAACCACACTGCACTTCATGACTGCTACAGAAAATCTTAAGTTCGAGTGTCCCACATTCATGAGAAAGTTGGCGATTATACTCTTGCTCCACCTGATTGTGTCCTAGACATACCCTTGTTTGTTGCAAAAACATCCTAATGTTGTTGACCTTGTTCCTTAACAGACCAAGGAAACAGATGAGACTGAGAGGAATGGTAAGCACTACAAAGTTGGAGAGCGTACAAAATAATAGGATGATTTAAAGGATAAGCTTGAAGAATGTAACAGTGGTGAAACAACTGAAAGTTGTCCCAAACAAACAGTTGATAATGTGAAACCTTCTTTTATACCAGTCAAGCAAGACTACATTCATGTGAGAGCAAGAAGAGGCAAAGTGACCGACAGGAATAGCATGGCAGAGAGGGTACGGTTCACTCTTTTTAATGAAATATTTTATCTACATTTTGTATATCGAAGATTAACCATTTTAATCTTGCCAACAAGGGGGAATTAACTCGATTGTAGGTCCCAACTAGACCTGCTCTCGTTTGGAATGGATAATCCGAACAAGTTTTAAGGACTGTTATAAGGGTTAGGGGAATAATGAGTTAATGGTTAAGGGATTAGGGATTAGGGGCTTAGGGCTTAGGGTTAGGGATTATGAGAATAATGAGTTAGTGGTTAAGGGGTTAAGGATTCAAGGGTTAGGAGTTAGGGGATTTAGGCGCATTTAAGGGTTAGGGGAATAATGAGTAAGAGGTTAAGGGATCGGGATTGGGGTTAGGGGAATAATGAGTTAGTGATTAAGGGGTTAGGGATTGAGTGGTTAGGGGATTTAGGCACATTTAGGGGTTAGGGGAATAATAAGTTAGTGGTTAAGGGATTAGGGATTGGGGGCTTATGGGTTAGGGGATTTAGGCGCAGTTAGTGGGTAGGTGAATAATGAGTTAGTGGTTAAGGGATTAGGGATTAGGGGCTTAGGGGTTAGGGTATTTAACATTTAAGGATTTTAGGGGTTAGGGGTGAGGGGTTAATGGGTTATGGATTGAGAGTTACTAGCTTCACGTTGGAAATTCGTGTGAAAATTAATTGTGCATTGGAGTTCAGAGGTGGTGAAAGGATAAGGCAAGGGAAAATGAGGGAGCCCAACATTATTAGACTCCTAAATATGGTTTGTTTCTGGTCCTGTTGGTGGCCTCTGAAGAGGAAGCGTAAACGTCACAAGAGGTTTACGGAGCGAGTAGCTTGTGTGTGCTTGTCGTGGGAATTTGCTGGTGCAGTGTGTTCAATCGGTCCCTTCTGCTCAGTTTCTTAGCCATTGACTACGTCTGGGTTGAGGATAGAAAGTTGAAGGGAAGTGAGATCACTCGTTTCCATTTTTCTTGGCTTTCAGTGACCCTGTTTTTTCGTGATAAGAGAGGAAGCTAGAATTTGCAGTCTAGGAAACCTCGAGGGTGGTAGCAGAAAACTAGCTTCTTTTCCAAATTTCGTGCCCTCTAGCATGGGTGTGACGGTGTTTGGTGGATTGGTGTGTGGTCTCTATGTGGAGAATTTGGAGGCTAGTCACTGCCCTGGGGGAAGTTTATACGCTCAGGCGTCAACTACTTTGTCATCGTTTGTTGTTCAAGCTCCTGTGTTCGTTTGGTGGGTGATGGTATTTGGTTTTGCTAGTGGTGGAAGTATTTATCTGGTAGTGGGAGGTATCTTTGTGCTTCCTTGTGGTGGTGGGAGATGAAATTTGGCTCCTTCGCTGGTGGTGTTTCTTTTCTATAGTGGGGGGTCTGGTCTCTCAACTTTGCGCACAGCAGGGTTCCTCAACCTTGGCGAATTATGAAGCCTCTGGTATGGTGTGGGTGTTCTCCTTCCCCTGTCATCCATGGCCCTATGGGGTGGAAGACTCAGAAATAATCATGGTGGCTCCAAGCCAGGGTGGAAAGACTGCGGGGTGTGCGCGACTCGCTAGTGTGGGTGCGCATGGGGGTGGTGGAGGAGGTAAGTGGGGGGATAACAGAGGTGGGGGTCTGAGGGATCAAAAGCAAAGTCGTCAGGGCGGAGGAGGCCGTGGTGGTAAGGGGAATCATGGGTTTGATTAATTTGAGGTAAATGAGGGGCAGGTTATCCAAAAATTTTGCCTAGAGAAAGGTTGTGCACTTATCAACAACCTGATGGAAAGAGTGGACACAACTAAGAGATTATGTCATGAGGAGCATGCAGAGCAGATGGAAACATTGGACTGAATGCACTATTTATAGTTCCAAGTCTGGGAGAGACTGGTAGTTATTTGGCGAGGCCAAAATCAACTCACTGAGAGAGTAGAATAGTTGGAGACTTGGTTGGCACACTTTGAAGGGCACGGTCAGTGTGACTTCTATCCTCCACCGCATCTAGGAACAACCCCGAACAACCCTACATCCATCACGTTGAACGACTAGTATGTTATTTGGTGTTCTTTGTGTTTTATATGTGTTTTGGTGCCTTGGCTCAACCATTTATGGACAATGTCCCTAGTCCCTCTTTTGCATTTTTTTACATCTGGTGCAAATTTTTGTCAACAAACCAAGTTGAGGTGAGATCACCTGCTTTGTAACTGGCTATATGTACTCCTTTTTTCCTACACGAATATAACATTGAATTACAAAAAAACAAACGTTCATATATCATTAAAAATTTAATTAAGTTTCATACTTAAATTAACAAATGTTCATAACTGTTTACTAAATAGGTCTATAAATATATATTATAGGTTTATCTATTTAGTATTTATCAAATGTCAATATGATGATTTAATATACTAGATTTAAATGACCTCACATGTTTAACATAAGAAATGTTATATTTTTCTAGTTATTAAATGTAAATATGAAGATTTAACCTTAGATTTAAAACAACTCACACTTTTAACATAAATCAATGAAGTTTAAAAATTAAACTTTATGGCCAAATATTAAATATAAATATAAATATAAATTTGGATATCTAATTAATATAATTACCTTCACTAAAATTATAATGAAGGCATAATCAGTGTAAAGTTGATAGATGATACATGCAATTATGTTAATTGTAGATGAATCCATCTGCATTTTTAAACTTTAGAGACCAAAAGGTATTCATAATTTTAACACTGTAAATTCAGAGACCCCTTTGTCTCTGAATTTTAACACTGCAAATGGATTCAGACACACCTATAGTGAAATGTAACACTTCGGTACCAAAATTTAAAATTTTCATATATGGAGTGACACAATTAATAATTACCGACATAAATGACTAATTCATATACTTTTTGTACTTGTTATTTGGCCATATTTTTATTCTTGGACTATAATAGTCATTTATATTAATCATTATTATTTTTGTCACTTATTATCTAGTCATATATTTTAATCCTAGACTAAATTAGTCATTTAAGTTAGTCACTTTTACTTTAGTAACTTATTATCTAGTCATATATTTTATCCCTATACTAAATTAGTCGTTTAAGTTAGTCTCTTTTAGTTTAGTCACTTATTATCTAGTCGTATATTTTATTCCAAGACTAAATTAGTCATTTAAGTTAGTCATTTTTAGTTCGGTCACTTAAAATTGCTCAAATTTAGTAGTAATTCACTTGAAATAATTGCGGTGACTAACATTTTTAGTCTCCTAGTCATTCATTTTATCATTTTTTACTAGTGGAAGAGGGTGTTACAAGGTTTATGGTAAGCCTGAAACCACTTGTGAGAGTGTATGTAAGTGCAGGTTTTTTCTAAGCCAGAAACCACTTTGAAATGTAGGTTTTTGGTAAGCCAAAAACCACAAGTGTGAGGGAAGTGGACAGGGATTCATGTAGCATGGTTTAGGGTCAGCCGAAAACCCTTAGCATGGTTTAGGGTAAGCTGATAAAATCCAATGCATGGTTACAGGTAATCCGATAAAATCCAGGCTGATAGTGATAGAGGGGGACTTGTAGGTACATGTATGAAGATATAGTGGTTGATTAAACAATGTACATGAATGAATTCCTAGTAGACTTGTGATTGCATCAGTTGGAACCATGCATTCTGGTATATGGTTGTTCCTTTATATAGACATCAACATATTCGTGTTTATCTTGTTTTTAAACACTGGGACCACAACTAGACTTTTTTGATTAAGATCAAGACATGTACTTATTAAATGGGGGACTTGGAAAATATAATTCCTACTTGTCTTAGTTGTGATTCTTTTGAAATATAGGTTTATGTTACTAGCGTTTATAAGTTTTCTGAGGTCTAGTTGGTTGAGAGATTTTCTCCAACTCATTAGCTTCATAGATTGGTGTGTGGTTGAGATATTCACTCAACCAAGAGATTGCATGTCCAAGATATTTTAGCTATCTGGATACATAATTTCTTGTATTTATATTGTATCATTATTTAATATGAATAATATAATTTTTGAGTGCATTATGCAAATTTAATTAGAAGTGGAGGCTACGAAAATATCTCCCTTCAATAAAATGAAATGCATCTTTTGATTAAAAAAATAGACCACAAATTATTAATCCTCACAAAGAAGATAATGAGTCTAGAGTTTTACAAAATCTAAAGATAGCCATGAAAAACAAATTCATGATAGTGTTTATATTCCTTTTTTTTCTTTTATTTTTCTTTTTCTATGTCGTTCATGGATCTAGGAGATCAGTGACTCAACTAGGGAGCCTATCCCCTCTAGAGAATTGAATCAATAAACTCTCAATATCAAAAGTGCATTAACAATGGGGACTCAACTAATTATACTAACCCGTTCTTGGATCTAGGAGATCAGTGACTCAACCAGGGAACCTATCCCTTCTAGAGAATTGAATCAATAAACTCTCAATAACAAAAGGGCATTAACAATGGGGACTCATCTAATTAAAATAACCCTTAAAACTTATATTAATATTCCTTTTAAGTAAGTTTTGGCATCTTATAATCTAAAATCATTCCTCTAATAAATATATAACACCAACCGATTTTTTTTTTTAGTGTATATACAATCTTCTTTTACAAATAAAACATCATCAAATTATTATTATTTTTAAAAAATATTATAACACAATCTGAATATAATATCATTTTTTTTACATTATCAATCATTTATACATAAAATATATCACTGCTCAATATGATTGGGATGTGTAATTTCATCTATCCTCAAATTGGAGTTGACACATATCCCTCTTAAAATAAAAATAAATACTCTCTAAATAAAAAAAGCAATATCCCCTATAATAATAATAAAAATGAATATGCTATGCATGGTTAGTCAGTTATCCTTATGAGGTAATATAATTTCATGTAAAGTAATTAGAGGGAAAAAAATGTTGAAAAAAATATTTCAATGTTGTATATAATAAAATATTTAAGTTATCAAAAATATATTTTCATAAGAATATTGGCATATACTTAAAAATATATTAATAGTAAAAAAAATTAATATAAATCATAAAATTTCTTAATGCACGTGTTATGTAAAATATGTTAATGTCAAGTATGTATATATCATATAATGTTTTAAAAAAATTATGCATATATCATATAGAGTAATGGAAAAAAAACAAGTTCTTACAGTTAAAATGTTTGAAGTGGTCTCACTACTTTATAGTTTGGTCATTTTTCAGGTATATGTTTTCTTGTCAAAATTCAACAAAACATTTTTGGACTTACAATTTTAAGTTATGTACTCTATGTAGCATTCAAAAATAAAATTTAAAAAATAAAAAATTACACTTTGTATTTTGCATTGTAAAAAAAATAACATTCAAAAATACAATTTAAAAATGAAAAGTCACATTGTATTTTGCATTCTAAAAGAAATTTGCATGTGAAAAAATTTCATCCATGTGAACCCATATTAAATCCATGTTTAAGATAAAGCTATATATATATATTTTAAAGAGTCTTTTCCTTTTCTAAATCTAAAACATTAATTTTAGCCGTTAATTTCTTTTAAATAATTCAAAAGTATACTTGGTAAAGTAAAAACTAAAATGTTGATCCACTACCGAGTCCTCGCTATATGGAAATTCAAAATTTTAAGAAAATCTCGCAGGGACTTTTGTAAATCTATATTATAACTATCAAACTTTAATATTTTGGGTGCCATAGAGGTTTTTGATGATGCTGAATCCATTTCCACCATCAAAATCATGATTCAAACACTGTGTTAGTGTAAGATTTCTTAAATTTGTTTGACCCAGATTCCAGGAAAATTTTCTTAAGTTTGTTTGGCCCGAATTCCAGCCAATTTTACCCATCCAAACAATTCCTCCTCCTCTTTAAACAACTCTTAAATAATAAATCAATATAAAAACCTTGCAGACGTTTCTAGTCAAATCGACAGAATGCATTAACGTTGCTACGGTACAAAATTGCACAGTTACCTTCGCAAAATCGTGTATACATGTCTAATCAGGGGAGAAAAATTCAATCGATAATCAAATGTGGTGTCCTCAAAGTTTTAAGTTTGAAAATGGTGTCCTGTTAATTTCATCTGGGAACTCCAACCCTAAGAACCCCATCCACTTGATGGCTCCTTTACCCAATTGGGCTTCCATAACTAGATCTGGCTAGATCCTTTCCCTCTGTATCTCCAAACTCTAAAGTCTCCGGAATCTGTTTAGTTGTGTGATTAGAAGTGGGACGCACCATTGATTGAAATTAGCTCCTCCCCAGCTCTTCCTAATGTGCAACCGAGCGGACCTTAAATATAAGGTTTTCTTTTCATTCTTAGGTTTTGAAGCTTTGCATCCCTGGTTAGTTTTGTAATTGAAAATAGTGCGACTGTAGCAATTCTCAGGTATAGTATTGTTTGAAATTAGATACTGGATCTGTAGAACCAAACCTCCTCACTAATTATTAAATCACGAATTTTTCATCACGAATTTTTCATCTAGGATCCAATAGTTAGATCACATCCCCTCGAGAACTTTGCATCCCTGGTAATATAATCGAAAGCCACAGGCACTTTGTTTCACTTGGGCATCGATCATATTTATCATAATATAGATGGAAACGGATGAGATAATAATGGTATTGGGCCAGGCATCGGTGCTGCATGCGAAAATTGAGGACGCCATAGAGAGGGTGTTACAGTATGACACTGAAATCTATAGAGAAAATGCAGCTCCTGCTGTGGGTGAAGATCAGGGAGTGTATGTGAATGGAGGTAAGTTCTCAGAGTCTGAAGTGGGCATCGATGGAGCCATGGAAGCGAGGAGCCTCTCTTCTATTCGTGATGCTCTGGAGGTTCTTGAAGACCAGCTCGATTGCTTGCAGGTTTGAATGTAGAAATTCTAAATAATCGTTAATTAGGTTTACAATGGGCGTTGTTATACAAGCCTACAGTTTGCTTCCTACTCACTGGTTGAATCTGCTATCAAAGTCTTATGTAAGAATCCCATTACCCATTTCGTTCCGGCTTGAGCTCCAGTTCTCCTATTGACACTACTACTGATCGAATTCCTAACTCTCATCTAAGCACTACAGTGTTGGTTGGCTACCTTTCCCTTTACCTTTTCCCATTCCCATCTTGATACTACATTACAAATCTCTTTGATACTACATTACATTAGGACGCTACAAATCAATTTTATATGGAGTAGTCTTTTAAGTGTCATATTTTAGAATTTCTGGTTCAGTTGGAATCCGGTTAAAAAAATTGTGTCCAAATTTTAATTTTATTATTTAAACTGATTTTTTTGACTACACACATGAAAGTAATTTTTTCAAAAATTATAGAGCATTTTAATTGTGAAGTGTTCACTTATCAAATTTGTGATTTCAATAAATCTCTGCTAAATTATAGATAAATTAAAAAAAAAACTTTCCGAAAAACCTAACTTAAAAACTATGCTTAATAAATCCTCAAAATCCACATTCTTATTTCTAGTAACATGTTTATATTAACCAAAAAAAAATGCTTAATTTAACCAGAAAAAATAGTACCCTTCTCACCCAGAATGATAGGGATATTTAATCACAATAGCTTAATGTTAAGTATGACTTCCTTAATGCTTCTAATGTCAGAATAGGTTCAAGTTAATTCTATTTATTGCAGAGTAGGTCCTTTAATGTGTAAATTATTGGATATTTAAAACAACTTTAGGAGTATCTGGTTATTTTGTTATGATGATCTAGTTGTTACATATCTCATTTAATCCATATTTAACTGCAAAATGAATGCTTCTAATGTCAGAATAGGTTCAAGTTAATTCTATTTATTGCAGAGTCAAAGGTCTTTTAATGTGTAAATCATTGGATATTTAAAACATCTTTAGGAGTATCTGGTTATTTTGTTATGATGATCTGGTTGTTATACATCTCATTTAATCCATATTTAACTGCAAAATGCATTTAGTTTCTTTCTATACAATTACAAAATCCAAAATGTATTTTTTTTTTTTTTGATATAATTACAAAATGTAAAATGTATTTAGTTTTTTTAATGTAATTAGAAAAATGTAATATCATAAAATTGGGCAATTTTGATTAAGATTGAACATTTAGTTAGTTAAAATTAACTAGATTGTAGATTTTGAAAATATTTTAAAATGTGATGGATAAGAACCATATTAATTATTTAATTTAACTTCTGTTTAATTTTCAAATATTCTCCGAATCTACAATTTTTTTTCTTTTATGAACTTATTGAGTTGCATAATAAAGTTCTGTTGGTTAGAATTTATCTAGTAACTACTTCCAACCGAGTTACAAACCCAAATGGGGAGTAGCCACTCTAATGGCTATGTTATGTAGAATCCTTTAAGTGAGGTCTGGTGTTTTGTTGTTATTTAGATCTTACGTATGGGCCATGGTTCCATGGACTCTGAGAGCAGGATTTGGAAGTCCAATGGACTCTGATGTTATCTCCGATACTTCATACGAGGAAGGAGATTAGGTCGAGTTTATCAGACTCCTACAACCCCTTATTGACATTTTAGCTTTTTGCAGCTTTTCTTGCTAATTTCCTAAATTGAAGCTGACAAGTTTCTCCGATTTAAACATTGGGATTTGGGGCAGGCAGCATTCTGGAACGGTGATTTGACATATTGTGTTTTCTAGGGGTATGTTTCTTGTCATTTTTTCCCCAGATCTGGTTTGACAAACGGTGTTGTGATATGAATCTACATTCTTAACTCCTCCCTCGTCATGGAAAGCATGTGTGGCGCATGTAGCTCAGAGGTAGAGTAGCCCACTGGGAAGATCCGGGTTAAATTCCGAGCCTGTTGAATCTTTTCAACATTAAGCAAGTAATTGGAATAACTAAAATTAATGATATCTGCTATTCGTCTAGGATCCATACCAATGTGTAAGACGAGGTTTTTCTTTACTGTCAGATGTAGTAGTACTATACCTGCATAATATAGATTGATGAAAAATGTGCTTAAACAAGCTAAAGGAACTTGGCAACCTCTCGCTGCCTCTGTTCCAATGTTTAGGACAGTTTTTTTTGGGACAGTTTTTTTGAGGGTGTATTTTTCAAAAATAAAAATGTAAAGGATTAAGTATTTTGTTTAAATTATTTAAATTAGATATTAAATTGATTTATGAGATTTTCTTTTTTGAAACAGAAATTATTTCTATTAAGTATTTAACTGCTAAAATATGTAAATATGTACATATTCTATTTTTTTAAATTGAAACCTATTCCCCAGCATTAGAGCCAACACATAATCTCAACCATTAGGAACACTCAAAGGGTTATTGCACATTCAAGCATTGTTCAAATTCATACCTAATAAGTAGTTTTGCAAATTCATGCAAAGGAAGTTAAAGAAGAATTGGGCTTTAGAGGTACTCTCCAACCTCCAACCCAATATGGAAAAGATGTTGTAAAGTCATATAAACTATATATATATATATATGGGCTAGATAATTAAAAAGAAAATAGAGATCAAGTTTAAACCAAACATTAAATTGGTGTATGAGACTTTCTTGTGTGAGACAGAAATCATCTCTGCTAAAAATTTAATTGCTAAAATATATAAAGGTATACATACTCTATCTCTCTGAATTGAAACTTGAGTAAACATATATTCTCCACTATTAAAACCCATACATATTCTCAACCATTAGGAACACTCAAGAGGTTATTTTACATTCAAGCATTGTTCAAATTCATACATAATAAATAGTTTTGCAAATTCATGCAAAGGGAGTTAAAGAAGAATTAGACTTAGAGATACTCTCTAACCTCCAACCCTATATGAAAAAACCTAATATGGAAGGGTGTTGTAATGTTATATAAACAATCAAATTAAGAATATATATATATATATATGCTAGATTATTAAAAAAAAATTGAGATAAAATTATTTAAAATAAAATTTAAATTTAAAAATTGTAACAATAATACTTATAAATATAGTTCATATTGTTCCTATATCTTTAATAAAATTTAGTTCATAGAGTCAATTTAACTTTGGAGATTTTTGAAGCTATAATTATCATAAATTTATCTTCATTTCAAATCTATAAATTAAATTCAGAAGTTGTTTTTAATAAATTAAATTCTAAAGTTGCAAACTTTTCTTAAAATTTTATAATAATAAAAAAGTTTGAAATTTTATAATAATAAAAAAGTTTGGATCATGAGAGAATAGAACTTTCTAAGTGTTAGGTGATTCGGAGTAAAATTAATTTATTGAATTCAACTTTGATGCAAATTGATTTATTATGCAAATCACATTATTGAGTTTTTATTTGTAGATTTTGCAAAGGCAGCAGCAAGCGGATATGGAGTCAGCTTTGTCTGATCTTCAGGAAAGCAAGAGAATTCTCTTGCAGCGGTTGAAGCGGCATCAGGGAAGAGAACGGGGAGTTGTAGAAGAGACACTTGCATTTGCAGGAGAACCAGTTGTTGAAAATGATAATTCTCATCAACCATCCCACGCAATGATCTTACTAGAAAGTCCCTCATCACAACATCAGATGAGAAGTATGCCAAATACCATGAAGATCTTTACTTTGCCATGAAAATTGATGCCATCAAGTCGCTGGGACGGAGAGAGAAAACTAAGGAAGAAATGGATTCTTCTCTGGAAAACACTCAAACATGCAGTGGAGTAGTTCCTGATGTATATATACAAAATGATGAGCCAAAGTCCAAGGGATTTTTTTTCAACGTTCTATGCCACAACATTAGGAGGCTTCAAAATCCAGTAGCTCATGCTGTTTCTTTCGCAGCAAAAACTGCTGTTATAGTAACCAGTGTTGTCACTGTTGTGATATTGACTACTGTGGTGAACAACAAGCAAAATAAAGAAAGTTTTAGTAAAGCCCATTCTGCTCCTTCAGCCAAGGCTCTTTCTTCCCAATCAACTGGTGGAGCTGAACAAAGAAAGTTTTAGTAAAGCCAATTCTGCTCCTCCAGCAAGGCCATTTTCTTCCCAGTCTCCTGGTGCAGAAGGTTAATTTTCTGATGAGTCTCAATTTGGTAAAGTTGTATGAATATAGTATGGAGAGTCTATTCATATATTAATAATATTTTAATGTAAAGTCCGTGTCTAGTTAAACATTAAATTGTAATTTCTCTTTTCCATTCAGACAAAGGTGGTCTGCAATGATGTCTGTGATATTTTCTTTGGTGTTTCTAATTAGTTGCTGTAAGCTGCAAATCAAATTGCAAAATATGCAAATTATGTTTCATGTTGTCTGATGGATCGTTTCTGAAGTTATAGGTGACCATACTTCAAGGGTTTTTTTTTTTTAAGTATTATTGAGAATTTGGCACTTGGGTGGTTTGTAATTCTAGTTAGTTTAGAAATTAACATGTTAGCATCTAATTTTTTTTTAGTGGACTGGTACTATATTACACATGATTATATTGTTTACTGAAATTTTGAACTCAAAACTTTGGTTCACTTAGGCTATATCGACCTAAAATTATATCACTAGTTAACATGCTCCTAAAAGTTTTTATAAAATCCTATTTAATCTTGATGTTTCATTTAATAAATATTTTGAAATTTGATAAATAAAAGTGAAATCAATTCTTTAAACATACTCATCACCTTCAATTTAATTAAGTTCAATCTTAATTTAGCTCAGTAATGTTTTTATCTTTTACTTGAATTTCATAAAATGTTCACTAGAAATCAATTCTTTAAACATACTCATCACCTTCAATTTAATTAAGTTCAATCTTAATTTAGCTCAGTAATGTTTTTATCTTTTACTTGAATTTCATAAAATGTTCACTAAAAGAAGCTCAAGTCCTAAACTATATGAGATTGTCTTTAATGGGACTTTTTAAAGTTTCACCAAAAACAACTCTAGAATATATTCCTATGATTCTTCTGGGCACTTTAAAAAAAAAACCATAAATGACCCGTGACAGTTTCGTCCAGAGTTACCCACTATATCAGCTTTTCCATAAAATAGCACTGTATTCAGTACATTATTCCTTGACACGTGATGTTTCATGTGTATTTGTTTTATGGCAGATGTTAGTTTCAGTACGTCAAGGTTCAGTCAGCCGGAGTATGACCGGAAGAATCTTGATGTAGTGTCAGTGCAATGTGAGTAATCTGTGTGATTTCTAATGGTAGGTACAGTAGGGGAATCTGTATAATCCTTAGGTTTTTTTTGTTTTATGACAGATTTTTAAATGTGTAAAGTTTGATAATAATTAAAAAAATTATTTATCTAACAAAATTTTAATTAATGAAGTGAATTAGTGTAGTTGGATAAATTAAATGATTGATAAAATACATCAATTTATTATAAACATTAAAACATCATATATTTCACATTATACAAATTTAAAAAAACGATTAAAATTAATTAAATTATAATTTTATTTTAAATTATTATTAATAATAATTAATATATGAATTAATATATGAATTAAACATATATATATTTTAAAAAATTTGTAACAATACTCTTTGTCAACAAATGCAGAAGACAGAAGTTTGGACAAACACACGGGAGCTCACAGGTGCAGATCGAGGAGCTTCATTAAGCATCAAGAATTAAATAGATACATAGGCAAAACAGATTCCTAATTAATAGGAACTGAATGTCAAATAAAGAGCAAACCAACATTTTTGAGAGAGGTAAACTATTTAATGATTTAACATTATAAATATCTATTTTTTAAAGGAATTGTAAAAACATCCCAAAAACTAAAAAAAATTAACGATTAAATTACACCCTAATAAGATTTCCAATAAAAACTAACACAAAATCAGATAAAAAATGTCTCTCTATACTACGCCATTATGATATTTACAATATCACCCGGTCTCTCGTTTGAAAAGGAAAGAAAAACATTTCATTGAAGGTCACGGTAACAAAACAATTTAACGTTTAAAAAAGTTTAAAATTATTCAAACTACAAAATGTGAAGATTTAAAATATTCAAAGTACAAAATTTAGTGTTTATGGAATTATGTTGAAGTTGAAATTTTTCCAAAGGCATTCGTGCGGTTCGGGGTCTCTTTATTCCATGGAAAGATTTAGCAATTATAATAATAGAATGCTGTAATCGATGGTGATAGCAAATTACTATTTAAGGACAATCCTCTTCTTATAAAAAGTGTTTATGGTCACGAGATTGTCACGGTATACAGTAATAGTAACAGAATCGCCATTAAAATACTGCGAAATTGTTGCAGCAGTAACATCGATTCTAGTCCTTCAGTCCTCAATGTGTGCAGCTTTCAATTTTATTCAAACGTGTTTTCAACTCTTCTGAATATTGTAAATCACTTGCCATGCAAAAGGAGGCAACAAATGGAAGTGAAGCTTATTTTAATAATTTGAAACATTTTTTTATTTATCAGAACACAAATTCCAATCAAAGTTGGGTAGTACCATTTACGACCAATTAACTAAATATATGTAAGAAATGGAACAAAAGAAAGTGTATATAAATTCTATTTACAAAGCATTTATCTTAAGGAATAAGAATTTTTACTTATTTGAAAGAGAAAACGAGGTGCCCACAACTGAGATTTAGATTAATCCATTGCACTTAAAGTGAAAGTAAAGTCAAAAATAATATTTTTTTAATAATTCGATTTTTTTTTTAATTTAAAATATAAGTTCTAATTAATGTGGAAAGAGTATAAATTAACCTATCATAATTTTGTAAAATGTAAAATTAATGAATTATAAATCTATAATCAATAAAATTAAAATTTCATTTCATTTTTTCAAATATTTATTTTAAGAATTAAAAATATTTCTTCATTTAAAGCATGATTTTTTATAAAGGTGTAATTCAAAACCAATCAATTGCAATTATATTATTAATTGAAGTGAAATTGAACTCCATTTCCCAAAAAAATTAATTTTAATAACTCAAAACACAAATCCCAACCAAACACAAATCTAATACATGATGAATCGAATTTAAATTATAACAAATAAAAGTGAAGAAAACCTCCATTAACAAAATAGGTATTTTAACTCTTTGAATATGCCAAATTATAACAAATAAAAGTGAAAGAGAGCTCAATTAACAAAATAGGTATTTTTAGGAGTTTTTTTGAAAGAATTCAATCTAAAAATGGCTCTGTGATGCGGGAAATTTTTTTTAGGACTAGGGTTTCAAGGTTTTACTACCACTGATAGGCTTGGGGGCGCACTGGGGGAAGGCTCTCGGCCTTCATCAGGAAGAAATGGAAGCCATGTATTGCTGGAGATAGCCGGAGAACCACTGCTGGTTGGATCCCTGGAGTTATGCAACGAGGTGGAGTGGGTTGAGGTGCCAAATCCCACTTTCCTTTGTCTCAGTACACTTATGTAGCCGGTTTCTGGTTGGAACTCCTCACATAAGGACGACTGTGGAGGGCGCTTATTGAGCGCCTTCAGGGCTAAAGGCGTACTCCTCAACATCTGGAGTCGAGGGCGGAAAAGACACTACTTCACCCTCTCTATTTGGGATGACGCCTGGTCTAGATGGTGACTGGTTGCAGTGTTACCACTCTTGACACCCGCTCCATCCTGCGGTTAGGCCTTTACCTACTCAGCGTGGTTGCTCACAACCGTATTCCTGAGCTGGGCCGAAGCCGACCCATGACCTTCGAATCTATGCAAAGACTGGGCTCCAATGTACCGGCTCCGACATTATTGTCTTTTGCGATCTAGCTCTCTGGAGCTTGGGCTATGATCCATCTTTCCGTGCTATTTGCTTTAAAAAAAAAATCCATGTTTGTTTTCTTTAGGAGGGGAGGACGGATTGGGGGTCGGTCTATCCTCTCCTGCCTCTGTCATTGTTCAAGTGCGAGGCTATTCTCACTCTGCTGCCAAAGCTAGATGTCAGAATATCACCCAAATGACCTGTTCTAGATCCCACTAGGAGCCTACATCTATGGGGGACGCGTACAGAGCAATGCTATTGTAGGTCAAGTGAGCCAAGGCATACAAAACATAATCATTACGGATTTTTTCTCAAATCTATGGATGGGAAGTCTTTCATTCTGTGGGTGCGGGGAAATGTGTTGTGAAACTAGCTCCAAAAAGAGAAGAAAAGAGATATCAACGCCTTAGAAATAAGCCACTTCAAGGGGGAAACCTCTAATACATTACATGAATGAACAATTCTTGGATGATTCAAATTACAAAACCTCATTTCTATATATAGGAGTCCATGGGGCCACAATGTAATCCTAGCCGACCTAACAATAATAATTTAAGGGCACAATAATAACAAAATAGGGGTTACAAGGGTACAATAATAACAATAAGGGGTTTACACTAACAATAATAAGGGACTATACTAGTGATATAGGGACCTAACATGCCCCTCTCCTTCAAAAAAGTGTTGTCCTCAATGCTTGAGTAGCTCCAGGTGCTTCTGTATAAAATTCTCATCCTCCCATGTAGAATCTTCAGTGGGTAAGTTCTTCCACTTGATGAGATACTCTGAAATTGATCGATTTCGTAGCTGTCGAGTTCTTGTTTCCATGACCGCTTCAGGTTCCAATATGATTTTCCTTCCTCATCAAGTTCTGGCAATATTGTTTGAACTGGAAGATTTTCACCTATAACCTTCTTTAAGCATGAAACATGGAAAACTGGATGTACTCGCGAAGAAGCAGGAAGCTCCAATTTGTATGCCATAGTACCAATATTTTGCAACACCTTGTAAGGACCATAGTACTTTGATGATAATTTATTATCCTTCTTAGCTTGCTTGAGGGACATTTTTTTGTATGGTTGTAGTCGTAAAAATACCCAGTCTCCTACATCAAAACTTCTCTCGCTGCGATGTTGATCTGCCTGTTGTTTCATTCGATTTTGTTCCAAATTCAAGTTATCCTTTAAGAGTTGGAGAACTTATTGTTGATGCTCGATATGATCTTCCACTGCTTGAACCTTCGAATTTTCTCTTAAAGATGATGTGATGGATGGTGGATGATATCCATAAAGTGCCATAAATGGGGTCATTTTTGCTGCAATATGGAAGGAAGTGTTATACCACCATTCAGCTAGAGGTAACCACTTGACCCATTATGTTTGTTTATCAGATACAAAACAACGAAGATATCATTCCAAACATTTATTTACTATCTCAGTTTGACCATCGGATTGAGGATGATAAGATGAGCTATGAGCTAATTGAATACCCAAACAAGAAAATAACTTCGTCCAAAAATTTCCAGTAAAAATGGGATCTCTATTGCTCACAATAACCCTTGGGTTTCCATGTAGCTTTTGAATTGTGTCCATAAATGTAGTAGCAACTTTAATTGCTTTAAATGGATGAGATAATGCACAAAAGTGTGCATACTTGGTAAGTCTATCAACTAACACCATGATGGCACTCTTTCCTTCGGACTTAGGTAAACTTGTGATACAATCCATTAAAATCTCCTCCCAACGTTGACTTGGAATGGATAAAGGTTGTAGAAGACCAGGGGTCTTAATTGTCTCAACTTTATTTTGCTGGCAAACCAAACATTCCGCCACAAACTTTTGAATATAAGATTTAAGATCATCCCAAAAAAATTCTTTCTTCACTGTGTGGTAAGTTTTTAAAAATCCTGAGTGTCCTCCTAAAGGAGAAGTGTGCAATTCCAAAAGAATCTTTTGTTTTAGTTGGGAATTCTTACAAAGATATAAGCGATCTTTATACCATAAGGAATCATTTTTCCAACTAAATGTATCAGATGTACTAGGATCTTGCTGCAACTTTTGAATGAGTGTCCACACATCTTCGTCCTTCTTCCATTCATCTCCTGCTTTGGTTATCCAATCTGGTTGGATAATAGAAATGGCACAAAGCAATGCTTCCACTTCTTCATTCTTTCTTGAGAGTGCATCTGCAACAACATTTAGCTTCTCTTTTTTGTATATTATTTCAAAGTCATAACCCAACATTTTAATTGTGAAGAATTCACTTACCAAATTTTTTATTTCAATAAATCTCTGCTAAATTATAGATAAATTAAAAAAAAAAACTTTCCAAAAAACCTAACTTAAAAACTATGCTTAATAAATCCTCAAAATCCACATTCTTATTTCTAGTAACATGTTTATATTGACAAAAAAAAAATGCTTAAATTAACCAGAAAAAATAGTACCCTTCTCACCGAGAATGATAGGGATATTTAATCACAATAGCTTAATGTTAAGTATGACTTCCTTAATGCTTCTAATGTCAGAATAGGTTCAAGTTAGTTCTATTTATTGCAGAGTCAAAGCTCTTTTCATGTGTAAATTATTGGATATAGGTTCAAGTTAATTCTATTTATTGCAGAGTCAAAGGTCTTTTAATGTGTAAATTATTGGATATTTAAAAAACTTTAGGAGTATCTGGTCATTTTCTTATGATGATCTGCTTGTTACATATCTCATTTAATCCATATTTAACTGCAAAATGAATGCTTATAATGTCAAAATAGGTTCAAGTTAATTCTATTTATTGCAGAGTCAAAGGTCTTTTAATGTGTAAATCATTGGATATTTAAAACATCTTTAGGAGTATCTGGTTATTTTGTTATGATGATCTGGTTGTTATACATCTCATTTAATCCATATTTAACTGCAAAATGCATTTAGTTTCTTTCTATACAATTACAAAATCCAAAATGTATTTAATTTCTTTTTGATATAATTACAAAATGTAAAATGTATTTAGTTTTTTTTACGTAATTAGAAAAATGTAATATCATAAAATTGGGCAATTTTGATTAAAATTGAACATTTAGTTAGTTAAAATTAACTAGATTGCAGATTTTGAAAATATTTTAAAATATGATGGATAAGAACCATATTAATTATTTAATTTAACTTCTGTTTAATTTTCAAATATTCTCCGAATCTAGCATTTTTTTTCTTTTATGAACTTATTGAGTTGCATAATAAAGTTCTGTTTGTTAGAATTTATCTGGTAATTAACTACTTCCAACCGAGTTACAAACCCAAATGGGGAGTAGCCAGTGTAATCCTTTAAGTGAGGTCTGGTGTTTTGTTGTTATTTAGATCTTACGTATGGGCCATGGTTCCATGGACTCTGAGAGCAGGATTTGGAAGTCCAATGGACTCTTATGTTATCTCCGATACTTCATACGAGGAAGGAGATTAGGTCGAGTTTGTCAGACTCCTACAACCCCTTATTGACATTTTAGCTTTTTGCAGCTTTTCTTGCCAATTTCCTAAACTGAAGCAACAAGTTTCTCCGATTTAAACATTGGGATTTGGGGCAGGCAGCATTCTGGAACAGTGATTTGACATATTGTGTTTCTTGTCATTTTTTCCATGGAAAGCATGTGTGGCGCATGTAGCTCAGAGGTAGAGTAGCCCACTGGGAAGATCCGGGTTAAATTCCGAGCCTGTTGAATCTTTTCAACATTAAGCAAGTAATTGGAATAACTAAAATTAATGATATCTGCTATTCGTCTAGGATCCATACCAATGTGTAAGACGAGGTTTTTCTTTACTGTCAGATGTAGCAGTACTATACCTGCATAATATAGATTGATGAAAAATGTGCTTAAACAAGCTAAAGGAACTTGGCAACCTCTCGCTGCCTGTGTTCCAATGTTTAGGACAGTTTTTTTGAGGGTGTATTTTTCAAAAATAAAAATGTAAAGGATTAAGTATTTTGTTTAAATTATTTAAATTAGATATTAAATTGGTATATGAGATTTTCTTTTTTGAGATAGAAATTATTTCTGTTAAGTATTTAACTACTAAAATATGTAAAGATGTACATATTCTATCTCTCTAAATTGAAACTTATTCCCCAGCATTAGAGCCAACACATATTCTCAACCATTAGGAACACTCAAAGGGTTATTTCACATTCAAGCATTGTTCAAATTCATACATAATAAGTAGTTTTGCAAATCCATGCAAAGGAAGTTAAAGAAGAATTGGGCTTTAGAGGTACTCTCCAACCTCCAATCCAATATGAAAAAGATGTTGTAATGCTTTATATATATATATATATATATATATATATATATATATATATATATATATATATATATATATATATTGTGTAATGTCATATAACCTATATATATATATATATATATATATATATGTTGTAATGGCATATAACCTATATATATATATATATATGGGCTAGATAATTAAAAAGAAAATAGAGATCAAGTTTAAACCAAACATTAAATTGGTGTATGAGACTTTCTTGTGGGAGACACAAATCATCTCTACTAAAAATTTATTTGCTAAAATATATAAAGGTGTACATACTCTATCTCTTTGAATTGAAACTTGAATAAACATATATTCTCCACCATTAAAACCCACACATATTCTCAATCATTAGGAACACTCAAGGGGTTATTTTACATTGAGGCATTGTTCAAATTCATACATAATAAGTAGTTTTGCAAATTCATGCAAAGAGAGTTAAAGAAGAATTGGGCTTAGAGATACTATCTAACCTCCAACCCAATATGAAAAAACCTAATATGAAAGGGTATTGTAATGTTATATAAACAATAAAATTAAGAATATATATATATATATATATATATATATATATATAAAATTGAGATAAAATTATTTAAAATAAAATTTAAATTTAAAAATTGTAACAATAATACTTATAAATATGGTTCATATTGTTCCTGTATCTTAATAAAATTTAGTTTATAGAGTCAATTTAACTTTGGAGATTTTTGGAGGTATAATTATCATAAATTTATCTTAATTTCAAATCTATAAATTAAATTCAGAAGTTGTTTTTCATAAATTAAATTCTAAAATTGCAAACTTTTCTTAAAATTTTATAATAATAAAAAATTTGAAATTTTATAATAATAAAAAAGTTTGAATCATGAGAGAATAGAACTTTCTAAGTGTTACGTGATTCGGAGTAAAATTAATTTATTGAATTCAACTTTCATGCAAATTGATTTATTATGCAAATAATATTATTGAGTTTTTATTTGTAGATTTTGCAAAGGCAGCAGCAAGCGGATATGGAGTCAGCTTTGTCTGATCTTCAGGAAAGCAAGAGAATTCTCTTGCAGCGGTTGAAGCGGCATCAGGGAAGAGAACGGGGAGTTGTAGAAGAGGCACTTGCATTTGCAGGGGAACCAGTTGTTGAAAATGATAAATCTCATCAACCATCCCACGCAATGATCTTACTAGAAAGTCCCTCATTCACAACATCAGATGAGAAGTATGCCAAATACCATGAAGATCTTGACTTTGCCATGAAAATTGATGCCATCAAGTCGCTGGGACGGGGAGAGAAAACAAAGGAAGAAATGGATTCTTCTCTGGAAAACTCTCAAACATGCAGTGGAGTAGTTCCTGATGTATATATACAAAATGATGAGCCAAAGTCCAAGGGAGTTTTTTTCAACGTTCTGTGCCACAACATTAGGAGGCTTCAAAATCCAGTAGCTCATGCTGTTTCTTTGGCAGAAAAAACTGCTGTTATAGTAACCAGTGTTGTCACTGTTGTGATATTGATTACTGTGGTGAAGTACCAGAAGCAAAATAAAGAAAGTTTTAGTAAAGCCCATTCTGCTTCTTCAGCCAAGGCTCTTTCTTCCCAATCAATTGATGGAGCTAAACAATGAAAGTTTTAGCAAAGCTCATTCTGCTACTTCAGCAAGGACGGTTAATTTTCTGATGAGTCTCAATTTGGTAAAGTTGCATGATAGTATGGAGAGCCTATTCATATATTAATAATATTTTAATTTGAAGTCCTTGTCTAGTTAAACATTAAATTGTAATTTCTCTTTTCCCTCCAGTCAAAGGCGGTCTGCAATGGTGTCTGTGATATTTTCTTTGGTGTTTCTAATTAGTTGCTGTAAGCTGTAAATAAAATTGCAAATTATGCAAATTATGTTCCATGCTGTCTGATCGATCGTTTCTGAAGTTATAGGTGACCATATTCTTAGGGTTTTTTTTTACGTACTATTGAGAATTTGGGACTTAGGGTGGTTTGTAATTCTAGTTAGTTTAGAAATTAACATGTTAGCATCGAATTTTTTTAATAAACTTGTACTATATCACATAGGATTATATTGTTCACTGAAATTTTGAACCCAAAATTTTAAGAACTTATATTCTTGCTCACATAACCATCGCTAATAAGGATAGTTCACCTAGACTATATCCACCTAAAAATTATATTGCTAGTTAACATGCTCCTAAAAGTTGTTATAAAATCTTATTTAATCTTGATGTTTCATTTAATAAATATTTTGAAATTTGATAAATAAAAGTGAGCTGAATTCTCTAAACATACTCATCACCTTTTATCTAATTAAGTTCAGTTATAATTCAGCTAAATAATGTCATAAATTTCAGTGAAGGAAACTCAAATCCTACACTATATCTTATATCTTTAATGCAACTTTTTAGAATTTCACCGCAAACAACAACTCTAAATATATTCCTATGATTCTTCTTGGCACTTTAAAAAAACCATAAATGACCCGTGACAGTTTCGTCCAGAGTTACCCACTATAAAATAGCACTGTATTCGGTACATTATTCCTTGACACGTGATGTTTCATGTGTATTTGTTTTATGGCAGCTGTTAGTTTCAGTACGTCAAGGTTCAGTCAGCCGGAGTATGAGCGGCAGACTCTTGATGTAGTGTCAGTGCAATGTGAGTAATCTGTGTGATTTCTAATGGTAGGTACGGTAGGGGAATCTGTATAATCCTTAGGTTTTTTTGTTTTATTACGATTTTTAAATGTGTAAAGTTGATAATAATTAAACTAGTACTTGCTCATTTATTAAAATGAGCCCAAGGGCACTGAAGGAGTGTAGTCGAATTCCCGGGAGGCGAGATAACAGCACGCGAACGAAATGACAGCAGCACGGGCCAGGGAAGGAGTGGACAGCAGGAGGTAGGATGCCTGCCAAGTGTCAAATTTTGACAGGGCAGAAGGGCGAATCTTGAGCAGTTGCTGGGATTAGCTGAGATGAACAGTGTTTCCAAGCCAAAGCCAGCAAAGAGAACACCTTCTGTGTAAAAATTATTTATCTAACAAAATTTTAATTAATGAAGTGAATTAGTGTAATTGGATAAATTAAATGATTAATAAAATACATCAATTTATTATAAACATTAAAACATCATATATTTCACATTATACAAATTAAAAAAAATCATTAAAATTAATTAAATTATAATTTTATTTTAAATTATTATTAATATTAATTAATATATGAATCAAACATATGTATATTTTAAAAAAATTGTAACAATATTCTTAATCATAAAGATTGAGTATGGAAAATATTAACTTGCATATGGCTATAGTTATAAAACTATAGACAAATACCATGACTTATTAATACCACATACTTAATATGATATGTGCTGATATGATATTTTTCTTCAATTAATTAATTTGAGGTAGATTATTGAGTAACTTGGAGATAAATCTTAATCTTTGATCTTTGAACACTATTATGAATATGTTGATATGTCCCATAGAAGTTAAATCCCCATGTTCCACTTAATCATTATGATAATTAAATCAAAATTGTGAAATACCTATTGTAAAATAGAATCTATTAACTTAACTTAATTATCATAGTTTATGGTGTTATTTTTATGTTAATTGTAAATATTAAAATATTTTGAAAAATTCATCAATATAAGTGGAATCAATAGTTTAATTTCACTCATCAAATTTGAAAATCCAAAATCTACAATTAAATTTATATTCATGTTTAACATTGATTATTATAAATTTGTGAAAATACAAACACTCTTTTAAAAAAAAAAAATCACTAATAATAAAATTATTTAATATAATTAAATCATTTCATCAAATTAAAAATAAATATTTATAATAACAATCATTAAATCTATATTTTAAATAGAATAATAATAATAAAACATTTTAATAACATATATCTAATTTGCTTCTCATATTTTATCAAGTATTAATAAACTACTCTACCATAAAATTGATACCCTGCACTTTTGTTGATAAAAATATCACTATAAATAAACACTCAATATTTATTAATAATTATTAAAATAAACACATTAATCAACATAATTAATTAATATACAAACTCTACCATAAAATTGATACTACTTTAATATCTTGTTAATAAAAATATCACTATAAATAAACCCCAATACCATACCATTCACTCAATATTTATTAATAATTATTAAAATAAACATATCAATCAACATAATTAATATAAGAATTTGATTAGGATGGGATCATACTATTCTATTTTTTATAAGAATTTGATTAGGATGGGATCATACTATTCTATTATTTATATTGTATATTTTAACCTAAAAATACATAGAATAGTTTTAATTATTTCATATTTGGGAAATTTTTTAATACAATCTAAACAATATAACGTATTTTTGAGAGAGGTAAACTATATAACGTTAATGATTTAACATTATAAATATCTAATTTTTAAAGGAAGTGTAAAAACATCCCCAAAAACTAAAAAAAATAACGATTAAACTACACGCTAATAAGATTTCCAATAAAATCTAACACAAAATCGGATAAAAAATGTCTCTGTGTAGTACGCCATTATGATATTTACAATATCACCCGGTCTCTGGATTGAAAAGGAAAGAAAATCATTTCATTGAAGGTCACGGTAACAAAACAATGTAACGTTTCAAAAAGTTTAAAATTATTCAAAGTACAAAAGGTGAAGATTTAAAATTATTCAAAGTACAAAATTTAGTGTTTATGGAATTATGTTGAAGTTGAAATTTTTCCAAAGGCATTCGTGCGGTTCTGGGTCTCTTTATTCCATGGAAAGATTTAGCAATTATAATAATAGAATGCTGTAATCGATGGCGATAGCAAATTACTATTTAAGGACAATCCTCTTCTTATAAAAAGTGTTTAAGGACAATCGCCATTAAAATACTGCGAAATTGATGCAGCAGTAACATCGATTCTAGTCCTTCAGTCAATGTGTGCAGCTTTCAATTTTATTCAAACGTGTGTTCAACTCTCCTGAATATTGTAAATCACTTGCCATGCAAAAGGAGGCAACAAATGGAAGTTGAAAGAAAATGGGAGGCAACAAATGGAAGTGAAGCTTATTTTAATAATTTGAAACCTTTTTTTATTTATCAGAACACAAATTCCAATCAAAGTTGGGTAGCACCATTTACGACCAATTAACAAAAAATATGTAAGAAATGGAACAAAAGAAAGTGAATATAAATTCTATTTACAAAGCATTTATCTTAAGGAAAAAGAACTTTAACTTATTTAAAAGAGAAAACGAGGTGCCCACAACTGAGATTTAGATTAATCCATTGCACTTAAAGTGAAAGTAAACTCAAAAATAATATTTTTTTTAATAATTCGACTTTTTTTAATTCAAAGTATAAATTCTAATTAATATTCTAATTAATGTGGAATGAGTATAAATTAACCTATCATAATTTTGTAAAATGTAAAATTAATAAATTATAAATTTATAATCAATAAAAATAAAATTGAATTTCATTTTTCAAATATTTATTTTAAGAATTAAAATATTTCTTCATTTATAGCATGATTTTTTATATAGGTACAATTCAAAACCAATCAATTACAATTATATTATTAATTGAAGTGAAATTGAACTCCATTTCCCAAAAAAAATAATTTTAATAACTCAAAACACAAATCCCAACCAAACACAAATCTAATACATGATGAATCAAATTTAAATTATAACAAATAAAAGTGAAGAAAACCTCCATTAACAAAATAGGTATTTTAACTCTTTGAATATGTCAAATTATAACAAATAAAAGTGAAGGAGAGCTCAATTAACAAAATAGGTATTTTTAGGAGTTTTTTTTTGAAAGAATTCAATCTAAAAATGGCTCTGCGATGCGGGGAATTTTTTTTAGGACTAGGGTTTCAAGGTTTTACTACCACTGACAGGCTTGGGGGCGCACTAAGGGAAGGCTCTCGGCCTTCATCAGGAAGAAAAGGAAGCCGTGTATTGCTGGAGATAGCCGGAGAACCACTGCTGGTTGGATCCCTGGAGTTATGCAACGAGGTGGAGTGGGTTGAGGTGCCAAATCCCACTTTCCTCTGTCTCAGTTCACTTATGTAGCCGGTTTCTGGTTGGAACTCCTCACATAAGGACGACTGTGGAGGGTGCTTATTGAGGGCCTTCAGGGCCGAAGGCGTACTCCTCAACATCTCGAGTCAAGGGCGGAAAAGACACTACTTCACCCTCTCTGTTTGGGACGACGCCTGGTCCAGATGGTGACTGGTTGCAGTGTTACCACTCTTGACACCTGCTCCATTCTGCGGTTAGGCCTTTACCTACTAAGCGTGGTTGCTCACGACCGTATTACCTCAGCTAGGCCGAAGCCGACCCATGACCTTCGACTCTATGCAAAGACTAGGCTCCAATGTACCGGCTCCGACATTATTGTCTTTTGCGGTCTAGCTCTCTGGAGCTTGGGCTATGATCCATCTTTCCGTGCTATTTTCTTTAAAAAAAATATCCATGTTTGTTTTCTTTAGGAGGGGAGGACGGACTGGGGGTCGGTCTATCCTCTCCAGTCTCTGTCATTGTTCAGGTGCGAGGCTATTCTGGCTCTGCTACCAAAGCTGGATCTCAGAATATCACCCAAACGACATGTTCTAGATCCCACTAGGAGCCTACATCTATTTTTCCATTGTACGAACGATACTCTTTTGGTTGTCAGAAGCAAGAAACCAGAGCATACAAAACATAATCATTCTGATTTTCTCAAATATATGGATGGAAGTCTTTCATTTTTTTGTGCCAGGTCTTAGAGATGCAGAAATGTATTTAATAAACCCGGCTCAAAAAAATAGAAGAAAAGAGATATCAACGCCTTAGAAATAAGCCACTTTGAGGGGGCAACCTCCAATACATTACATGAATGAACAATTTTTGGATGATTCAAATTACAAAACCTCCTTTCTATATATAGGAGTCCATGGGGCCACAATGTAATCCTAGCCGACCTAACAATAATAATTTAAGGGCACAATAATAACAATATGGGGGTTACAAGGGTACAATAATAACAATAAGGGGGTTACACTAACAACAATAAGGGACTATACTAGTAATATAGGGACCTAACATGCCCCTCTCCTTGAAAAAAGTGTTGTCCTCAATGCTTGAGTAGCTCTGGGTGCTTCTGTATAAAATTCTCATCCTCCCATGTAGAATCTTCAGTGGGTAAGTTCTTCCACTTGATGAGATACTCTGAAATTGATCGATTCCATAGTTGTCGAGTTCTTGTTTCCATGACCGCTTCAGGTTCCAATATGATTTTTCCTTCCTCATTAAGTTCTAGCAATATTGTTTGAACTGGAAGATTTTCACCTATAACCTTCTTTAAGCATGAAACATGGAAAACTGGATGTACTCGCGAAGAAGCAGGAAGCTCCAATTTGTATGCCATAGTACCAATCTTTTGCAACACCTTGTAAGGACCATAGTACTTTGGCGATAATTTGTTATCCTTCTTTTCTTGCTTGAGGGACATTTGTTTGTATGGTTGTAGCCATAAAAATACCCAATCTCCTACATCAAAACTTCTCTCGCTACGATGTTGATCTGCCTGTTGTTTCATTCGATTTTGTACCAAATTCAGGTTATCCTTTAAGAGTTGGAGAACTTCTTGCTGATGCTCGATGTGATCTTCCACTGCTTGAACCTTCGAATTTTCTCTTAAAGATGATGTGATGGATGGTGGATGATATCCATAAAGTGCCATAAATGGGGTCATTTTTGCTGCAATATGGAAGAAAGTGTTATACCACCATTCAGCTAGAGGTAACCACTTGACCCATTGTGTTTGTTTATCAGATACAAAACAACGAAGATATCCTTCCAAATATTTATTTACTATCTCGGTTTGACCATCGGATTGAGGATGATAAGATGAGCTATGAGCTAATTGAGTACCCAAACAATAAAATAACTCCGTCCAAAAATTTCCGGTAAAAATGGGATCTCTGTCGCTCACAATAACCCTTGGGTTTCCATGTAGCTTTTGAATTGTGTCCATAAATGTAGTAGCAATTGTACTTGCTTTAAATGGATGAGATAATGCACAAAAGTGTGCATACTTGGTAAGTCTATCAACTAACACCATGATGACACTCTTTCCTTCGGACTTAGGTAAACCTGTGATAAAATCCATTGAAATCTCCTCCCAACGTTGACTTGGAATGGATAAAGGTTGTAGAAGTCCCGGGGTCTTAATTGTCTCAACTTTATTCTGCTGGCAAACCAAACATTCCGCCACAAACTTTTGAATATAAGATTTAAGGCCATCCCAAAAAAATTCTTTCTTCACCCTGTGGTAAGTTTTTAAAAATCCTGAGTGTCCTCCTAAAGGAGAAGTGTGCAATTCTAAAAGAATCTTTTGTTTTAGTTGGGAATTCTTACAAAGATATAAGCGATCTTTGTACCATAAGGAATCATTTTTCCAACTAAATGTATCAGATGTACTAGGATCTTGCTGCAAATTTTGAATGAGTATCCACACATCTTCGTCCTTCTTCCATTCATCTCTTGCTTCGGTTATCCAATCTGGTTGGATAATAGAAATGGCACAAAGCAATGCTTCCACCTCTTCATTCTTTCTTGAGAGTGCATCTGCAACAACATTTAGCTTCCCTTTTTTGTATATTGTTTCAAAGTCATAACCCAACATTTTAATTGTGAAGAATTCACTTAACAAATTTTTGATTTCAATAAATCTCTGCTAAATTATAGATAAATTAAAAAAAAAAAAAAAACTTTCCAAAAAACCTAACTTAAAAACTATGCTTAATAAATCCTCAAAATCCACATTCTTATTTCTAGTAACATGTTTATATTGACAAAAAAAAATGCTTAAATTAACCAGAAAAAATAGTACCCTTCTCACCTAGAATGATAGGGATATTTAATCACAATAGCTTAATGTTAAGTATGACTTCCTTAATGCTAGGTTCAAGTTAGTTCTATTTATTGCAGAGTCAAAGGCCTTTTAATGTGTAAATTATTGGATATAGGTTCAAGTTAATTCTATTTATTGCAGAGTCAAAGGTCTTTTAATGTGTAAATTATTGGATATTTAAAAAAACTTTAGGAGTATCTGGTTATTTTGTTATGATGATCTGCTTGTTATATATCTCATTTAATCCATATTTAACTGCAAAATGAATGCTTATAATGTCATAATAGGTTCAAGTTAATTCTATTTATTGCAGAGTCAAAGGTCTTTTAATGTGTAAATCATTGGATATTTAAAACATCTTTAGGAGTATCTGGTTATTTTGTTATGATGATCTGGTTGTTATACATCTCATTTAATCCATATTTAACTGCAAAATGCATTTAGTTTCTTTCTATACAATTACAAAATCCAAAATGTATTTAATTTTTTTTTTTATATAATTACAAAATGTAAAATGTATTTAGTTTTTTTATGCAATTAGAAAAATGTAATATCATAAAAGTGGGCAATTTTGATTAAGATTGAACATTTAGTTAGTTAAAATTAACTGAATTGCAGATTTTAAAAATATTTTAAAATGTGATAGGATAAGAACCATATTAATTATTTAATTTAATTTCTGTTTAATTTTCAAATATTCTCCGAATCTACAATTTTTTTTCTTTTATGAACTTATTGAGTTGCGTAATAAAGTTCTGTTTGTTAGAATTTATCTGGTAACTACTTCCAACCGAGTTACAAACCCAAATGGGGAGTAGCCACTCTAATGGCTATGTTATGTAGAATCCTTTAAGTGAGGTCTGGTGTTTTCTTGTTATTTAGATCTTACGTATGGGCCATGGTTCCATGGACTCTGAGAGCGGGATTTGGAAGTCCAATGGACTCTGATGTTATCTCCGATACTTCATACGAGGAAGGAGATCAGGTCGAGTTTGTCAGACTCCTACAACCCCTTATTGACATTTTAGCTTTTTGCAGCTTTTCTTGCTAATTTCCTAAATTGAAGCGATAAGTTTCTCCGATTTAAACATTGGGATTTGGGGCAGGCAGCGTTCTGGAACGGTGATTTGACATATTGTGTTTTCTAGGGGTATGTTTCTTGTCATTTTTTCCCAAGATCTGGTTTGACAAACGGTGTTGTGATATGAATCTACACTTTTAACTCCTCCCTCGTCATGGAAAGCATGTGTGGCGCGTGTAGCTCAGAGGTAGAGTAGCCCACTGGGAAGATCCGGATTAAATTCCGAGCCTGTTGAATCTTTTCAACATTAAGCAAGTAATTGGAATAACTAAAATTAATGATATCTGCTATTCGTCTAGGATCCATACCAATGTGTAAGACGAGGTTTTTCTTTACTGTCAGATGTAGTAGTACTATACCTGCATAATATAGATTGATGAAAAATGTGCTTAAACATGCTAAAGGAACTTGGCAACCTCTCGCTGCCTGTGTTCCAATGTTTAGGACAGTTTTTTTGAGGGTGTATTTTTCAAAAATAAAAAGGTAAAAGGATTAAGTATTTTGTTTAAATTGTTTAAATTAGATATTAAATTGGTGTATGAGATTTTTTTTTTGAGACAGAAATTATTTCTGTTAAGTATTTAACTGCTAAAATATGTAATGATGTACATATTCTATTTCTCTAATTTGAAACTTATTTCCCAGCATTAGAGCCAACACATATTCTCAACCATTAGAAACACTCAAAGGGTTATTGCACATTCAAGTATTGTTCAAATTCATACATAATAAGTAGTTTTGCAAATTCATGCAAAGGAAGTTAAAGAAGAATTGGGCTTTAGAGGTACTCTCCAACCTCCAACCCAATATGAAAAAGATGTTGTAATGTTATATATATATATATATATATATATATATATATATATATATGGGGTAGATAATTAAAAAGAAAATAGAGATCAAGTTTAAACCAAACATTAAATTGGTGTATGAGATTTTCTTGTGTGAGACAGAAATCATCTCTGCTAAAAATTTAATTGCTAAAATATAAAAGGTGTATATACTCTATCTCTGAATTGAAACTTGAGTAAACATATATTCTCCAACATTAGAACCCACACATATTCTCAACCATTAGGAACACTCAAGGGGTTATTTTACATTGAAGCATTGTTCAAATTCATGCATAATAAGTAGTTTTGCAAATTCATGCAAAGGGAGTTAAAGAAGAATTGGGCTTAGAAATAATGTCTAACCTCCAACCCAATATTAAAAAACCTAATATGGTAGGGTGTTGTAATGTTATATAAACAATAAAATTAAGAATATATATATATATATATATATATATATATATATATATATATATATATATAAGATAAAATTATTTAAAATAAAATTTAAATTTAAAAATTGTAACAATAATGCTTATAAATATTGTTCATATTGTTCCAGTGTCTTAATAAAATTTAGTTTATAGAATCAATTTAACTTTGGAGATTTTTGGAGCTATAATTATCATAAATTTATCTTAATTTCAAATCTATAAATTAAATTCTGAAGTTGTTTTTAATAAATTAAATTCTAAAGTCGCAAACTTTTCTTAAAATTTTATAATAATAAAAAAGTTTGGATCATGAGATAATAGAACTTTCGAATATTAGAAATTATGAGAGAGCAGAAACCCACAATATTCACACACACAATAATTAATTTCTATATTAAATCACATGAATACATTACAATATTTATAGTGCTGCTGAGATCTAACTAATTCCATTCTTGGAGGGAGAAGTTGAGAGAATCTCTCAACATCCTCCAACACACCAAACCAATCCCTAATATGTAGTATGCATATTAAATGAGACATTATCTCAAACACCCCCCGTTAATGCCTACATTACACAAATGAAGAACACACTAATTTAATACAAACATTTTTCTTCCCTAGTCTTCATTAACATTTGTACCCACTCTGAGATCTCATAGAAAACGCTCTTTTCTCCACCATTTTCGAGCTACCATTCAACCCATTTAAAATACATTTGTTTCTGACCAGCAATAATGAACTTTGCAAGATCAACAGTATTGACAACTCCACTCGTCGGGGCTTCTGCGATAAGAGTTGACAAGTGATGAACCATCCTATGGACCAATCACCATCTGTCGGATATTTCGCTTTCGGCTATCCATCAGTGGCTAGGCAAATGGTCTGAATACTGAATGTGTTCAAGAGCTAATCTAACAACTTGACCTGCTTCACACAAATGGATCTCATACTGTAACCTGTAATTGATGCTCTTGGCCTGTAGCACAACAAGATCAGCATATAAAAAATTCACACAATCAAATTAGCCAATTGTTCTCTCGTCCCTGTAGAACGTAGAGAACGACTAATTTAAATAATGTTAATTGTTCATAGTTGGTTCTACGCTATACAAATCTCACAAATCCTTGCCCGGCAGATAAAATTCCCTAATCCAAAATTCCATTCCACGAGATAATCTTTTACTCAAAAATACATTTACATTAGAATTCAAATAGTCAGGCTCCTATTTAAACATCCTATCATCCATATCACAAACACACATACAAGGCATCTCTTGCAGTCTTATTCGATGGGAGAAATGACGACCTTTCCTCTGGCTCGTCCACTTTCTTGATGTTTGAAAGCCTCTTTCACGTCAGCAAATGAATACAGGCCCACTCTCTATATACAGCTTCGCAGGGAAATGGGCAGTTCCCTCGATGCTACAAGAATGGCTTGTCGTGCCAGCCAGACTGGCCCGCCTGTCCCTTCAAGAAGATCACGCATTCAGTCCCTTCAATAAAACACTCCTTCTCTATGTACCTATAGACTGGAATTGATCGGATCACTGATTCATCTAGCCCATCATCATTAAGATCCCTCGGCTCTGTTAGGGGAAGCTGTGTATTGGGATCTTGATGGCTATCCCAACTAGTGCAAAAGCTGCATTTGGCCGCATGTGGCGAAGTAGATTCCACCGGGTGAAAGAATCAATTCCCAGAAATAATTTTCAAACTTGTAAATTCCAAGAGGTGAAAGAAACAATACCCAGATACCCAGAATCAAAAATCAAAACCTAGTCACAAGGGCAACTCAGACTCTGGAATGCCACGCTTTTGAAATCATGCAGGCATGTGAAATCTTTCATACAACACAGGGCGCACGTCCTCCTGAGTCGCAAGATGCTTCAACAGAGGTAAGAGTACCTGTAAAATCTGATTATCCTCTGAGTGTGCTCCAGTGAAAGAAACGCAAGGTATACCGTTTCTAACTACGCACTGTCATGAGAAGCAGTCAAATGCTACTGCTACAAAAGCGAAAAAGACGTAGCAGCCACAATACAGTCGACAGGCCCTCATTTGAGAAGCACAGAGATCTACTCAATGGAGATCGTTTTCTTATGAAATCCGTCCCCACTTTTCTCTTTGACTATGGATGAGTTTCAAGACTGGAATTGATTCTCATGCGTTAATGCAGAAAAACATGAACTGCCACACACTTCACATACAAGCAAAAATAAAAAACCAGACATTCACTTTCACACCTATGTACAGACAATCAATTACGCAGACTCTCACATCTTTCTGGGCACTCCCGTCAGGGATTAAGCCCAGCCAAGCTCTGATACCATATTAGAAATTATGAGAGAGCAGAAACGCACAATATTCACACACATAATAATTAATTTCTATATTAAATCACACGAATACATTACAATATTTATAGTGCTGCTGAGATCCAACTAATTCCATTCTTGGCAGGAGAAGTTGAAAGAATCTCTCAACATCCTCCAACACACCAAACCAATCCCTAATATATAGTATGCATATTAAATGAGGCATTATCTCAAACATCGAAGTGTTGGATGATTCGGAGTAAAATTAATTTATTGAATTCAACTTTCATGCAAATTGATTTATTATGCAAATAATATTATTGAGTTTTTATTTGTAGATTTTGCAAAGGTAGCAGCAAGCGGATATGGAGTCAGCTTTGTCTGATCTTCAGGAAAGCAAGAGAATTCTCTTGCAGCGGTTGAAGCGGCATCAGGGAAGAGAACGGGGAGTTGTAGAAGAGGCACTTGCATTTGCAGGGGAACCAGTTGTTGAAAATGATAAATCTCATCAACCATCCCATGCAATGATCTTACTAGAAAGTCCCTCATTCACAACTATCGGATGAGAAGTATGCCAAATACCATGAAGATCAGGCACTCCCCATGAAAATTGATGCCATCAAGTCGGTGGGACGGAGAGAGAAGAAAACTAAGGAGAAAAATGAATTCTTCTCTCACGGAAAACTCTCAAACACGCGATGGAGTAGTTCCTGATGTATATATACAAAATGATGAGCCAAAGTCCAAGGGAGTTTTTTTCAACGTTCTATGCCACAACATTAGGAGGCTTCAAAATCCAGTAGCTCATGCTGTTTCTTTGGCAGCAAAAACTGCTGTTATAGTAACCAGTGTTGTCACTGTTGTGATATTGACTACTGTGGTGAAGTACAAGAAGCAAAATAAAGAAAGTTTTAGTAAAGCCCATTCTGCTCCATCAGCCAAGGCTCTATCTTCCCAATCAACTGGTGGAGCTAAACAATGAAAGTTTTAGCAAAGCTCATTCTGCTACTTCAGCAAGGACATTTTCTTCCCAGTCACCTGGTGCAGACGGTTAATTTTCTGATGAGTCTCAATTTGGTAAAGTTGCATGATAGTATGGAGAGCCTATTCATATATTAATAATATTTTAATTTAAAGTCTTTGTCTAGTTAAACATTAACTTGTAATTTCTCTTTTCCCTCCAGACAAAGGTGGTCTGCAATGGTGTCTGTGATATTTTCTTTGGTGTTTCTAATTAGTTGCTGTAAGCTGTAAATCAAATTGCAAATTATGCAAATTATGTTTCATGCTGTCTGATCGATCGTTTCTGAAGTTATAGGTTATTTTAACGTACTATTGAGAATTTGGGACTTGGGTGGTTTGTAATTCTAGTTAGTTTAGAAATTAACATGTTAGCATGGAATTTTTTTAATAAACTTGTACTATATTACATAGGATTATATTGTTCACTGAAATTTTGAACCCAAAATTTTAAGAACTAATATTCTTGCTCACATAACCATCGGTAATAAGCATAGTTACCGGAATGACATTTTACAAGGCTTGGATCATTAATTTGAACCGACGATGCAGTGAAAATGTGGGAAAAGTATTTGTTAAGAGAAAGGGTTGTTTCCATATCTTGGGAGATGTTTATTATAATGATATGGGAATAAATTTATGTTATTTTTGTTTACCATGAATATTTCATTGTACAAAGTGATAAGCTGAAGGTGTGAAGTTATTGTGGCAAAGAAATTGTAAAAGAGAATAGGATCATGTATATTAGTGATGGGTCGACAAAAGAGAATTAAGCAAGTCTGAAGGCAATTGATACGAAAGAATCAAAGGGCAGAAGTTGTAGTAAAATTTGGAGTGAATCTTACAGTTTCACCACAAAAGAGGGCAGGTTAAGGCTGCGGGAAAAATGGGGATAGCTGGTACCCTGCGAGGATGAGGCGTGGCCGCTGGTGGTGGCTATTGGGTCATGTATTTTGCTGGAACCCAATGTGATCACCTTGATAGGGTGTTGGTGGCTTAAGGGTGCATGGACTAGCTGGAACCCGGTGGGTTGCAAACCTGTTGGTGGCTACGGTGTATGTACATTGCTGGAACCCAATGCTGTCAATTGTGATGCTGTTGGTGGCATTTGATATGTGTATTCTTTAGCTGGAACCCACTGGGTCTACACTTTGTTGCTTCAGGTGGCTATGTATGGTTTTTCTGCGATTTTCCTGCTTTCTAATCGGTTCTTTGGGGATTGCAATACTATTTCCTTATATATCACTAGTTATTGTTGCTCCCCAAGCGATGACATTTTCAGAGGAGACAGAGATATGCATGATTATCTTTCTTATTATTGCAGCGATTAGAATTCTAATGGCCATATTTAAACAACACAGAGAGGATGTTTAAACAGATAGTGCCATCTTCTACGGGTACTACAACAGGTTCAGCTGAACAGGTACTGAGCACTCCAAAGAATTGGTTCACGATCTGGTAAAAGAGGTTTGATAGTTATAATATCTCCAGGCCTTGCAAGAGTATTGGGTCCGTTTTCAGGGAAGGTGGAGGGCTATACCAGGCTGTTTTTGCTGGTGCTGTTACGAACTATAGATCTCCTTAAGATATAGTGGTATTCTACTCTAAGGTTCCTGGCATGGGCAATCAGGATTGGTCTCGTTCTGATCTGAATTTTCCGGGAGGTTGCCGGAGATCGGAGCTGATCGTCGAGGATTGCAGTTAATATGTCAGAAGGAAGGGACAGGGTGGGTGGCTAATATTTTAATCTAGGAAATCAAGAGTACATTTGATAAATCCATTATCTACAATGGTTCCAAGTGAATCCTGGATTGTCTGAATTGCCATTTATGGGCCTGGCTAAGGCACACAAGAAATAAGGCCGGGACGGGGTACGAATATTGAATGAGGTTGGTGATTCGAGTTAATAAACTCAATCGCGAGTTGCTGGTTAGGGTCTCAACGGCTAACTATTAAGGGTTGGCAAAACCAATGTAATCTACCAGCTCTTGAATTAAGCCTGAACTGACACTCCTTAACATGGCGGCACTCTGCCCTGACAAGGGTAATTAACTCACATTGGAATTGAGGTCCAAACAGCAGAAGCGATATGGGACAAGATCCTCTATTAGATGGTGGGAGGCAAGGTGGCGAGGGATTATTCCTGCAAGACTTCCCGTTGGATGATGCGATCATAAAGCAGGTATTTGCCGGAACATCAGTTACTGATGATCCTCCAAAATATCGTTCTAAGGGTCACTATTACAGGAAGGCTCGTCAACGTAAAAAAAAGATCTTTAAGCACAGGATGGAGATTCGGGAGGTGTCTTTAGACTATGACGATCTGTGTATCAGAGTGGTGAGCCTGCAACGCAGGGCTATAGTCTGCAGATGGGTTTTTCCGGATTGTGAGGATTTCGACTCAGCTGTATGGGTCAATAAGAAATGGAAACCATTAATTGGGTACTCCCCTATTGTTAGCAGGCTCATTAACGGATGGTTCAGTGTTCACTTCATGAACGAGAAGGATGTTCATAAGATCACGGATTGCACATGGGTTAGGGGGAGATGTTTTTTACAGATCATTCCGTGGTATATAGGTTTTAATCCAGCGCTGGAAGCTCCTCGTAGCAGAATGGTGTGGGTTAAACTCCCGGGTTTGCCCTTGGAGTTCTGGACTTTGAAGGCGCTGAGATCAATCGGGGATTCGATTGGAGACACTAAATACATCGACCCAGGCATAGTGGGCTCTGCAGATAAGCGGATTGCGTGGATCTTAGTGGAGATAAAGTACATGGCTGATCTTCCGGGGGATGTCGATCTGCTGTGGTGTAATAGAAGACACCGTCAGCGAATAGATTTCTAGGGCATTCCCTTCAGATGCCTGATATGTCATAAAACAGGTCATCTCAGGGAAAATTGCCCGCATCGGCTTCGCATATGTAAAGCGGGACAGCCTCACAAGGATTTGGGCGTAGGTGGCAGCTCTAAACACGACTCAGGTACTCCCAAGGGTGTCGCCAAAGGTATGTCTCTTTCTGAACATTATGATGACGAGCCTTATAATTTTGTAAATAGTCAATGTACCTCCCCTAGATCGGACTCTATGATTCCCTCGAATATAGGTCGTCACCCTTCGGTAAGAAATAAGATGTATAGGGTTATCCAGCCTCAGGCGGAGAATTCGACAAAATCTGATTCATCGCAGCCTATAATTATCCCGGAAGAATTGGATGGCCCGGTGCCTTGTCCAGATTATCCACTAAAACATACGTTGTCTACAGCTAAGAATCCTCCAGCTTATGACAAGTATGGGAACTCAATTTCTTTGCAACTGGATGAGGATTCCGGTTCCCCGAGGAATGGAGCGTATCTACATAAACAGTCATTAGACAGAGGGGGGTCTTCTTATGCCAGGCTTATGACCGTTGGTGATTCCGGTTCCCAGGGGAATGGAGCGTCTCTGCATAATCAGTCATTAGACAGGGGGGGTCTTCTTATGCCAGGCTTATGATCGATGACTCTTCGAACTATGAAGTACACAATAATAGCTATGAACAGACGCCAGATAATTCAATCCCTATCGACCGACTGGAATCCCCGAGGAACTCAATAGGGAGCGACATAGAGACACTGCTTAGGAACCCTAGAATGGACCTTGCAGCCTTAACGGTTTTCGACAAACCGATTCCTTCTCCAACAAATAACTCCTCTGGGTTATCCACTGCTATATGCTCTCTTAAGAAGAAAGCAAAGGCTGTTTGCAGGCTGAATAAGGGTAAATTCAAATCGGTGGCTTTGTTTTCCAATGAAGAGGCGGGTTTGTCAGAGGTTCCGATTCATGGGTTTGAGGATCGACAGGTTTCTCCCAGGGCGCTTAGAGCAAGTTTCCCGAGGAGATCCCTCTCATGAATCACATCATTTCAATGAATTTGAGGGGCTTGGGCGATTTCCCCAAATACAATTGCCTAAAGGAATTTTTGAACTCTAGGAACCCTATGGTGTTTTTGGGACAGGAGACTATGTCTACTCGGAGGAAAGCTATTAACATGTTTTTAAAAATCAGAATGGGCTGGCAGGCGGTTGCGTTGGATTCATGTGGTCGGTCGGGGGGTTTGATAGCATTATGGAACCCTGATTTGGTGGATTTCAGGGCTTTTGGGTTTTTTGGAGGCATCTGGTTAACGGGGCAGATCAGAGGTATCGCAGGTAAGTTAAACCTGTTGAACATTTATGCGCCATATACAAATAGGGTTGCATTTTGGAATAGAATGCAGGAGTCTGGTATCTTGTCGCTTCCCAACCTCATAATGATGGGTGATCTCAATTTTACTTTAAATGCTGACGAGGTGTGGGGGAGTGCAGCTCGGTTAGACCCACTGGCGGGTTTCCTTAATGATATTTTTTTCACAGAAGGATTAAAAGATATAAGACCTCGTCCTATGGCGCCTACCTGGACCAATAATAGGGTGGGGGACAACTACATTGGTAAGAGGCTAGATAGGGTGATGATTAACGAAGCGGTGATGGATATCCTTCAGGATCCTACTTCGATGATATGGGTTAATGATATTTCTGATCACATGCCAATATCTTTGTCATGGTTAAACAATGATGTGGTACAGGGCCGGCCATTTAAGTTTAATAGGATTTGGCTTGAAGATCCGCAGTACACGGATATGGTGAAGGCGTTATGGAATGCCGAATATGATATGCAATTTAATGGTGATTGGGATTTCTTTCATTACAGGCTTCAAAAGATTAAACAGGCATCGAAGACATGGGATCGTCAGAAGAAAATGGATCTGAAGAAGGAATTCAGGGAAATTCAGATGGGGATTGAAAAAATAATATCATCCTTTGTTAATGTACAGCCAGATGATGTGATGCTGCAAGAATTAATAAGGCTGGGTGAAAGGAAGCGGGATATTCTCAGGATCGAAGAAGTGTCCTGGAAGCTTAAAAGTCGGATTGCATGGTTGGCTGAGGGGGACTCTAACACAAAGTACTTCCACAAGATAGCAAATGGGAGGAAGAATCGGAACTCAATATGGTGCATTAAGCGGGGGGATGGATCAATGGTTTATGAAGCACAAGAAATAAAAAAGGTGGCGTTCGATTACTTCTCTTCATTCTATTCACGACAAGCAGGTATTGATAATGGGGATCAGGATTGGCTTTTGCAACATGTAAACAGATTTATGAACGCCGAGGCTATTGAAGTTTTAGAATCGTCAATAACTGAGAACGAAGTCATAAAGACCCTTAAAGCCTTTTCGCCGGACAAGTCTCCGGGGCCGGATGGGTGGCCCGGGGAATTTTTCATTTTCTTCTTTGATATGTTGGGTAAGGAAATGACCCAAATTATTGATCACATTCGTTCATCGGGCGTAATGCCCGCAAGCATGAATTCTACTTTTATAGCACTGATTCCAAAAGTGAATGATCCCCAGACTTTTTCGGACTTCAGGCCGATCTCTTTATGTAACGTGTTGTATAAGATTTGCTCGAAGATTATTGCTGACAGGATCAAAGGAATATTATCTGTTAATATTTCTAAAGAGCAGTACGGTTTTCTGGCGGGGCGGTCTAATCATGAGGCGGTGGCGGTGGCACAAGAAGTGGTCCATTCTATCCATGCAGAGAAACAGAAGGCTATTTTGTTAAAAGTGGATTTACATAAGGCCTATGATTCAATAGATTGGTCATTTATTAGGCTTTTGCTTCTGAAAATTGGGTTCCCGTTGAGATGTATTAGATGGGTGATGGCATGCATAACCTCAGTCAAATTTGCAGTCCTCATAAATGGTACGCCTACAGCCTTCTTTGAAGCTGGACGAGGTTTGAGACAAGGCTGTGCGCTTTCTCCGTTGATATTCATACTCGTGATGGATAGCTTCAGTGCTATTATGCATGATGCGGAGAGAAGGGGTTGTATTAAAGGTTTTTCCTTCGCGAACGAGGTTTCATGTTCACACTCTCTATTCGTCGATGATTTGCTTTTGTATGGATACTTGAAGCGGAATTATTGGTTTTACATTCATTTAATGTTCATCAGATTTCAAGCAGCTACAGGTTTGAATATTAATAGAAGCAAATCTTTCATCATTTATGAATTAGGTGCTGTACAGGAAGTTGAATTTATAGCTGAATTCATGGGGGTCGACATTAGGATGCTTGATGGTGGGTTTACATATCTGGGTTTTCGGATCAAATCATGTGGATACAAAAATAGGGATTGGTCTTGGATGGTGGACAGATTTCGCCGTAGGATTGAGGGCTGGTCACACAGGTGGTTATCTTTGGGTGGCAGGCTGGTTTTAATACAGGCTGTTCTTTCACAAATGCTAGTTTATTGGGGTCACCTGTTCTATATACCGGAGGGTGTCATTAACAGTCTAAATCGAATAGTTGCTAAATTTTTATGGGGTGGGGCGACAATGACCCATAAAATACACCTAGTCAAGTTGGAACGCCTTTGCAGGGATAAGAAGTATGATGGTTGGGGGATCCTCAATTTGAGGACTTTTAATTCTGCTTTGCTGATTAAATCCTTATGGAAAGCAATAAAAGGTAACAGCATATGGAATATGATTATTAAGTGCAAATACGTAGAGGGCGATATTTTGAAACAGCTGATATGTTTTAATATTCGACACAACAGAAGAACATCTGCCATTTGGAAAAGCTTTAAGAAAATAATGGTTCATCTTTCTGGTAGGCTTGCATGGGCTTTTGGGGACGGGGGGGATATCCCTATAACTTTTAAGAAAATTATCGGCCTCCCTGATTATTATGTCTTATCAACACAGATGGTGCACAATTTATCACATAGAGGGATTATGTTCGTGTCACAGACGATTAGGGTCTGGTCTCTGGGAGCGCCAATCTTCAAGAGTGTGGAACAGCTTGGATTGCCGGCTCATTTGGCGGAAGAATGGGAGGTTATGCGGGATGCTTTTCGTGCCGCTGGTTTCAATTGGAAGTTTGGTGGAGACCAAATCGAATGGAATGGCCCCAGACATAATGGGGCGCCTATTGTCAAAGAGGTTTACGGGGCTCTCAACCTTGAATCATTCGGGAACCAAATGATATCATCCTTTTTCCCCTTTTGGAGGCGGAAGATTCCAACCAAGGTTGTGTTGTTTGGCTGGCTGGTATCAAAAGGTAGAATTCTCACTGGAGAAAACTTGAACCGTCGGGGGTTCTCGGGGCCGTTCAGATGCCATATTTGCTGCAGGGAATTGGAAACAATCGACCATCTTTTTTTCAGATGCTCAGAAACAGCGAGTATGTGGAAGCTCTTCTCAAACCATCACATGGGAGCAGCATGGGTTCCATCCGAATTTCTGAATGTGGCATTGGAATGGGACAACCTTCAAGGGAAATATAAATCTCTGCCCTTCTACTTCGTTTGGGAGGTCTGGAAGGGCAGGAACAGGCTGATATTCGAAGGGGTGCCATTTAAGTTGCCTCAGATATATGCTTATATTCTGGCCTGGCTGGATGATCGCCCCGTTCCAGACGCTGCGATCATAGACTGCTCCAGGCGTAATAGACCGCATCAAATCTCTTTGCCGGCATTTTATTTCGATGGTGCTTGTGTGGAGGGCCGGATGGGTTGTGGGGCCTGGTTAAAAATTTCTCAGAGGGAGCGGGTGCACGTCCATTGGAATGCTGGTTGGGGCACCAATAATAAATCTGAACTTATTGCCTTATGGGGTGCTCTCCGGCTCGTGGTATACCTACAGCTTCAAGGTGTTCACGTCTATGGTGATTCACAGGTTGTTATAGGGTGGGCTGTTGGACAAATGGATATGATGAGTCCGGATCTGTTGGGTTGGCTGCATAGGGTCAGGGGTCTGTGGGATAGACTTGGCAGGCCACCGATCACACACATCTACAGGGAATCAAACACTAGGGCGGATGGGCTGTCCAGAAAGGGTCTGGATTCGGATTTTGGTATGATGCATATTCAACTCTTCAGGGACAATCAAACGCATTGGCAAACATCTATTCCAATCCCATAATGGCTTTCTATAAGAATTTTTGGATTTTTGACACGGGTTGTGATATACTGTGATAGTATGGTTTTGCACAGGGGTCAGGCTTGGCTTATGCTTTCTGTTTTAGGTTGAATATTATATGGTTCGGATGGGTCTGTCTATATAGTTTATGGATCATAGGTCGATGGATATCATCACAAGCGACCCTGTGCTGGTTTTGTATTTCTCTTCTGTGGGTATATAACACTTTCATGCCGAGGATATTTTTGGGATCATAAGACGGGGGTCATCATATCAAACGAGCCTGAGAGGGTATATAGTGGTATGCTACAGCTCATCCATCATTTGTGCAGGTGCAGGATGGTTAAGGTTTTCTGAGGCGGCCACAGACAAAGCTTGCTCAGTTAGGTCATAGGGCTTGTCTACAGCCAAGTTCCTTCTTCCCAAGCGAGCCTGATATGCTTCCGTAATGAGAGGATTTGTGGTCATCATGTCTTTCTGGAGCGTCCGCGGCAGTCTCCTGGGGGGTGATGTTAGCACTAGGGCTGACCCTAAATATTTATCACCCGCATTTGCCGTCTATGTTCTTAATTCTCGGGTCTTTTTAAGGGATTCATACATGTTGAAATTATAATGCTCATCTATTGTCGCTGGATCCACATCTATGTCGTTTTTGATGGTGGATATGTTCAGATTTGGGGCGGCCGACTGTCTCTCTCAGGTTCTTGAGAGGGTTATGGTCTGGCTCTTATGTTTGGTCTAATGGCTATTGCTCTGCATAGCTGGTATTATGTTTGTACAATGTACTGTTTATATTATAATATATATAGCGTTTTTTTCTTCTGAAAAAAAATAAGCATAGTTACCAAATTCGGTCGAAGGAAATTCGACTGTTCGGTTCGGTTCGGCGATTAATACGCTACTTCGAAGTTCGGTTCGGACATTCACTTCAGAGGCATCAGTGGATAGGGTAAATTCAGTTTATAGTTAAATTTTCTGTGGATGACAGAAAACCAAATTCATATTTTATCGGCTTGTATTGGTTAATTCTTGTGTATAAAATGCTAAGAACAGTTTCCTTCATCTTTTATCCGCTTGTATTTTGTTAATTCTTGTGGATAAAATGCCTAGAACAGTGCTCCTTAATCAGCAAATCGGAAACGGTAATTAATTGTGAATAATGTACATTTTATGGTTTTTTCTATTTTTCATTTTCCGTATTTTTTTGGCAGGATTTAGAAAGTGGGATTTAGAAAGGGGGAAATTAGAAAAGAAATAATTTTAGTTTAAATTTTGAATTTATGAAGTATTTGAACTTAACTGTAAAAAGAAAGTTCATTTTATAGAATATAACTGAATTTTTTCTAATATATTTTATTTGAGAGAAATTCAAATAAATAAGTTTAGAAAACCTAATTTTTAAATATATATTAATGATTAAATAGTTTAAAATAACAATAAGAATTTTTTTGAAGAAAATCCAAACAAAGCATAATTTTTCTTAATAAATTATAATTTTAAAGCTGTTTATATTAACAAAAGTATTGTTATTATGGAAAGAAAAGTATATATATCTGAATTTTAAAGATATACTGTCGATTTTTTTTCGAACTGAAATTTTTTCATATGAATTTTTATCGTATCGAATCGAATTCGAATCCGTATTCGAATTCGAACTTGGTAACTATGGTAATAAGGATAGTTCACCTATCCACCTAAAATTATATTGCTGGTTAACATGCTCTTAAAAGTTGTTATAAGATCTTATTTAATCTTGATGTTTCATTTAATAAATATTTTGAAATTTGATAAATAAAAGTGAGCTCAATTCTTTAAACATACTCATCACCTTCAATCTAATCAAGTTCAGTTATAATTCAGCTAAATAATGTCTTAAATTTCAGTGAAGGAAACTCAAATCCTACACTATATCTTTAATGCAACTTTTTAGAATTTCACCGCAAACAACCCAACTCTAAATATATTCCTATGAATCTTCTTGGCACTTTAAAAAAACCATAAATGACCCGTGACAGTTTCGTCCAGAGTTACCCACTATATCAGCTTTTCCATGAAATAGCACTGTATTCGGTACATTATTCCTTGACACGTGATGTTTCATGTGTATTTGTTTTATGGCAGCTGTTAGTTTCAGTACGTCAAGGTTCAGTCAGCTGAAGTATGACCGGCAGAATCTTGATGTAATGTCAGTGCAATGTGAGTAATCTGTGTGATTTCGAATGGTAGGTACGGTAGGGGAATCTGTATAATCCTTAGGTTTTTTTGTTTTATGACAGATTTTTAAATGTGTAAGGTTGATAATAATTAAAAAACTATTTATCTAACAAAATTTTAATTAATGAAGTGAATTAGTGTAGTTGGATAAATTAAATGATTGATAAAATACATCAATTTATTATAAACATTAAAACATCATATATTTCACATTATACAAATTTAAAAAAACGATTAAAATTAATTAAATTATAATTTTATTTTAAATTATTATTAATAATAATTAATATATGAATTAAATCTATGTATATTTTAAAAAATTGTATATGAATTAAATCTATGTATATTTTAAAAAATTGTAACAATATTCTTAATCATAGAGATTGAGTATGGAAAATATTAACTTGGAGATGGCTATAGTTATAAATCTATGGACAAATACCATGACTTATTAATACCACATACTTAATATGATATGTGATGATATGATATTTTTCTTCAATTAATTAATTTGAGGTAGATTACTGAGTAACTTGGAGATAAATCTTAATCCTTGATCTTTGAATAGTATTATGAATATGTTGATATGTCCCATAGAAGTTAAATCCCCATGTTCCACTTAATCATTATGATAATTAAATCAAAATTGTGAAATACCTATTGTAAAATAGAATCTATTAGCTTAACTTAATTATCATAGTTTATGGTGTTATTTTTATGTTAATTGTAAATATTAAAATATTTTGGAAAATTCATAAATATAAGTGTAATCAATAGTTCAATTTTACTCATCAAATTTGAAAATCCAAAATCTACAATTAAATTTATATTCATGTTTAACATTAATTATTATAAATTTGTGAAAATACAAACACTCTTTAATATAATTAAATCATTTCATCAAATTAAAAATAAATATTTACAATAACAATCATTAAATCTATATTTTAAATAAAATAATAATAATAAAATATTTTAATAACATATATCTACTTTACTTCTCATATTTTATCAAGTATTAATAAACTACTCTACCATAAAATTGATACCCTGCACTTTTGTTGATAAAGATATCATTATAAATAAACACTTAATATTTGTTAATAATTATTAAAATAAACATATTAATCAACATAATTAATTAATATACAAACTTTACCATAAAATTGATACCTACTTTAATATCTTGTTAATAAAAATATCACTATAAATAAACCCTAATACCATATCATTCACTCAATATTTATTAATAATTATTAAAATAAACATATCAATCAACATAATTAATATAAGAATCTGATTAAGATGGGATCATACTATTCTATTTTTTATAGGAATTTGATTAGGATGGGATCATACTATTCTATTATTTATATTGTATATTTTAACCTAAAAATACATAGAATAGTTTTAATTATTTCATATTTGGGAAAATTTTTAATACAATCTAAACAATATAACGTATTTAGAGAGGTAAACTGTATATCGTTAATGATTTAACATTATAAATATCTATTTTTTAAAGGAATTGTAAAAACATCCCCAAAAACTAAAAAAAAATTAACGATTAAATTACACCCTAATAAGATTTCCAATCAGATAAAAAATGTCTCTGTGTAGTACGCCATTATGATATTTACAATATCACCCGGTCTCTGGATTGAAAAGGAAAGAAAAACATTTCATTGAAGGTCACGGTAACAAAACAATGTAACGTTTAAAAAAGTTTAAAATTATTCAAAGTACAAAATTTAGTGTTTATGGAATTATGTTGAAGTTGAAATTTTTCCAAATGCATTCGTGCGGTTCTGGGTCTCTTTATTCCATGGAAAGATTTAGCAATTATAATAATAGAATGTTGTAATCGATGGTGATAGAAAATTACTATTTAAGGACAATCCCATTCTTATAAAAAGTGTTTATTGTCACGAGATTGTCACGGTATACAGTAATAGTAACAGAATCGCCATTAAAATACTGCGAAATTGATGCAGCAGTAACATCGATTCTAGTCTTTCAGTCCTCAATGTGTGCAGCTTTTAATTTTATTCAAACGTGTGTTCAACTCTCCTGAATATGTAAATCACTTGCCATGCAAAAGGAGGCAACAAATGGAAGTTGAAAGAAAATGGGAGGCAACAAATGGAAGTGAAGCTTATTTTAATAATTTGAAACATTTTTTTATTTATCAGAACACAAATTCCAATCAAAGTTGGGTAGTACCATTTACGACCAATTAACTAAATATATGTTAGAAATGGAACAAAAGAAAGTGTATATAAATTCTATTTACAAAGCATTTATCTTAAGGAATAAGAACTTTTACTTATTTGAAAGAGAAAACGAGGTGCCCACAACTGAGATTTAGATTAATCCATTGCACTTAAAGTGAAAGTAAACTCAAAAATAATATTTTTTTAATAATTCGATTTTTTTTTTTTTTTAATTTAAAATATAAATTCTAATTAATATTCTAATTAATGTGGAATGAGTATAAATTAACCTATCATAATTTTTTAAAATGTAAAATTAATGAATTATAAATCTATAATCAATAAAAATAAAATTGAATTTTATTTTTCAAATATTTATTTTAAGAATTAAAAGTATTTCTTCATTTAAAGCATGATTTTTTATATAGGTACAATTCAAAACCAATCAATTACAATTATATTACTAATTGAAGTGAAATTGAACTCTATTTTCCAAAAACACTAATTTTAATAACTCAAAACACAAATCCCAACCAAACACAAATCTAATACATGATGAATCAAATTCAAATTATAACAAATAAAAGTGAAAAAAACCTCCATTAACAAAATAGGTATTTCAACTCTTTGAATATGCCAAATTATAACAAATAAAAGTGAAGGAAAGCTCAATTAACAAAATAGGTATTTTTAGGATTTTTTTGAAAGAATTCAATCTAAAAATGGCTCTGCAATGTGGGGAATTTTTCTTAGGACTAGGGTTTCAAGGTTTTACTGTCGTCGATAGGCTTGGGGGCGCACTGGGGGAAGGCTCTCAGCCTTCATCAGGAAGAAATGGAAGCCATGTATTGCTGGAGATGGCCAGAGAGCCACTGCTGGTTGGAGCCCTAGAGTTATGCAGCGAGGTGGAGTGGGTTGACGTGCCAAATCCCACTTTCCTCTATCTCAGTTCAATTATGTAGTCGGTTTCTGGTTGGAACTCCTCACATAAGGACGACCGTGGAGGGCACATACGGAGGGCCTTCAGGGCCGAAGGCATACTCTTCAACATCTGGAGTCGAGGGCGGAAAAGACACTACTTCACCCTCTCTATTTGGGACGACGCCTGGTCTAGATGGCGACTGGTTGCAGCGTTACCACTCTTGACGCCCGCTCCATCCTGCAACTAGGCCTTTACCTGCTCGGCGTGGTTGCTCACGACTGTCTTACCTCAGCTGGGCCGAAGCCGACCCATTACCTTCGACTCTATGTAAAGACTAGGCTCCAATGTACCGGCTCTGACATTATTGTCTTTTGCGGTCTAGCTCTCTGGAGCTTGGGCTATGATCCATCTTTCCATGCTATTTGCTTTAAAAAAAATTCCATGTTTGTTTTCTTTGGGAGGGGAGGACAGACTGGGGATCGGTTTATCCTCTTCTGCCTCTGTCGTTGTTTAGGTGAGGCTATTCGAGCTCTGCTGCCAAAGATGGATGTCAGCATATTGCCCGAATGACCTGTTCTATATCCCACTAGGAACCTACATCTGTGGGGGACACGTACAGAGCAATGCTACTATGGGTCGAGCAAGCCAAGGCATACAAAACATAATCATTACCAATTTTTTCTCAAATCTATGGATGGGAAGTCTTTCATTCTGTGGGTGCGGGGAAATGAGCTGTTTTCTAAGCCGAAAGGAAAATACAAAATATCACAGGAATTTCGGCTCCCAAACAAAGCTTGATATCCTCAGACAGAGCACTACAGGAAACATTAAAACTAAAAGAATATAAGATTCAGGAAAACTCTACTATATTCTTGAATCTAAGACTCAGAGGGGGCGCTCCAGGAACAACATCAACCACTAGAGCAGCAACAACAGGAAAAGGACTACCCTCTTTCAAGGATATACTGAGAAGGAAAGTCCCCACACAGGGGGGGGGGGGGGGAACCCAGAAACACCAATGCCAGGACCATACATTGTAGAAAAAACAGAGGACAGCCCGAACCTGGTAGTTGAAATACCAGAGGTTACAGGGTTGTTTGATGCACTGCTAACAAAAGCAGTCATATGTCATTTCAGTGGCTTTTGGCCAAAACCTGAAGAGCTACATGCTTGGATATACCAAAACTGGACCCAGATGTGCGATATTTTCCTTTGCGCAAAAGGATTCTTGTGGTTCAATTTGACACAAAAGAGGGCTATTGTTTGGCCATTGAAGGACCATGGTTTTGTGGTCGAGCACGACTTTTTATAACCCCATGGTTCATTGGTTTTGATGCCAACACTATGGTGGTTTCAAAAATGCATGTCTAAGTGCGATTACACAATTTGCCGCTCCCTTTCTGGCACCATCAGGTTCTAGAAAACATTGGGAACTCATTAGGAAGGTTCATAAAGTTGGACCAAGAAAGAATGGATATGGGGATAATCACCTTCACACGTATCTATGTGGAGATGGACCTTAGCAAGGGTCTACCTAAATGCATTAACCTCATTCATAAAGATCTCAAATGGGCCCAAAATTTAGACTTTGAAAACACTGCATTTCATTGTTGAGTGTCTCACCAAACTGGACACTTATGACAACATTATCGATGAAACGGGAACTATTACCTCAAAACGGGAACTTGTTGTAGCCTCTACAACACCCTCCAAAAAAACCCCACTTTAAAAAAAAATTTGGAGCCCCTTGAGCACAAGAAAAAGTTAAGTAAAAAGTCAGGAAGACTAAGTCGCTGAGTCGCAAGTCTTAAAATCTGTGGAAAACCGCGACCTCGCGACCTTGCGATCCCGTGACACTGAGGTCGCCAGGTCACATTCCCCTCGCACCACCTCAACATGCAACCTTGCGACCTCATTAATGGCCCGCACGTGCAACCTTTTTATATATTGGAGGTCGCTAGGTCGCATTTTGCACATGCAGCAAATAGAAAAAAAACGGCTCTGACAAGCTGACTGGAGCGCGATTTTCCCGGGTAAGTTGTCGTTTTTCCTCCTGCTGTTTCCTTTTTTATTATTCTTGCCAAATCCCTGCATTCCTCAGCCTTTAAATTGTCATTTACCTCAGCCATTGTTTTCATTTCTTGCTTAGGGTTTCCTTCTAATTCCAGTTTTCACCACACTTGCCCAACTCATTACAGTCCCTTATCCAGCTTCTCATGGCATGTACCCTACTCCAAAAACTATCCCTTGACTTTTTCTGGACCCATTTAGCCTTGTATTTTTCCAGTTAAAGGGAAAACAACTCCACGCTGCGCGCGCCCAAAACCCCGGCAAGCCCTAGCACGACTTGCGACCTTGCGACCTAGTCGCCAAGTCGCAAGGTCGCATTCTCTCTTTTTTCTCGCAACTTGCAACCCTGCGACCCCGCAACCTAGTCGCAAGGTCGCATCCTTTCCATTTTCCGCAACTTGCGACCTCGCGACCTCGCGACCTAGTCGCAAGGTCGCAAGGTCGCATTTCTGCTTTTTTTCTACAATTTGCGACCTCGCGACCCAGCGACCCAGTCACAAGGTCGCAATTTTGCATCTTTGTCATTTTTTAACAATCCGCGACCCCGCGACCCTGCGACCTAGTCGCAAGGTTGCAAGGTCACACCTTGGCCATTTTTTTTACAACCTACGACCCCGCGACCCAGTAGGCCATTTATTAAGTTTTTCCTGTGTCCTAGTTGAAATAATTGATAAACGATAATTGCTCTTATATCATCATGGCGTCTTTCTTATCTTGGGAATCTTTCATGAATATGATAGGTGAATTTGAAGCAAACTTGGAGTGTATACCTATCCTCTCGGATTCCAACGACATGGGACCTCCAGTGTCCCGGAAGAAAGACAAGCACTTGGCAGTGGAAGATGTAGAGATGGACATGCCAATGTCCCCACCCCCGATATACAGAGACACCCTTTGCACATTTTCCAAAGGGGACAGCATGCGTTGGTACCAAGTGTACCAAGAGTTCGCCAAAACGGAATTCCTAGAAGACCTCCTAGATCAGGAAATTTACTTACAGGTTAAAAGATCCAAGCTACATATCACAGGTGCTCACCCGACCATATTCCCATGCCCAGAGATGATAGATTGGATTATACAGAGAACGGATCCCAAGAAGTTCGTGATCAGAGACAGCAAAGGCAAGGTTTTCACAATGCTCAAAGGCTCAGATGCCCATGTTTATTACTCCTTGCCTGAGCGAGAAGAAGACTTCACGGAAGAATGGGCCCTCGCCCATGCAGTGCCTGTAGTTGACACTATAAGGCAATGGTGGGAGGAGCTTGAGAAGTTTAAGGTCAAGAAAGACTAGGAATATCCAGTGGCAAGCCTCAGGAAAGTATATAAATTAGTGGCTTCCATGCTTTGCAGATTGTATGGGTGCCCATATGCCACTACCTTCAATGGCATATGGGTGACTCTCATGGAGTACGTCACAGTGCACAGCACCCACTTCAACTGGGCTAACATATTGATGACCTCCATTCATACAAACTTATCCTCGGCATTAGTACCAGATGAAGGAATGCCTTCGGAATTCTATATGGCCTCTTATTTACTGGATGTCGTCTGTTCGAGGTTGCACTTTGAGGGATGGGTACATAACTGGGATCCCAAATAGACCTGTGCAATTCATCTACAAACCAAGGTGTTTTGAGAATCCAGGTATAAACAGGACATAGAGCCAATCTCCCAGGTGTTCATCCCCACTCTATACAGAAAATTATTTGGCCAAGACGCTCCTTGCATGTCTTGGCGAGCCATGGAGACGCTAAGAAAAGTGGCGCATTGGTTCCCTTTCGTCGAATATAAATTCATCAGAGTCTTTGGCTCATTTAGGGCACCACATGCTATGCCTCGTTTTGTTACAGACAGAATGCTCGTGCAAGAGGTCTATTTCCAAATGTCTTTGGGTTTCTCTAGGGTCCTGCCCAAAGGTAAAAAGAAGTTGTGGCCCAAGCTACCCCTCACTATCAGTGCATACACAGTTAAAGACTTCAGAGAGGTAGAGGCAGAGGAAGAAGAGATGAAAACTTGTCGCTTTGGGGCTTTATAATACCGAACATACGACCTGGAGAGGATAGTTCCCAAACATTGCAAGAAGGCTAAATTCAAATGGAACTATCAGCATACTGAACGCCCAGGAGAAGATGAAAGAAGGAACTGGTACAATGCAGATAGAAAACTTGCTCTGGGGGCAGACTCTGGCCAAGAAGACCCGGATGACCAAACCTTGGAAGAAATGAGTCATGAATTAGGAGGTGCTTCATCCTCTCTAGCTAAGAAGCCTCGGACCAGTACAGGGCATAGTACCTCTACCCAACAGAAAGAAATAGAGGCCAAAGCCTAGCAAGAGAGAGAGCAGAAAATGAAAGAGGATGAGGATAATCACAAGAAGAGCCTAAGAGCAAAACAGAAGAAGAAACAGGCCAAGGAGGCTAAGAGGGAAAATGAGGAAAAAGAGGTGTTGGCTGTCGCAGAAAAGGAACTCAAGAAAGAGTTAGATAAAGTAGAAGTTGATCGCCAGAAGAAAGCAGAGCAAGCTGCAGCAGCCGAGCGGAAAAGGAAAGCCAAATTAGAGGCAGCGGCAGAAGCAGAGCTCAGGCAGAAGAAAGAACACGAGAAGGCAGAAGTTGAACGCCTACAAAGGGAAAAGGAGGAAAAGAAGAAGAAAGAAGAAGAGGATGAAATGCTAGAAGACATCGAGGTATCTCCCCTTGAGATACCTCTAGTCAATACGCGAGCCACGCTCTTTGATGTTAGCTCCCCCCAGGGGCAAGAGAAGGAGGTACTCGACCTCACCAGGCTCACGTTCGATCAATTCTCCTTCAAAATCTGACAGGAGAAAAGAAGAAGCCTGGCGCAAAATCCTTCCGCCGCATCCACGGTCGCAACCGGAAAAGACATAGTCCTTGATACTAGGACTAATCCCGTGATGATAGCATCGTCTGGCACAACCTTCGCTGCGGCCACAGAAGAAAATGTGACCAAAATGAGTAGGGAGATTGTTTCTCTACAAAATAGACTACAAGAAGCAAAGCAGCGGGAGAAAAGGATAGAATAGGAGAGGACATCATTGAAAGAGGAGGTTCAACAACTCCGAAACAAAACTCCCCCTATCAATGAAGTTTCGCTTGTCATTCTAAGGGAGTGCGACGTATTAGAGGCAACCATGAAGCAAGTGTATGGGGAAATGTTCACCATAAAACAAATAGTCACCCCATTGGTAAGAGCACGAGTGGAGACTAAGCAGAAGCATGAGCAGCTGAAGGAGGCCTCAGCTGCCCTGGATAGAATGATGGACTGGACAGTGCGGTACCCTCAGACTCCTGAGCATTTTCCAAAGAAGGATTGGATTCATACGCAAGATGCCAAAGTCCAAATCCCCATGAAAATGCAGTCCAAGGATAAGCTATCCAAGGATTTAGACAAAGTAATGTCTGCATACGAACACCTGAGTAGTGGCATCGACTCGATGCACATCCTTCACCACATTCCTTCGCTGGGGGCATTGGACGAGGGGAAAACCTGGGAACAGTTAGATCAAGAGATCCAGTCATTTCTACAGCCCATTAAGCAAGCTGTTGCCGATCCTGATCTTGCAGCGTCACAAGAAAACCTGGGTCAGTTCCTTGTCATGCCAGTATGGATTTACACCAAGCTCACCTCTCTTTCCAACCAGATTTCACAGAAGAAGGAAACTCTAGTCCCAAATGCTTTGGAGTGCACACATCTGTTGAAAGAAGAGGCCCCTCTGGTTTCTCCCATAGCAGCAGAGTATCAAACCTGGCAAGACTTCCTCAAAGGACAGAAGATTGATGCCCCTGACCTCACAATTGCGCGCTCATCTTCATAACCCAGTGGCAGTAACTCGCTGGTAGCATTTAAAGGCAGGTCGCAGGTCGCACCACCCAGCCAGGTTGCAGGTTGCACTCACCTGCTAGGTCGCAGGTCGTAGTTTCCTTCCGAGTCACAAGGCAACTCAACAGGCAGGCAGGCGAAGAGTCAGGAAGCCCAAAGGGCAAGTTTTGTTCTATAAAATTCCCTCCGAGGAAAATGTAAAGGATTTTCTTTTTTGGGACTTAAGAGCTAAACAGAATTGTATTGAAAGATAACACTCTTTTTGCATATGAATAAAGATACCCGTTGAAACTCCTTTTGGATCTGATGTGTTTTTATGTGCGAACACTATGAGTATTTCCATACAGCTTCAGACATCTTTTTGTTTAATGAAATTTCACTCTTTAATGGCATCATTTATGCATTATGGTTTCCTGTGCTTGTGTTAATGATGTTTTAGATTGATTGCTTGATTAATGGATGTTAATGACTTTGTTTATTATCATTTCGTTTTATCTTTCAGGAAGTTAAGGGGCATCTCGCCATAAAGAATTGTTTCTTCTGTGGTCAGAATAGCTTACAAGAATAACCCCAATGATGTGTTGTTAACAACACCTCCTTCGACGTGTATTCTTTATTATTTGTCTTGCTATGCATAGTGTTATATACGTGTTTAATGCATCAACCATGTATCTTGTATCATGTGAATAAGTGTGTATCCGCAGGTTCGATCGAGTTATTTTGAGACCAAAGGGAAGGTGACTTAAGCGGTAGCCGGACCCACACCCCGGACGGGATCCCTATTCCAAACGGTTCAAGGTCTAATTGGGGATTTTTACCGGGGAGATCCCCTACTGTTGGCCGGACAATTTTTCCCGTCAACAGGATTGGCGCTAGAAGGAGGGCCTGATGGCATCCTCCTAGCATAAAACCAACATTCCATCACAAAATCCCCATGGGGAGGTCATAAACAACGATACTATGCCTCCCCCGTTGGAAGATACTCTAGGGGAGGAGGTTCCATATTATGAAATTACCAAAGAGCAGTTGAGAGCCTTGCGCCCAGCTGCCCGCAATCTCATCAGGGATTTGTGATATGCCCCAATCATGAGTTTCTTGACCCATACTAGGACCCCAGTTGAAAACATCACTTGTAATGGTGCCCTGGTGAGTACCATACCCCAGTTAGTGAATCTCATGGTTGAAGACCTTGCCACCGCTGTTCAGGGTGACGAACCGATTCCCGAGCTCCAAAGGGGCGAAGAGGAGGAATTTGGTACGACTGAACCTTTCCCCGACCCTCAGCCCAACCAAGCCCAACCAAACAACAACCAGGCACACCCCCCACCTAGGGGAGGTGATGGAGATAGAGGCCGAGGGAACAAAGGCGAGGGAAATAGAGCTCGCAGGAATGAAGGTGAGGGGAATAGAGCTCGCAGAAACGAAGGCAAGGGAAATAGAGCCTGCAGGAATGAAGGTGAGGGGAATAGAGGCCGCGGGGCTAGAGGTAGAGGAGATAGAGGCTGTGGCCAAGGACACTGTGCCAACCATCGCGGCCCAAACCCAAATAGGCTGCTTGTCCACAATTGGGGATATCTCAGAGACATGGCCAACCGTGAGGGATATCAAGATGAACACTCTCGCCATGAGGGAGAAGCATCGGTGTCAGGTACAGGGACTGAATCTGAGTCCGAGATCAGGTACCACCAGTGTGCTAGGAGAGTGCAACCACTTGCCTGGATGGCCCAGTCCCCATTAGATCTTTTGGGCCCCCTCCACGACCTGCCTAGGGACCTTAAGAAGCATCTCCCCAAGTTTGATCCTGAGAAAGGCACCCTGGCCGAGGATTATATAAGCAGCTTCTATCTTTCCCTGCAAATCATGAGGGTTCAAACAGATGACGTTGCTTGCCGCCTATTTCCGCACACTCTTGAAAACAAAGCAGCCACCTGGTACCGCTCCCTCCCAAGTGCCTCCATTACGTCATGGGACTAGTTCCGTCGCGCATTCTTGCAGAAATTTTCGAAGGACAAAACCCCTTCCATGCTCCTCACTGAGTTAAGCACCATTAAGTGCCATAAGAAAGAGAAGGTTAGAGACTTCAACCAGCGCTTTGCCACCATACTGCAAAATTTTCCCCCCAACCTGGTGTTGGACGACTCTATTACCATTGACTACTATACAAAAGCTCTCCCCAGGGATATCGTCGTCTTCGTAAAACGCGAGGCTCGGCCCACCCTTGCAGCAAACTACGCAGCCAACCTCGCTATAGAAAGAGACATGATTTCTATAGGATCCATTGCTCACGAGGGGATAGATGACCACAAACCAATCGCGAAGAAAGGTCAGTCCTCCAAAAACAAAACCGTAGATAAGGATAAGGATGCTTTCGACTTCGAGAGTATAGCAAAGACCCTCAAGCTATTGAAAAATGAAGTCTCTGACCTGAAGAGAAAGGGTATAGAATCCACGACTAGCAGCAAGGCACCCAAGCCATTTTTTAGAAAGAGCAACTCCAACACTAGCCGACCTTCGTCTAACCCGAACACTGTTCTCAACGTGGAAGAAATAGGAAAAGATAACTTCTGTTCTTTCCACCTGGCTGCCCACTCTGAAAAAACATGCTCGCAATGGATTGGCAACATGAATACAGTAGTAAATTAGCTTCTGGATGATCAAACCCCAAGGGATGTGGGGGAGGATGATGTTTCTGACCACGATGAAGATTTTCCCTCGGATGAAGAACCTGGGTCCTCGGTTCTTGCATTTGACATTATCCGTGGGGACAACAATCTTACCATCACTGATATCAACATGGTAGACAATCCTAAGGCCCAACTCGTAAGAAACTACAGCCTTAGGAGCAAGGGACCAGTCCCCGAGCCTTCCTTTGAGGAAAAGAAAATGGATTTCTTAAGGAAAATTCTGCCCCCAGGGAATGAACAACAGGCTGCCCCTGAGAAGCTCACAAATAACAATGCCCGGGCAAGTCAAAAGAGAAAGATCCCAGTGGGGTCCCCCAAAACCACTACCAAGCCCTGTCCTCAATCTGATTCTGCTTATAACATTGTAGAGGACATGAAGAAAACCAGAGCTATCATCTCCCTCTACGAGCTTGCTCGCATCACGAATCAATGAGAACTCATTCTTAAAGCCTTCGCCAATACCTCAACTACTAAGCCTGTGAGCAATATGTCTACGCAATCCAGTCTGAGTGTTCAGTCTATTGTGAACGCCATCAATGAAAATTCCAGGGGGTCTACTCCTCCCTTCCTATTATCTTTTTAGATTTTTAACTTCAACATCCATAACTGTCTAGTTGACTCCGGTGCATCCACAAACGTCATGCCCCTATCTCTTTGTAAGAAGCTGAACATCCGCCTAGAGAAAACTGATGCGAGGATCATTCAACTTGACAGATTGCAGGTGCCAGCTGTAGGAGAAATGAATAACGTCATCATCCGCCTATCGTCCGATTCTAGAGTCCACCAATGTATTGACATTGTGATTGTTGACATTCCGCAAGCCTACGACCTATTACTTAGCAGAGACTGGTCCAACAAGCTGCAAGGATATTTTGCCACCGACTAGTCCCACCTGTGGCTTCCTTACAAGGGCCGGAATAACCAAATCAAGGTCGAAAGCGAACCATATATGAAATATACTGTGACTGATTTGGATGCTACTAATGAACCCATCAGTTTTTCCCAGGAGGAGCTTGGCATGTGCTTCTTGGAAGCCATTTTCGGATGTTATCATCCTCCTCAGTCTCCAGTAGACCCCGCGATCCAGTCTGAACTAACACTCGTCACAGAAGACCAAGCCACTCCCGCCTCACACCAAACCAAAGTCCTGCCCCAACCTATAACCCCACAGGAGCCAGAAAATGATGTGTGGACCCTATACTATGACGGTTCCAAAACCCATGACGGAGCTGGTGCAGGCTACATCTTGCTAGACCCTCAAAAGAAAAAATTCTTGATATCGTGTCGGCTTGAGTTCCAGTGCACCAACAATACTGCTGAATATGAAGCTCTAATCCTTGGACTCAAGAAGGCATTGGATTTAAAGGTAAGGTACTTGCAAGTCATTGGAGACTCTGAGATCATTACTCGGCAGGTACTCAATACCATTCATTGTTTGTCTCCGCATTTAAAAGCTTATCAACAAGAGGTATGGCGCCTTATTTCTATTTTCGATGCATTTGGAATCAAATATGTTCTTAGAATGCACAATGCAGCAGCTGATACTCTGGCTAATGCTGCTGCTAGATTTACCCCTTTGAGGGATGGATTTTCTATTGAAGTTATATATAGACCCTCCGTGCCAGATGATATTACTAATTTACACGTTTTTGATGATGATCAACAGATATTGGAATTTATGCTCAACACTGAAGTATTCAAAGACGCGGCAATTGATGAGGCGGATCACGACCAAGCTTTGCAGGAAGAGCATGAAAAATGCAAGGAGAACCCCATGCCCAAGGGGATAGTGTCACTTGAAAATCTCTTCGATCTTCAAAGCCGATTCCGCGGCCCCCCAAATACCAAAGTACAAAGTTCCATCTTGGCACATCGGCAAGTGAACTTGGGATCAGATGAGAACCCGAAGTTCATTAACCTTGGGAAAGACTGTACTGAAGAAGAGACGCAAGCCTTCACCCAACTATTTCAGAAGTATCGAGATGTATTTGCTTGGACATATGATGATTTACGTATGTATGATACTCGGATTATTCAGCACGTGATACCCATGAAGGAAGGTGTGAAGCCATTCCAACAGAAGCTCATCAAAGTACATCCTACTTTGGAATCGATGATTCTGAAGGAACTTAAGAAGCTTTTGGATGCACGCATCATCTTCAAAGTTCGTCACTCCACATGGGTGTCAAATTTGGTCCCGGTACGGAAGAATTCTGGTGAGATCCGCTTATGTGTGGATTTCTAGAATTTGAATCAGGCATCGAGTAAAGACAATTACCTGGTGCCACCTATGGAACAAATATTGCAAGCTGTGTCTGGATCTGAGATTTTCTTCTTATTGGATGGGTTCTCTGGTTACAACTAGGTGCTGGTAGCTGAGCCGGATAGATTGAAAACTACCTTTCGGACCAAATGGGGAATGTTCGCTTTCAGGCGCATGCCTTTTGGATTGATAAATGCAGGGGCAAATTTCCAACGGGCCATGGATATAGTTTTTCGTGGTTTGATAGGGCAGAGCATGGTAGTCTATTTGGACGACATCACCGTGTTTTCAAAACACTAGGGCAATCATTTACGCCACCTCAAGCAAATCTTTGAGAGGTGCAGGAAGTACGGGATTTCACTTAACCCGAAGAAGAGTGTTTTCACTGTGGTGGAAGGAAATTTTCTAGGCCACATTATAACTAAGCAAGGCATTGTTGTAGATCCAGAGCGGGCGAAAGCCATTGCCCAGATTCCCCCCCCAAGTAGTAAGAAAGCAATGCAATATTTCCTGGGAAAAATCAATTTTGTCCGTAAATTCATATCAGATTTCGCCTAGATAGTCAGGCCTTTGCAGGGGATGATAAAAAATAACGTAGCGTTCAAATGGAATCTGCCAGAGAAGGAGGCCTTCGACAAAATCAAGAAGGCTATAGCTGAAGCGCCATCCCTCCAAAGTCCAAATTTTAGCAGAGGCTTTATCCTGTATACTTTCACTTCAGATTCATCACTTGCAGCTGTCCTCATGCAGAAAGACGACAACAATGATGAACGACCTATTTCCTTCATTATTACTGGTTTACAAGAAGCTAAATTAAACTACCCTGAAATCGAAAAGCAAGCCTATGCGGTCTACAAAGCAATCAAGCATTTTAGGCCCTACATCTTGAAAAACCATGTCACGGTTTTTGTCCCCCACCCAGCTATCCGCTCACTGTTTGTGCAGCAAGATCTAGGCGAGAGGTGAGGCAACTGGATGGCATGCCTGCAAGAGTATGATTTAGAGTTTAAACCAGCACACATCGTTAAAGGACAAGGATTGTGCCAAATGGTTGCGGAGGCTGCAAGTTCACATGGAGTTGAAGAATAGTGTTGGGAATAGGAAATCGACATGTATCAGAGTGACCACGTGTTTCAGAAGAGAATCCCTTCTTGGTACTCCGACATTTCAGGATACTTAGCCCAGGGCATCCTGGACCCTGCTCTAACTGCCCGGTAGAAATGCGCGATAAGAATAAAAGCTGCATCTTACCAGCTGATCCAGGGTAAGCTTTTCAAGAAACATTACGATGGAGTCATGCTATGCTGCTTGGAACATGATGAAGCACATAAAATCTTGACTGAGCTGCACGACGGACCAGCTGGAGGTCATTTTGCAGGCGATACCATCGCCCATAAGATAATGTGCGTAGGATACTATTGGCTAACCCTTTTCAGAGATGCGCATGCATATGTCCGGAAGTGCATTCAGTGCCAGAAATTTGCAAACCAGGAAGTGCGACCAGCCACCCCCTTACTATCAGTAGCAGTGGAAGAACCTTTTCAACAATTGGGTTTGGATGTGATTGGTGAAATCATACCTCACTCTTCCAAGCAACACCGGTATATTCTTACAGCTATCGATTATTTCACCAGGTGGGTCTAAGCAACACCTTTACGCCAAATCAATGATCAAGAGGTAATAGAATTTGTCACTCATTCCATCATCACCAGGTTTGGCGTTCCAACTTCCTTCGTTTTTTATAATGCAACTTACTTTTCATCTTACAAATTGTATTATTTTTCTCTGGAAAACGGTATTGTTCTTAAACATTCTGCAAATTATTATCCTCAAGGAAACGGGTTAGCTGAGTCAACCAATAAAAATCTTATCCGCATCATTAAGAAGACCCTGCTGTCCCACCAGCGCAACTGGCATAATGCCCTTCACTACGCACTCTGGGCCGACCGTGTCACGCCCAAGTCCTCCCAAGGCACCTCTCCATATTTTCTCGTGTATGGAAAAGAAGTTGTTCTTCCTCCCCATTTATCTCTCCCTGCCCTTCAGCTGTCCCAAGAATGTCATGGTACCCCATGCCCCTCCTTGCAGACTCGGATCGACACCCTACTGAAGTTGGAGGAAGAAAGACAAAAAACCCGAGAAAAGTTCGCCATCCACCAAAGTTGAATCAAGAGATGGTTTGATATAAAATCCACAGGGAATAAAAACTTTGAGGTAGGAGACCTGGTCCTGAAGTGGGATAAAGCTCACGAAGAAAAAGGAAAACATTCCAAGTTCCAAGCACTATGGACAGGTCCTTTCCAAGTTAAGGAGAAATTAGGTTCCCACACGTTTAGACTGCAAACTCTTGAGGGAAGAGTCGAGGTCCTCTCGGTAAATGGGCATGACCTCAAACATTACTTCTTAGCAGCCCTTAGAGGGCTATCTTATCCTTGTACCATAGTTTCCGTTTTCAAAAAAAAAAAAAAAAAAAAAAAATTATAATAAAAAACGGAAGGACTTGTCAGAGCCACGCAATTGGCACACTGCAACAGGTTCTATGCTGATGAAAGGCATTTTCATGATAGACACGAAGGTGATAAAAGCTTTCTTGTTATCGGCACCTAAAGGCAGCACATGACCTAGCTCAAGCCATCAAGCGGGGGGAGCCCACCTAGCAAGTTTGAGAGGGTGTCTGCAAAAGAAAGTGCGAGACAACAATAACTAGATCGGAGGGGAATAAAGGTACTCCATGTTATGTCAGGGCATCCGGGAAAAACCAAAGTCCTCATACCAGACCAGGAGCAACCTCTCTGCAAGTAAAATAAGTCGGGATCCCTCATCCGCCCAGGCAAAATTTCCCATCTCAAATAAGTGCCACGAGCACATCTAAATAAGTGCCCCAGGCACATTCAAAATAAGTGCAATAGCACACTAATAAAGGGTAAAGGATTGAGAAAGGCTTCCTGCACAGAGAGGTGATGTGACGACTCCGCCGAGGTACTGACCAGGCTCGCTGGTAGCGGAGCAACGTTCATGACTCCTAGGCAGTGACTCCGCAGGGACTGAGAGGTTTGCTGGCAGCGGAGCAACACAATGAGGACAAAATAATCGTACCGGACCCTGTAGCCGCCTGGATTTCTCCAACCCTTTCGGTCCGGAAACCTGAAGAAATGGAATTCGGTTAACCAGCACCCAAACAAGCAAGCAGGCCAAGCAACCCTGCAGGGTACAAAAAAGCTAGGCAGTGTTGACCTTAATGTAAAATGAACAGCTAGCGAAGGCCCCTCCCTCCCCCCTCCAATGCTAACCATCGACAAAGACTCTGAGTTCATCCAGTGAATTGCCATTTGTTGTAGCCTCTACAACACCCTCAAAAAACCCCCACTTTAAATTTTTTTTGGAGCCCCTTGAGCACAAGGAAAAGTTAAGTAAAAAGTCAGGAAGACTAAGTCGTTGAGTCGCAAGTCTTAAAATTTGTAAAAAACCGTGACCCCACGACCTTGCGACCCCGTGACCCTGAGGTTGCCAGGTCGCAAGGTCGCGAGGTCGCATTCCCCTCGCACCACCTCAACATGTGACCTTGCGACCTCATTAATGGCCCGTACGTGCAACCTTTTTATATATTGGAGGTCGCTAGGTCGCATTTTTCATATGCAGTAGATAGAAAAAAAACGGCTCTGACAGGCTGACTGGAGTGTGATTTTCCCAGATAAGTTGTCGTTTTTCCTCCTGTTGTTTCCTTTTTTATTATTCTTGCCAAATCCCTGCATTCCTCAGCCTTTAAATTGTCATTTACCTTAGCCATTGTTTTCATTTCTTACTTCGGGTTTCCTTCTGATTCTAGTTTTCACCACACTTGCCCAACTCATTATAGTCCCTTATCCAACTTCTCATGGCCTGTACCCTGCTCCAAAAACTATCCCTTGACTTTGTCTGGACCCATTTAGCCTTGTATTTTTCTAGTTAAAGGGAAAACAACTCCACGCCGCACGCGCCCAAAACCCCGGAAAACCCTAGCGCGACTTGCAACCCCACGACCTAGTCGCCAGGTCGCAAGGTCGCATTCTCTCTGTTTCTCGCAACTTGCGACCCCGCGACCCCGCGACCTAGTCGCAAGGTCGCAAGGTCACATCCTTTCCATTTTCCACAACTTGCGACCCAACAACCTCGCGACCTAGTCGCAAGGTCGCAAGGTCGCATTTCTACTTTTTTCCTGCAATTTGCGACCCAACGACCCAGTCGCAAGGTCGCAAGGTCGCATCTTCATCGTTTTTTCACAATCCGCGACCCCGCAACCCTGTGACCTAGTCGCAAGGTCGCACCTTGGCCATTTTTTTTACAACCTGCAACCCCACGACCCAGTAGGCCATTTATTCAGTTTAGCCTATGTCCCAGTTGAAATAATTGATAAACTGTAATTGTTCTTATATCATCATGGTGTCTTTTTTATCTTGGGAATCTTTCATGAATATGACAGGTGAATTTGAGGCAGACTTGGAGTGTATACCTGTCCTCTCGGATTCCAGCGACATGGGACCTCCAGTGTCCCGGAAGAAAGACAAGCACTTGGCAGTGGAAGATCTAGAGATGGACATGCCAATGTCCCCATCCCCAATATACAAAGACACCCTTTGCACATTTGCCAAAGGGGACAGCATGCGTTGGTACCAAGTGTACCAAGAGTTCTCCAAAACAGAATTCCCAGAAAACCTCCCGGATCGGGAGATATACTTACAGGTTAAAATATAGAAGCTACATCTCGCAGGTGCTCACCCGGCCATATTCCCGTGCCATGAGATGATAGATTGGATTATACAAAGAACGGATCCCAAGAAGTTCGTGGTCAGAGACAGCGAAGGAAAGGCTTTTGCAACTCTCAAAGGCTCAGACGCCTATGTTTATTACTCTTTGCCTGAGCGAGAAGAAGACTTCACGAAATAATGGGCCCTCGTCCATGCAGTTCCTGTAGTTAACACTATAAGGCAATGGTGGGAGGAGCCTGAGAAGTTTAAGGTCAAGAAAGACCAGGAATATCCAGTGGCCAGCCTCAGGAAAGTATATAAATTAGTGGTTGCCATGCTTTGCAAACTGTATGGGCACCCAGATGCTACTACCTTCAATGGCACATGGGCGACTCTCATGGAGTATGTCACAGTGCACGGCACCCGCTTCAACTGGGCTAACATATTGATGACCTCCATTCATACAAACTTATCCTCGGCATTAGTACCAGATGAAGGAATGCCTTTGAAATTCTATATGGCCTCTTATTTACTGGATGCCGTCTGTTCAAGGTTGCACTTTGAGGGATGGGTACATAACTGGGATCCCAAACAGACCCATGCAATTCATCTACAAACCAAGGTGTTTTGGGAATCCAGGTATAAATAGAACATAGAGCCAATCTCCCAGGTGTTCATCCTTGCTCTATACAGAAAATTATTCGGCCAAGACGCTCCTTCCATGTCTTGGCGAGCCATGGAGACGCTAAGAAAAGTGGCGCATTGGTTCCCTTTCGCTGAATATACATTCATCAGAGTCTTTGGCTCAGTCAGGGCACCACATGCTATGCATTGTTTTGTTACAGACAGAATGCTCGTGTAAGAGGTATGTTTCCAAATGTCTTCGGGTTTCTCCAGGGTCCTGTCCAAAGGTAAAAAGAAGTCGTGGCCCACGCTAACCCTCACTATCGGCGCATACATAGTTAAAGACTTCAGACAGGTAGATGCAAAGGGAGAAGAGATGAAAATTTATCACTTTGGGGCTTTAGAATACTGAACATATGACCCGGAGAGGATAGTTCCCGAACATTGAAAGAAGGCTAAATTTAAATGGAACTATCAGCATACTGAATGCCCGGGAGAAGATGAAAGAAGGAACTGGTACAATGCAGATAGAAAAATTGCTCCGGGGGCAGACTCTGGCCAAGAAGATCCGGATGACCAAACCTTGGAAGAAAGGAGTCGTGAATTAGGAGGTGCTTCATCCTCTCTAGCTAAGAAGCCTCGGACCAGTACAAGGCATAATACATCTATCCAACAGAAAGAAATAGAGGCCAAAGCCTAGAAAGAGAGAGAGCAGAAAATGAAAGAGGATAAGGATAAGCGCAAGAAGAGCCTAAGAGCATAACAGAAGAAGAAGTAGGCCGAGGAGGCCAAGAAGCAAAAGGAGGAAAAAGAGGCGTTGGCTACCGCAGAAAAGGAACTCAAGAAAGGTTTAGATAAAGTAGAAGCTTACCGCAAAAAGAAAGCAGAGCAAGCTGCAGCAGCCGAGCAGAAAAGGAAAGCCGAATTAGAAGCAGAGCTCAGGTAGAAGAAAGAACACGAGAAGGCGGAAGCCGAATGCCTACAAAGGAAAGAGGAGGAAAAGAAGAAGAAAGAAGAAGAGGATGAAATGCTAGAATACATTGAGGTATCTCCCCTTGAGGTACCTCTAGTCAGTATGCGAGCCATGCTCTTTGATGTCAGCTCCCCCCAGGGGAAAGAGGAGGAGGTATTCGACCTCACCAGGCTCACGTTCGATCAATTCTCATTCAAAATCTGACAGGAGAAAAGAAGAAGCCTGGCGCAAAATCCTTCCGCCACATCCATGGTCACAACCGGAAAAGACATAGTCCTTGACACTAGTACTAATCTCGTGATGATAGCATCGGCTGGCACAGCCTTCGCTGCGGCCATAGAAGAAAATGTGACCAGAATGAGTAGGGAGATCGTTTCTCTACAAAATAGACTACAAGAAGTAGAGCAGCGGGAGAAAAGGACAGAACAGGAGAGGACGGCATTGAAAGAGGAGGTTCAACAACTCCGAAAAAAAACTCCCCCTGTCAATGAAGTCCCGCTTGCCATTCTAAGGGAGTGCGACGTATTAGAGGCAACCATGAAGCAAGTGTATGGGGAAACGTTCATCATAAAACAAATAGTCGCCCCATTGGTAAGAGCACGAGCGGAGACTAAGCAGAAGCACGAGCAACTGAAGGAGGCCTCAGCTGCCCTGGATAGAATGATGGACTAGACAGTGCAGTACCCTCAGGCTCCTGAGCATTTTCCAAAGAAGGATTGGATTCATACGCAAGATGCCAAAGTCCAAATCCGCATGAAAATGCAGTCCAAGGATAAGCTATCCAAGGATTTAGACAAAGTAATGTCTGCATATGAACACCTGAGTAGCAGCATCGACTCGATGCACATCCTTCACCACATTCCTTCGCTGGGGGCATTGGACGAGGGGAAAACCTGGGAACAGTTAGATCAAGAGATCCAGTCATTTCTGCAGCCCATTAAGCAAGCTGCTGCCGATCCCAATCTTGTAGCGTCACAAGAAAACCTGGGTCAGTTCCTTGTCATGCCAGTATGGATTTACACCGAGCTCGCCTCTCTTTCCAACCAGATTTCACAGAAGAAGGAAACTCTAGTCCCAAATGCTTTGGAGTGCACACATCACTTGAAAGAAGAGGTCCCTCTGGTTTCTCCCATATCAGCAGAGTATCAGACCTGGCAAGACTTCCTCAAAGGATAACAGATTGATGCCCCTGACCTCACAATTGCGCACTCATATTCATAACCAAGTGGAAGTAATTCGCTGGTAGCATTTAGAGGCAGGTCGCAGGTCGCACCACTCAGCCAGGTCACAGGTCGCACTCACCTGCTAGGTCGCAGGTCGCAGTTTCCTTCTGGGTCGCAAGGCAACTCAACAGGCAGGCAGGCGAAGAGTCAGGAAGCCCAAAGGGCAAGTTTTGTTCTATAAAAATCCCTCCAGGGAAAATGTAAAGGATCTTCTTTTTTGGGACTTAAGATCTATACAACATTGTATTGAAAGATAACACTCTTTTTGCATATGAATACAGATACCTGTTGAAACTCCTTTTGGATCTGATTTGTTTTGTTGTGCGAACACTATGAGTATTTCCATTCAGTTTCAGACATCTTTTTTATTAATGAAATTGCACTCTTTAATGGCATCATTTATGCATTATGGTTTCCTGTGCTTGTGTTAATGATGTTTTAGATTGATTTCTTGCTTAATGGATGTTAATGACTTTGTTTATTAGCATTTCATTTTATCTTTCAGGAAGTTAAGGGGCATCTCGCCATAAAGAACTGTTTCTTTTGTGGTCAGAATAGCTTACAAGCATAACCCCAAAGATGTGTTGTTAACAACACCTCCTTCAGCGTGTATGCTTTATTATTTATCTTGCTACGCATAGTGTTATATACGTGTTTAATGCATCAACCATGTATCTTGTATCATGTGAATAAGTGTGTGTCTGCAGGTTTGATCGAGTTCTTTTGAGACCAAAGGGAAGGTGATTTAAGCAGTAGCCGGACCCAGACCCCGGATGGGATACCTATTCCAAACAGTTCAAGGTCTAATTGGGGCTTTTTACTGGGGAGATCCCCTACTGTTGGCCGTGCAATTTTTCCCGTCAACAGAACTGTAGCCCAAAAAGACTCAAAAAAACATGAAAAAATGCCCCAAAAACAAAAAGTGTGTATTCCAGAATGCATTTGTTTTTTTCTCAAGGTCAATTTTCACCTTTTTATAAAATTATGCTAAAAAAGAAATTGTTTCTTCAAAAAATGATTGAAAAAACACCCTAAAAAAAAATGAGCTGATGTTGGAATAACAAAAAAAAACATTGTGTCACACTTTTGAGACATTGTAACAATGGAATTAAGGACAACATATTAGGACATCGAAAAATCATAAAATTCTAATTTTTTTGATAGAAGATGTTAAATATAAACAAAATCATGTCTAAAGGGCTGATCATTTCGAACAATTTCTATCCATGTTGTTAAACATAAAATATCTTGACTCTAAACAACCTTAAAATTGTAATTATTTTCAACCATAACATTAAAGATAAAATTTTGTGACGCATAAAAACCTTAATGACAAGTTGTAAATCTCAAGTTTTTAAATCTTAAGTTTTTAAGATGCTTGAACCATGAAATTATGGAGAAACTATATGACTTAAACAATTTTTAAAAATGAACAAGTAAATGAAATATTTATTATTCATATATCTGTTTGTTTATATATAAAAACATATTTTTTAATTTTTTAATTTATTATTTTTCTATATTTTAAATTATAATTGTTTTAGTTTTAAAAAAATTAAAATTAAAAATTAAAATCTTCTTATATATGTTTGTTTATATTTTAAAACATATTTAAAAAAAAAATTATTGTTTTTTTATATTTTAAATAATAATTGTTTTAATTCAAAAAAAAATTAAAATTAAAAAATATTTTTTTTAAAATATTGGTTTGATTATTTTTTAAAACATATTTTTTAATTTTTTTTTATTGTATTTTTATATTTTAAAATTTTAATTGAATAGTTTTTTTTTTATTAAACAATACATTTTGTTTTTATTATAATAGTTTTTTGTTTAAAAAAAAAAAAAAAAATTTAAATAGTTTGTGTTTGAAAAAAATGAAATAAAATAAAAATTAATTTGCTGCCCGTCGGGGGCAAAGAGGCAGGTTAGGCAGCCCTCGACGGCGCTGCCCAGCCGGCCCCTGGCCCCCGGTTGGTTGGAGGGCGATTCCGAGAATCACCCCCGACTGGGCAGAGGGTGATTTTCGGAATTTCCCTCCGCCCATTCGGGGGTGATTCTCAGAATCGCCCTCCGCCCAACAGGGGTTGATTCTTGGAATCGCCCTCCGCCTAGTTGGGGGTGATTCTCAGAATCGCCCTCAACCTAGCCGGGGGTGATTCTTAGAATCGCCTTCCACCTAGCCGGGGGCCGGAGGCAGGACGGACGGTGCCGTCGAGGGATGTCCAGCCTACTTCAGGCCCCCGGCTAGGCGGAGGCATGTTGGGCAGCCCTCGATGGCGCCACCCAGCTAGCCTCCGGCCCCTGGTTGGGCAGAGGGAGATTCTCAGAAGTCAAGGGATGCCCAGCTTGCCTCCGACCCTCGGCTGGGCGGAGGGCGATTCTGAGAATCGCCCTCCACCCAGCTACGGGTCGGAGGTAGGCTGGGTAGCCCTCGACAGCACCACTTGGCCTACCTCCAGCCCCCAGCTGGGCGGAGGGCGATTCTGAGAATCACCCCTGGCTAGGCGGAGGGTGATTCTGAGATCACCCCTGACTGGGTAGAGGGCGATTTCGAGAATCACCCCCGACTGGGTAGAGGGCTCTTTCGAGAATCACCCCCGGCTGGGCGAAGGGTGATTCCGAGAATCACCCCCGGCTGGGCGAAGGGTGATTCTCGAAATCGCCCTCTGCCCAGCCGAGGGTGATTCTCGGAATTGCCCTCCACCCAATTGGGGGTGATTCTCGGAATCAACCTCTACCCAGCCGGGGGTGATTCTCATAATCGACCTCCACCTAGCTGGGGACGATTCTCGGAATCTCCCTCCGCTCAACTGGGGGCGATTCTCGAAATCGCCCTCTGCCCAGCCGGGGGCGATTCTCGAAATCGCCCTCCGCCTATCTGGGGGTGATTCTCGGAATCACCCTCTGCCTAGTCGGGGGAGATTCTCAAAATCGACCTCCACCTAGCCGACCTCCGCCCAGTCAGGGGTGATTTTCGAAATCGCCCTCCACCCAGCCAGGGGTGATTCTTAGAATCGCCTTCCGCCCAACCACAGGTGATTCTCGGAATCGCCCTCCACCCAGTCAGGGGTGATTCTCGGAATCGCCCTCCACCCATCCAGGGGTGATTCTCATAATCGCCTTCCACCTAGCCAAGGGTCGAAGGTAGGCTGGACGGTGCCGTCGAGGGATTTCTAGCCTACCTCTGGCCCTTGGTTTCACAGAGGCATGTTGGGAAGCCCTCGATGGCACCATCCGGCTAGCCTCCGACCCCCGGCTGGGCAGAGGGATATTCTCGGAAGTCGAGGGCTGCCCAACCTGCCTCTGGCTCTCGGCTAGGCGGAGGGAGATTCTGAGAATCGCTCTCCACCCAGCTACAGGTCAGAGGCAGGCTAGGCAACCCTCGATGGCGCCGCTCGGCCTGCCTTCGGCCCCATCTAGGCGGAGGGAAATTTCGAGAATCACCCTCGGTTGGGCGGAGGGCAATTCTGATAATCACCCTTGGCTGGGCAGAGGGTGATTCCAAGAATCACCCTCCACCCAAAATCGCCCTCTGCCCAGCCAAGGGTGATTCTTGGAATCGCCCTCCGCCCAGCTAGGGGCGATTCTCGGAATCGACCTCCACCCAGCCGGGGGCGATTCTCGGAATCGCCCTCCACCCAACCGGGGGCGATTCTCGGAATCGCCCTCCACCCAACCGGGCATGATTCTCAGAATCACCCTTTGCCAAGCCAGGGGAGATTCTCCAAATCTCCCTCCACCCAACCGACCTCTGCCCAGTCAGGGATGATTCTCGGAATCACCCTCCGCCCAGCCGGGGGTGATTATCAGAATCACCCTCCGCCCAACCGGGGGTTATTCTCGGAATTGCCCTCTACCTAACCAGGGGTGATTCTCAAAATTTCCCTCCGCCCAGCCGGGGGTGATTCTCGGAATCGCCCTCTGCTAGCTGGGGGTGATTCTCGGAATCGACCTCCGCCCAGCCGAGGGTGATTCTCGGAATTGAACTCCACCTAGCTGGGGGTGATTCTCAAAATCACCCTTCGCCCAATCGAGGGTGATTCTTGGAATCGACCTCCCCCTAGCTAGGGGTGATTCTCAGAATCGCCCTTCGCCCAGTCAGGGGCCGATGGCAAGTCGGGCGGTGCCATCAAGGGCTGCCCAGCCTGCCTCCGACTTGCGGCTGAGTGGAGGGTGATTCTCGAAATCATCCTCTGCCTAGTCAGGGGCTAGAGGCAGGTTGGGCAGCCCTCGACAGTGTCGCCTGGCTGGCCTCTGGCCCCAAGCTGGGTGGAGGGTGATTTCGAGAATCTCCCTCTGCCCACCCGGGGGCCAGAGGCCAGTCGAGTGGCACCATCGAGGGTTGCCCAGCCTGCCTCCACCCAACCAGGGGCCAGAGGCAGGCTGGGCAGCCCTCGACGGTGCCGCTCGACCTGCCTCTAGCCCTAGCTGGGTGGAGGGCAATTCCGAGGATCGCCCCCAGCTGGGTGGAGGGCGATTCCGAGAATCACTCCCGGCTAGGTGGAGTGCGATTCCGAGAATCACCCTCGACTAGGCAGAGGACAATTTCGAGAATCGCGCCCGAGTGGGCGGAGGCCGGCCGGGTGGTGTCATCGAGGGCTGCGCAGCCTGCCTCTGGCCCCTGGCTGGGTAGAGGGCACTTCTCGGAATTTCCCTCTGCCCAGTCGGGGGCCGGAGGTAGGTCGTGCGACGCCATCAAATGAAGGAGATTGGGTTTTAGATCTATTTTCAGGTTTAGGTAAGTTTTATTGTACAAATTTAAATTCAACTATTTTATTTTTTACTTTTTATGTCTTTATAATAATTTTCTTACTTATTTCTTTTGTACTTGATGATTAGGTACAACACTAGCATGTTTCCTACCAAAAGGAAGAAATTGCATTACCATTGAGAAAGACCCAGTGAAATGAAAATTTATTCCATAAAGAATTAATGCTCTTCAATTCCTTCCAGATGCGAAGCAAGAAGTTGGTTTTAGGAAAGGGGATTTTAGTGAATCACGTGTGGAAAAAAAAGCAAAGGAACCTCAACGAACATTATATGGAATGATTGGAAAGGGACACTTTGGAAGATTTGCAGACATGAATGATCCATTAGAAGATGACAATGACCAAAATGAAGTATAAAATGTTGCGGAAGAAGCCATCAATGATGTTCTAGAGGATGTTGAACATGTATTAGTTGATATTGTTGAGGATCTTTAAGTTATGCTTGCAAACAAAGCTCATTTTTGAGATCTATTAATTAGTTTTACTTGTAATGTTTAGACTTTGATATTTTATGAGAAGAATCCTTATTTTTTGCAAAAAACATATGATTACTATTATTTTTTGACATAAAATTCAATAAAAATGCTATTTTCTTAAGTTTTTTTTGTTAAAATTTTCCCAAAAATTAGTTTATTTAACATGTTTTTTTTTAACCAAAAGTCTCTAAAAGTGTATTTTTTGCATTCTGTTTGTATTGAAAAATTTTACTTTTTTGTCATATCGTTCAAAATATTGGTTTTTTAGTGAAAATTATTTGATGTGCATTGAAAAATTAATTAGAAATACATAAACTTGTAGAAAATATAAACTTTATAATATTGACCCTTTTTTCATTTTTTATCTATGTGAAAAAGTGAAGATATCATTACAAATTTTGATTTTATTTTTTTTCTTTTTTCTTTTTAAAACACAAGTACATAAATGCACTTAAAAATAAACATCTCACGGAAGAAGAAGACATTAGAAAATGTATAGTGTCAAAATAAATCCTCTAAAAAAAAGTTGGTGATGATACGCCACCACTATTCAAAATCGACATAAAAAGCATTACAGAAAAAAGAAAAAAAATTTAAAAAAATTAAAGTGCCAAAAACATGCAAAAAAAAAAAAAAAAGATTCTGCATCACCACTTTTCAAAATTAGGTGTTTTTCTTGCTACGTTAAAAAGTAGGTACCAGTGCAGTTACCTATTTCATCGGTAACAGTGTTAATACAAGGTTCCTCTACATTATCCAAGAAAAAACCAACCAAGAAGCCAAAAAAGAAGAATGGCTGGCAGTTCCCAAATGTACCACAGGCAGATGAAGGGGGAAAAGAGACAGAAGGAAGCCAAAGGCAAACAAAAACAAAAAATCAACAAGAAAATCAGCAAGGAACACATGAGAAGGATGAAGGAAAAATGGATGGCAATGTGGAAATCAAGGAGAAGACATCATCGCCTACAATAGTGGACATTAATCAGGATGTAAAGGATGGTATACAAGGCATCTCGAGCACCAAACGTGCACATATCTCTGATAGCTCATACTCTGAAAAAGGCGGCCAACACTCTCCCAGCATGGAGCTAGCCATCGTACACTCTGATCCTTCATTGGATGGCTGGCAAAAAGTTCAAAAGAAAAAAGGCAAAAAAGACAAGTCTAGTGTTTCTCGCATAGTGCATAACCCTGTTTTTACACGGGGTGTCTCTCTTATGGAGTGCTACGTCATATGCGATGTAACTTTTTATTTATCTTTAATAAGAATTTCAATTTTTTCTCAGGAAATAAAAGCAAAATAGGTATTTTAACTATTTGAATATGCATTTTAATTATTTGAAGGTAAATTTCTATAAAGGAAGTGAAAGGTGAACTCCATTCCCAGATTTTTTATTTTTAATAATTTGAAACATTTTGGAATTCAAAACATAAATATTAATCAATACTAAGTGGTTGCAACTCAATATTAATCTACTTTCAATTGTAAAACTTAAATCCAAATAAATTTACAACAGATGAAAGTGAAAGTGGTTTCCATTTAGTAGAGAGCTCTACAACTTGAGGTGAAAGGAGGATCTATATTCTAAAAGGAGCTAAAGCAACATGACAAATATAGGGGGAGGGAACTCAACTTCCTCCTATCGAAAAATTTTGATTGACAGAGGAAAGAGTATTCAAGGAGAAGCTAGAAAGCTTTCCCAAAAGGCTAGAGGGTTTGGTTCTAAAAACAATCAGGCTCCAACGGAAAATACGGAAGCAATCAACACAAATCCTAATGCAAGAAAAGCAATAGAAACAACACAAGAGAAATGGTCTGATCAGCCAGTACTGAAAGGAGGATGTAAGCCTAAGCCAGCAAAGACACCAAAGGTGGTCCTAGCTGACCCACAAACCCAGGACCATAGGGACCACATGAAGACATATGCTTTAATATGCAAATTTATGGGGATATAGCCCAATGAGAAACTCCTCAAATCTTGGACTACGTATGTTTGGAAGCCTAAAGGGGAAGTGGGCCTTCATCTAGGCTCTAAAGGTTTTTTCACGACTATATTTGCTAGCCTTGAATATAGGGATAGAATATTTGAAGGAAGCCCCTATTTATTGTCATCAATAGGATTATACGTGTGTCCCTAGAAGGAGAACTTCACACCAGAACAAGAGACCTTCACCTTTGTCTTGTTGTGGATTAGGCTATATTCACTACCACTAGATTATTAGCTCCCAAAATCCCTTGAAGCCATAGGTAAATCCCTGGGATGCTTTCTAAAACTCTCAGAGGAAACCCAGTAAGGAAAATATACATCATATGCCAAGATCTATGTGGAAATGGACATCTATGGAGCCCTCCTTGAGGCAATCCAACTCAAGTTCCAGGATGAGAGCTGGACTCATAACATTGATTATGAAAAAATCACGTTCCAGTGCCGATGAGGCCACAAACATGGGCACTTTATTAGGGAATTCCCACTAAATTCCAAATCTGAGAAAACTAAGCCTACACTAGAAAGAGATGGTGACGGTTTCACAAAAGTTGGTACAAGGGGGAAGGATGGAAGGAAACAATAACAAAAAAACCATAATGGGAAAAAGGAGTCAAAAAATTGATATGGAGTGTTGGACGAAGAAAATCCTCAGACAGAGCTAGAGCAATAGCCAAAGCAAGAGATATTGGAGAAAGAAGCAAGAGAGAGTGATCCTTCGGCAAAAGAAGAGACACCAAAGTCACCCATGCAATCCCATGAGAAGGAAGGTGGGCTTACCATCCCTCCACACCCAGACAGGGATTTGGATATGACACCCAGCGAGACTAGGGATGAAGACCAAGATTTGAAGGAAAAAATGGAGCAGGAAGGTCGAGACCTCCTGCAACTCCTAGAACAATGGAAAACCCATGGGATGGAAGCGATTCCAAACGACCAAATAGATCAGGTGAAATACCTGTTCCTAACAAGGGAAGAAACCTAGAAAATAGGTTCCAAACTACCACATGGAGAAGCAAAAGGCCTCAGAGTCCAACTATAGATATATAAAATCCAGATCCCAAAGAAAACCCAACGAAAATGAAGTCAGAAAACAAACAACATTGCACTCAAGGAACTGGGGGCTCTATTAATAAATTCAGGTAATATGAAACCTTAGAACCCAAAATCCCCTCACCCCTCTTTTCTAATGAAAATTCTAACATGGAATATAAGGTGCTTGAATAGCCCTCGAATGCAAAAAAACCTAAAATAAAAAATGAAAAAAAATAAATCTCGATATTATGTTTTTTCAAGAAACAAAATGTATTGTGCCTCGTATGCAAATAAGCAGTGGGAAACTTTGGTATAAATATGAATTTGTAGATATAGAATCTAGAAATTCAGCAGGGGGACTCATAACCTTATGGAATCCCCAAACAATCCATGTGGTTTCCTCCGAGGCCTCTCGTCATGATTTGACTTTGGTTATATAGTACATAGGGTTGCCAGATCTAGTTCTTTGTACTAATGTTTATGACCCCCACCAGATTGATGAGAATCTTGATTTTGTCCAGTCACTACTCTTCAAGGAAGGTACCCCACATCAAAATGGATCCTGGCAGGAGACTTCAACATGATTCTTTCCCTAGCAAAAAAAAAAGGAGGTACCAGGAAATTGGACAAAGACGTTGAATAATTTCAAACTATGATTGATTGATTGAAGTTGGTGGAATTAAAGACCTCAAATGACGTATTTACCTAGAAAAATAAAAGGGGGGTAAATACCTGGTGGCTTTGAGGCTAGAAATGTTCCTCGTCTAGGAGGAGTTGATATTGTAAGGAATAGCCATGAAAACTAACATGTTATACAACAATGGTTCAGATCATTGGTCTGTGTCCCTAACCACCCAGATACAGACCCTTCTACTTTGAAGGATTATGGCTAGACCATCCAAAGTTTTTAAACAAAGTGAACCAATGGTGGAAATAAGCTATAATTATGAGAGGCTCTAAGATGTTCCCTGTTAGGCCCCTATAATACTAGTGTAGACCCTTATTGTTATTGTTAGTATAGCCCCCTTATACTTATTTTTGTGCCCATGTAGTCCCCGTATTATTATTATTGTGCCCTATAGAAACCCACAATTTTTATTGTTGTTCCCTTACATTATTATTCTTATGTTGGCTCTGATTATATTGTGACCCCTTAGACTCATGATCTAGGTGGATATTGGTGGCCACATGCCTATTCCACTTGGGGCCCCACCATTGTTTCTTTCATTTTTTCAGTTTCCTTAAATGTAGCACAGTTTACTATTTTTTGCATCTTTTTTTGGGCCCTAAACTTTCAGAGCTATTTTGAGGCCCTAAATGATGTTTTTTTGGGAAAACTAGGACCAACATTCGCCTTCAACCAATATTTCTCACATCAAAAGTTGTATTCCTTGGATAGATCTTTTGAATGAGGTATTTTGCACGTCAAACGAAGATCATATGCCAAAGTTACGTCCCCGAGAATTCGATGTACCAATTTACCCAAACGGGGCCCATAGTTCTGGCGCTTCATCTCCTAGGGTTAGGTTTTTGGGTCTTTAGGGTTTTCCATTGTTTCTCAATAATAAATATGCCTTTGAGCCTCATTGTAAGATAGTTCAGAGGCCTGTAGCCTCCACATCTCTTCTTAGAGATAAGCTACCAACGCCCTAGCTAGTTTATTTCCATTTTGTCTGTAATCATATTTCAGTTATGTGATATTAATGAAATGAAGTCTTATTTTGATGCATCTCTACGTTTATGTATATTTCTTTATTTAATTGCATTCTTTCATAAGTCTGGATCAGTGGTATCAAAGCAGTCTGCTCTTTCTAGATCCTTCTTTGCATGTCCCCAACAAGGTCGAGGTATAAGGAGTTAGGTCTCGATCTGGTTGAACCTTTGCAAGATCAGCCTCGCAAATGCCGATGATCGCCCATGGGGGGATGAAAAGAAAGATGAGGGACCAGGATATCCTATCAAAATATTTCTCAAGGAGGCCCTCGAGAAAGAAAGGAATGCAATGATGGATAACTTTGCCTAGATCCTTCAACGACTTCCCATCGATGGCGCATCTGCATCCATCAGCCACTTTAAAGGTACAACTCCTTTTAAGGTACAAGAAAATTTTGACATTCCCATATTTGGGGGCCAAATAGATGTAGACGTCGGAGATAGATGGTTGAATCTATTAGAAGGTTTATTTCTCAGTTCATGACTTTTCCAACCGGGGAAAGACTAATTTTTCACTCCTCAAAGTCCCCCCCCATGTCAAGAACTAGTGGGAAACCTACTGTGAGAAAAAGAACAGGTGGGAACCCTCTATGTTTTTAGCCGCACCCACTTGGAAATATTTCTTAGATGCCATCAAGGAAAAATATTATCTCATGGGGAGTTATGAGAATAATTACATACAATGGACTAGACTACGACAACAAAGGGATCAAGATGTTCATGAGCTGATGAATTTGTTCCATACCCTGCGCACAAAATTGGGTATCAAAGATTCAGGGAAAAATTTGGTGCTGAAGTACTGCAAATGTTTGCACATATACATTCAGGAGGAAATGGAGTTCCTTGACATCTCTTCGCTTGGCACAGCATATCGATATGCTTCAAAGATTGAGCAGAAGTTCAAACAGAATAAGCAAGACTTTGGATCTGCGAATCAGAAGCAAGGGAAAGGTGCCCCCAAACCGTAGAAAAAAGGAAAAGCCAGGGCGGGGCAGCCTAGGATAACCCTCCAAAGCCGTAAGAAAATAAAAACAATATGAATCCCAAGAAACACATGGGAAAGTGGTGTGAGTTCCATAAGAGCTCCACTCACAAAAAAATTGAGTGTCAGGCCAAGCAGTCACTCGTGGCCAAGCTGAAGTCTTCTGAATTGGATTCATGCTCTGATTCTAACTTAGAACCCAACAATGGGAATGATAAAGGGAAGAATATTATCCATGCGGATCCCATTGCCACTGTTTTCACCACGAAGATCCAGAGGAGGGGGAGCGCCTCTTCCATTCCCAAATGTGGGTAAAGGGTTCTTCTCTGTAGCTCATTATCGACAGTGGAATCCAAAAGAAACTCATTTCAGCAAAGGTCATGAAGTGGTTGGGCTTTCTGACCACAACACACCCACAACTGTACACCATCGGGTGGCTTCACCAAGGACGAGATCTTCGTGTCAACCAGTAGTGACACCTTTCCTATAGCATCAAGCCCTTCATAGATGAGGTATTATGTGACATTTATCCTCTTGATGTTTCTGATGTATTATTAGGCCAACCATACTTGTGGAAGTGAAATGTTGTGTATGTGTCTCGACATCGCGTTTTTATTGTTACTTTGGGAAATAATTTTTACAGGATACCAGAGGTAGCACCGTCTTCCATCATCTCTTTGGTTACTACAAAACAATGTAGCAAGCTCATTTCCAGAACTAGGAAATTTGTTTTCCTGATAATCTGCCCTCAGGGAAAGAATAAGATTGTGGCCACAACCTCTAGACAAAGCTCCTCTACACGAAAAAAACAGATAGACAAGGTCGTGGAGGAGTACAGGGACATCTTCACCTCACCCATAGGGGTGCCTCCACACTTTCAGGTCAAGCATCCCATCGATCTAACCCTAAGTGCGTCACTGCCCAATGGACCAATATAACAGCGCTATGTTCTAGAGAATGATGAAATCAAGAGGTAGATTCAGGATTTTATATAGAAAGGTCACATCCAGCCAAGTTCATCATCCTGTGGGAGCCCGATCATTTTGGTGTAGAAGAAGGATGGGACTTAGAGACTCTATATTGACTATCGGGTGCTGAACAAGATTACTATCTAGAATAGGTACCTAATCCCATGGATTTATGACCTTTTGGACCAACTCAAGGGGGGGAAATATTTCAGCAAGATCGACTTGAAGTCCGGGTATCACCAAGTACCAATCGAACCCTCTGATGTGTGGAAAACTTCCTTCAAATCCAAGGAGGTCCTTTTCGAATGGTTGGTCATGTCTTTCAGGTTGACGAATGCTCGTGCAACCTTCATGAGATTTATGGATGACATCTTGCAGCCAATCAGTAACTCATTTGTATTAGTGTACTTGGATGACATCCTGATCTTTAGCCAGACTTGGGAAGAGCACCTCCACCACATCCAACAAGTCCTTCAAACACTACGACAACACAAGCTATGTGCCAATTTGGAGAAGTGCACTTTTGGAATGACTCAGGTTGAGTGTCTAGGATACATTATTGATGGTTGGGGGGTTCATGTGGATCCAGCCAAGATCCAAGTCATTCGGGATTGGCCAGCCCCAACCACTCTAATAGAGCTCCGCAGCTTTCTAGGTCTTGCCAATTTCTACCGCAGGTTCATGTTCATATTCTCTCATATTACTTGGCCCTTGAGCCAAGTCACCAAGGGAGGAGCGAAAGCAAAATTTATTTTGTTTGAATATCAACAAACGATGTTCTTCGAGTTGAAACATCACCTCTGATCTGTCCCAGTGCTCACATTACAATACTTGCAACAACCATTTGAGATCGAGACATAAGCCTCATACTATACTATTGGGGCAGTTCTTACTCAACAGGGGAATCCACTGGCATATCGCAATGAGACACTATCTAACACAATCCTAAAGTATCTAAATTATGACAAAGAGATGTATTCCATTACGTAGACTTGCCGACAATGGAAGCATTACATTTTGGGGAAGGAAACAGTCATCCACACAGACCACATACCCCTGCAGTTCATACAAACACAAGGGAAGTTGCAGAATGATCACCATCAAAAGTGGTCCACATATCTGCAACAGTTTCATTTGAACATCAAGTACAAGAACGGAAACACCAATAATGTTGCAAACTACCTCAACCAACTGCTGATCATGAAGCTAACCACTGTGCTCCACTCTTATGGGCACAAGACTTCTTATTGGATACTTCTCTACAAGAACAATCCAAAATTCGACCACACATACAAGACGCTCTTGGAGGGTACGAAACTTCCAAATTTTCACCTCCAGGATGCACTACTATGTCACCTGAGACACCTTTGTGTTCCTTCAAGCGAGTGTGCCAAGATTATTTGGGAAGCGCACTACAATCAGGTCGATGGGCACAACCCCTTATTGACATTTTATCTTTTTGAAAATTTTATTGATAATTTTCTAAATTGAAGAGATACGTTTATGCAATTTAAACATTGGCGTTCGGGGTAGGCAGTGTTTTGGAATGGTGATTTTACATATTGTGTTTTCTAGGGGTATGTTTCTTGTCATTTTTTCCCAAGATCTGGTTTGACTGGGGGTATGTTTCTTGTCATTTTTCCCAAAATCTAGTTTAACTGGTGGTGTTGTGGTATGAATATACACTCTTAACTCCTCCCTCGTCATGGAAAGCATGTGTGGCATGTAGCTTAGAGGTAGAGTAGCCCACTGGGAAGATCCTCATTAAATTATGAGCCTATTGAATCTTTTCAACATCAAGAAAGTAGTTGGAATAAATAAAAGTAATGATATCTGCTATTCATCTTGGATCCATACCAATGTGTAAGACGAGGTTTTTTCTTTACTGCCAGATGTAGTACTATACCATAATATAGATTGATGAAAAATGTTCTAAAACAAGCTAAAGGAATGTGGAAACCTCTTGTTGTCTGGGTTCCAATTCCCGTTTTGCTTAGGACAAATTTTAGAGTGTATTTTTCAAAAATAAAAATGTAGAGTAAGTATTTTCTTTAAATTATTTAAACCAGATATTAAATTGGTGTATGGTATTTTTTTTATTTAAATTTTTCTAAACTAAACATTAAATTGGTGTATGAGACTTTCTTTTTTCGAGACATAAACTATCTCTCATAAGCATTTAATAGCTGAAATATGTAAAGGTGTATATACTCTGTCCCTCTAAATTGAAACTTATTCTCCACCATTACAAATCACACATATTCTCAACCATTAGGAACACTCAAGGGGTTATTGCACATTCAAGCATTATTCAAATTCATACATAATTAGTAGTTTTGAAAATTCATGCAAAGGGAGTTAAAGAAGAGTTGGGCTTTAGAGGTACTCTCCAACCTCCAACCCAATATGAAAGAACCCAATATGGAAAATATGTTGTGATGTGATATATATATATATCTATATATGTGGGCTAAATAATTAAAAAAAATAGAGATCAAGTTTAAACCAAACATTAAATTGGTGTACGAGACTCTCTTGTGTGGGACAGAAACTATCTCTACTAAGAATTTAATTGCTAAAATATGTAAAGGTGTACATATTGTATCTCTCTGAATTGAAACCTGAGTAAACATATATTCTCCACCATTAGAAGAAACACATATTCTCAACCATTATGAACACTCAAGGAGTTATTGCACATTCAAGCATTGTTCAAATTCATACATAATAAGTAGTTTTGAAAATTCATACAAAGGGAGTTAAAGAAGAATTGGGTTTAGAGGTACTCTCGAACCTCCAACCCAATACAAAAGAACCCGATATGGAAAAGGTGTTGTAATGTTATATAAATAATAAAATTTTGGAGATTTTTGGAGCTATAATCATCATAGATCTATTTCAACCCATGCTAAATTCTACAATTGCAAACCATTTTTAAAATTTTATAATAAAATAAAGTTTGAATCATGGGAGAATAGAAATTTCTAGGTGTTAATAGATCCAAAGTTAAATTAATTTATTGAATTCAATCTTCATGCAGATTTATTTATTATGAAAATAATATTATTGAGTTTCTTTGTAGATTTTGCAATGCCAGCAGCAAGCGGATATGGAGTCAACTTTTTCTGATCTTTAGGAAAGCAACAGAATTCTCTTGCAACAGTTGAAGCGGCATCAGGGAAGAGAACGAGGAGTTGTACAAGAGGCACTTGAATTTGTAGGGGAACCAGTTATCGTAAATGATAAATCTCATCAACCATCCCATGCAATGATCTTACCAGAAAGTCCCTCATTCACAAAATCAAATGATAAATATGCCAAATACCATGAAGATCCTGACTTTGCCATCAAAATTGATGCCATCAAGTCGCTGGGACGGAGAGAGAGAACTAAGGAAGAAATGGATTCCTCTCTAGAAAACTCTCAAACATGCAATGGAGTAGTTCTTGATGTATATATACAAAATGATGAGCCAAATTCCAAGGGATTTCTTTTTAACGTTCTATGCCACAAAATTAGGAGGCTTCAAAATCCAGTAGCTCATGTTGTTTCTTTGGTAGCAAAAACTACTGTTATAGTAACCAGTGTTGTCACTGTTGTGATATTGACTACTGTGGTGAGCAAAAAGCAAAATAAAGAAAGTTTTACTAAATTCCATTCTGCTCCTTCATCCAAGGCTCTTTCTTCCCAATCACCTGGTGGATCTAAACCAAGAAAGTTTTAGTAAATCCCATTTTGCTCCTTCATCAAGGGCATTTTCTTCCCATACACCTGGTGCAGAAGGTTAATTTTTTGATGAATCTCAATTTGGTAAAGTTGCATGATAGTATGGAGAGTCTATTCATATATTAATAATATTTTAATTTAAATTCCTTGTCTAGTTAAACATTAAATTGTAATTTCTCTTTTCCCTCCAGTCAAAGGTGGTGTACAATGATGTCTATGATATTTTCTTTGGTGTTTCTAGTTAGTTGTTGTAAGTTGTAAATAAAATTCCAAATTATGTTTCATGTTGTCTGATCAATATTTTCTAAAGTTGTTTCTTTAGATAGGTGACCATATTTTAAGGTTTTTTTTGTACATTGAGAATTTGGGATTTAGGGGCATATAATTCTAGTTATTTTAGAAATTAATATATTAACAATTTTTTTAGTAAATTGGTACTATATTACATATGATTACATTTTTCAAGAAGATCTTGAACCCAAAACCTTAAGAACTAATATTTTTACTCACATAACCATCTCTATGACCATCACTAATAGAGATGGTTCACCTAGACTATATCAACCTAAAACTATATAGCTAGTTAACATGCTCCTGAAAGTTATAATAAAATCCTATTTTATCTTGATGTTTCCTTTAATAAATATTTTGAAATTCGATAAATAAAAGTGAGTTAAATTATTTAATCATACTCATTCCCTTCGATCCCAAAATAGAAATTCAAATTAATTTCAGTGGTAATTCAACGCATTCAAAAAGGAAGTAGGGGGAGGGGTCAGTTATTGGACACCTCGGTAGTGACTGGGCCCCCACGCCACCTGGAGTGCCATGCGTGCATACGATATCATGCCATCTGCTGCGGGCATGTGTCACACGTACGAGGAACCCACTCTACCAATCGAAGACCTCTCCAGCCGGTCGCTTCCTACGTTTAACCAGAGGATTCTCGAGGAAGCTGTCATTTTCACTCTGGGGCTGGTGTGCGATTATTTGCCTATTCGTTTATTGCATAGAGCCTGCACCAATGACTGATGCCTCCACCTTCCCCATTTGTGTGTTGCATCCTGGGTTATGGAGTGTCCATGGTCCTGGTTCTAGCCCCTATGGTCCTGGTTCGAGCGCAGGCGTTGAACTTAGTCATTACACCTCAGCTCTATGGTGGTTATACCTCAGCTCTGTGTTGTTTATACCTCGGCTTTGTGGTGGTTATACCTTGACTTTGTGTGGTTATACCTCAGCTCTTTGGTGGTTATACTCGGCTTTGTGGTGGTTATAATCAGCTCTGTAGTGGTTATACCTTGGCTCTGTTGTGGTTATACTCGGCTTTGTGGTGGTTATACTCAGCTCTGTGGTGGTTTTACTCAACTCTGTGGTGGTCATACCTCGACTCTGTGGTGGTTATACCTCGACTTTGTGTTGGTTTTACCTCAGCTCTGTGGTGGTTTTACCTCGTCTCTGTGGTGGTTTTACCGCGGCTCTATGGTGGTTATACTCGGCTCTGTGGTGGTTATACTCGGCTCTGTGGTGGTCATAAATCGCCTCTGAGGTGGTCATACCTCGGCTCTATGGTGGTTATACCTCAGCTCTATGGTGGTTATACCTTGGATCTGTGGTGGTTTCACCTCAGATCTATGGTGGTTTTACCTGCATTCGCCTTTGCATCGTTTTCAGGTCTAGATGCTCAGAATTGTGTTTTCAAGTGTGTTTGTCAGTTCTGGATGCTCAGAATTTTGCTTTCAGGTGCATTTTCAGTGTGGGTTTTCGTTTTTTTAAATGTTTGTGCTACCTCCTATATTAATGGTTGTATTATGATTGGGTTTTTGCATTGTTTGTAGGTCAATGCAGCTGGCAAGGAGGAAGGTGAGGAGGGAGAAGAAGGTGAGGAGAGCAGTCGTAAGGTATGAATTTGTTCTACCATTCATATGTATGTGTTTTTTAACACATTTAACTTGAAGGATATGTTTCTCTGTTGATCTTGTTTACTGTGTTTTTAAACACTAGGGTTTTCTATAAATTGTCTAGTTTTTTAACACATTTAACTTGAAGGATATGTTTCTCTGTTGAGCTTGTTTCCTGTGTTTTTGTGTAAATTGACTAGTTTAGGGTAGGGTTTTTGTGTAAATTAAAAGGAATCTATTTTAGTGTAAATTTTATCATACTGTGTTAATAATGTTGTCTAAATTCTCATATTGTTTTAATAATGTTGTCTAAATTCTCATATTGTTTTAATAATGTTATCTAAATTCTCATACTGTGTTGTTAATAATGTTGACATTTTCTCATACTATGTTAGTTACATTGATATATGCACATGTAAAACAAATGAAGCTGTCTCTATTCAATAACCTTAGTTTTACAGTTACTTCCATAGAGGTATTTTACATTTGTTCCTAGTTTCTCTTAAGGGTTTTGAGTTGCATGTGAAGTCTCGGTCTTGCATTCTTGTTTCACTCCAACACATTTAGGGTTTAAGGTTTTGTGTAAATTGAGATTTTGATGTTTAAATATTTTTATCCACCACAAAGTCGAGGTATAACCACCACAGAGCCGAAGTATGTTAATAATGTACTATATTTTGTACATTTTCTCAATTAATTTGATGACATTTTCTCATACTATGTTAATAATGTTGTCTAAATTCTCATACTGTGTTAATAATTTTGTCTAAATTCTCATACTGTGTTGTTAATAATGTTGAAATTTTCTCATACTGTGTTATTTACATTGATATATGCACATGTAAAGCAAATGAAGTTGTCTCTATTCAATAAACTTAATTTTACAGTCACTTCCATAGAGGTATTTTACCTTTGTTCCTGGTTTCTCTTAAGGGTTTTGACTTGCATGTGAAGTCTCGGTATTGCATTCTTGTTTCACTCCAACAAGGTATAACCACCTTTGTTCCTAGTTTATCTTAAGGGTTTTGACTTGCATTTGAAGTCTTGATCTTGCATTCATGTTTCACAAAGTCAAGGTATTAATTTTACAGTCACTTCCATAGAGGTATTTTACCTTTGTTCCTGGTTTCTCTTGGGGGTTTTGACTTGCATGTGAAGTCTCGATATTGCATTCTTGTTTCACATAGTCGAGGTATTAAAAGCACTTCCATAGAGGTATTTTACCTTTGTTCCTGGTTTCTCTTAAGGGTTATATCCCACTACTTCTTAATCAATTAAGAGTCAGGATTATTTAATCAGAGTCATTCCCATTGCAAGACATGATTTTTCAAAGTGGGGCAATGGGCCAGAACCAAGTTGGAATTTGATGTAATAGATTTTTTTTCTTATGAATTCAATTTCGTTGTTCATACCCTCTGTTTGCAGTTACGAAAGCACTAAAATAGTTCCAAAATTGCTTAAAATGCCTTAGCATCTCTTCAAAAATAAGGAATGCCTTTTGGTTAGGTTGTAAAAGGTTTTAGGGTATCATTGGTTTGCAGTGATGATTTTTATATTTCACTTCTTTTTAATCAATTAAGAGGTAGGATCATTCAATTAGGGTTGTTTTCATTGCAAGACACAAATTTTCAGAGTGGGGCATTGGGCCAAAATACAAGTTGGAATTTGGTGTCATAGACCTTTTTTTCTTATGAATTCAATTTCTTTATTCATAGTCTCCTCCTTTATTGAGTGATTTTTATTGATGAAGTTAGTAAGTAATTTTCATTGCACTAGTATAATGATACAGGTTTGTTGCCCACTGATCTGATTAATTAGAATTTTTTAGCATAATTTATTTTATTTGATTCCCTCACACAATTTCATTATATAAGTGTGTTGTTTTTCTCCCCGTGTTGATATCCTTATTATTTAACAGGATTATTAGCAAATTTTTGTGTTCATTAAAGAGAATGTAATGTTCAAGGGATATTTTTTTTAGGTGTAATAAAAATTGAAATTTTGATGTTTATATTCATATAATATTTTCAACAGAGAAAATGTTCATGGAGGGATTTCGGTTTCTTTTGTATTCTTGGAAAATTTTATCATAACTCTGTTATCAATCAGTATTCAAACAGATTATCACCGGCTTCTATCGATGAATGTGGGTTGTCTTGTCACTTTAATTAACAAAAATGATGGCACCAACTATCACTTGTTTTAATGTTGTCATTGATGATTAGGATTATGCATTTGCAAGTGAGCAAGTTATAAATGGCTTACACTGTCAAATTTTTAGCTCCTAAGGAATACAAGATATATTTTTGTAGATATTACAAATTTTTTGATACATACTAATAAAAAATTAAAAATTATGATATAGGCTATGGCAAGTGTTGTGTTCTTTTAAATAAGCAATTATAACTTCAACAGATTAACAAACTTGTAGCAATTAGAAACTGTTTGATACATACTAATTTCATGAGGCAACCCAAAAGGATTCTTCCCAACATCCATGGATATTATCATTAGCAAACCTATTTCATCCTTAATAAAATCACAGTTTGTTGTGGTTACAAAAATTAAGTCATGCCACCCCTATGCTTGATGGCTTCCATTTCCTTCATTTCCCAAAATTATTGAGTTGACCACCTGACCCAAGTATGGTGGACTACCCAAGATTGGATGATTAGGAGGTGCCTGAATTTTTCCATATGCTTGACTCCAATTTTCTCCATGTAGCCATGGTGGGACTAAGTTTCCCAAGTTTTCACTTGTGTTAGTAACCCCGGAACTGACTACAGGTATCATATAAACACAGCTAGGATTCAAACCTGTACTAGTAGGGGTATAAGAGGTGGGCCTAACCCCTGCCTGATAGTTGGGGGCTTGGATTTTAATCAGGTCTTGGAATGATGGTGTCTTCTCTGCAATGTGGTCCAGCATGTTACACATCAACCTATTTTCCTCAAATTGGCTTGAACCATGGTCTTCCCTGCTTGTCGCCCCTCCTCCTTTTTCCAACTCTTGTTGAACCTTTCTTGCCTCTCTCTCTTGCCTTGTCAATTGATTTTGATGTTCCTTATCTTCCCTTGATTTTTTTCTTTCCAACCTTTCCATTTCTTGAGCTTATGTTTTTGCAATCCTTGCAACCCTCTTTTCATTGGCTAACTCCTTCTTTCTCTTTTTAGCTTCTTGAATTTCATTATTTTTACGTTCAGACTTGAACATTAAATTCATATAATCTTCAGATGCGAGCAATTGCGAACTCCTCCCTTAACGAATATAATCTGATGTTGAGTTCCTTGATGAGGCCTTCACTCTCTCTATTGGTAGCTTTAGGAATGCACCAAGTAATCTCTTCTTTTTTGTTGGCCCATTCTCCTCCAGACCTGACACTTGTATTTCATCCTCCGAAACAACTGATTGGCCCCCATTGTTGTCTTCTTCAGGTAATTCATGTTGAATAGGCTCCTCTTCTAGTGATACATTGTCCACAAAATAATGAACAAGTTCGGTGTTCAACCTTAGTGGTTGTGAAATCATGTCCATGCTTTCCTCATTGGTGGTAGATACATTATTTCCAGTGATATTCATCATGGCCTCTTCCAACCATAATGGTGCACTTACTTAGGTTGGCATGGTCAATTTCTCATTATCAACTGCATCACATGGAATATCACATGCATAATTCACATGTGGTTCAATGGGTGTGACATCCTCATTGATATTGTTAGTTGGTTCATGACTGAATTGTGTCTCACTGACATGCTCATCATCATCACCATAGAACAACCCTTCAGAAAGGGACATTATACCTTCAGTAGCAGTTACATATTCTTGGGCACTAACATAGTCTTGTAAGTTCTCTGTTTCTTGACCTTCCACTTCAAATGCTTCACTACACCTGGCATCGTGCATAAGAGCATAAAAATTAAGTGGCCATATACCAGTCCTCCTAAATCCAACCTTGATATTAGAAGGTGTGAGAGCCATTTTAAATGCTTTACATGCATGCTCAGCTAGCTCAGACCTCTTTACTTCCACCCCTGTATTATTTTCCATCCATGAAGCTCGCTCGACCCTGAAATAGTTCTTGAAATGCCCAAACATGCTCACATCAAGGGGATGAAATCTGTGAGTGGTATGAGCCAGCAATGTTAACAGGTCAATACCCAATTTATTGGCCTCCTCGATTGTCTGCACAATGATGTGGCTTCCATGGCCATCTAAAATCAGTAAGTGCTTGTTTTCAGGTGAGACACCACTTGGTACAGAAGAAGCAAAGTGGAAAAACCAATTCAGGAATAGTTCCTTTGTCATCCATGTATGTGGATGTGCAGCCATGCATGCAACTGGTTCACAATTCTGTATATAATTTTTTAGTTGATTTTTACCTTTAAATAGATAAAATCCTAGTTTTGATGAACTAATTGCATTGACACATGTAATAATTGTGATCCACTCCCTACTCTTAGGAAATCTCTTAGGCACATTTCTACTCCCTCTCTTGGAAAATTACCCATATACCACAATTCCATCCTGCCTGTAAGCCTGTTTCATCACAGTTCCATATATGGTCTGGGGCATATGAGTGTTGTTCATATGCATCAGAAAGAGTGTTATATAACTTGGAAACAATTGCAGGGCGTAGATTTAAAGCCCTATCTCTGTTAAGGCCCTCCGTTGTACATAGCACAAGGTTTGGATGCCTCTTTTTAAACCCACTCTACCATGATTTACCAGGAAAACCATATTTAAAGAGGTTTGGCATCCCTTGATAGATTTGAGCTACAGTGGGTTTAATTTTTATAAGCCCCATGTCCCAATTGGGCCATCTCCTTACACCACTCGACCACCTCATCCTCCTCCTCTTCAGTCATAACTATAACAGGCCCTCTACGCTTTGTATTAGTCAACCCATTTATCCAATAATGTATGTTATAGGCAACAATACCATGTCTTTTGCAGATGCATGGATTGAATATCCCTTAAACTCGATGTCATCAATTGCATCGAGCATGTCTTGCTTTGTCCAGCCTATGATGGCACTGATTTTATTTGTTGAACTTGCACCTTGCATTGTGGTTGAAGGTGGCTCTATGGCTGATGGTGGGCTGGTATGATCTGATACCACAGAGTCCTTTTCAATGACATTGCTAGAAGCATTGGGAGCATTGACATCCTCATCTGATGAAATTCTCCGCAGTTGGGCACCCCTTGTTCCTCGCCTCTTATTCCTTATCCGATATGCAATAGAAACTCTTTCCATGGCTCTAACAACCTGTAGATTTACCACTAAATTATGATTTAAAATTGTATTCAAGCACAACATGAGTAAGAAATTTGGTAAGTATTACAACACAATTTTATAGAGTAAACTATATTTATGTATGAATTCCAATATTAGCATGAGAAAGATAAGTAATACCTATTGACTGTTAACAACATGAAATATTATGTTGTTTGTTGTGAACCCTTGCATTTGTGTAGGAAACTTGGTATTTTACTCAAAAGAGTTCAGGTTGCATTTGAGTGTATACTGTGTTACCAGTAGTGATTTTATCTAATGATAAAACCAATGAAGAATTTTGTGAATTAATTGACGTTGAAGTGGAACAGACTTGGTTTACCTGAATAGTTGAATTTGGATTACATTGTTACTTTGAATTATTGAATGATTTTCATTATATTGTATTTCAATTATGTATGAATTCTAATATCAGCATGAGAAAGATAAGTGATACCTATTGACTGTTAACAACACAGCTGTAACCTAACATGGTTGTAAGCAACATGGCTATAAGTTAACATGGCATCTTCTATTGTTAACATGGTTGTAAGAAACATAATTTTTGGCTTCATTAAGACAAGTTTGTTGACTTTGTTAAATTCCATCTATTGGGAGCAAGGGTTGAATAGAGGTATTGACTTGGCAAGAAAAACTAACTAGATAGGACATTCGATAGGACATTCATAGTTTCTGGTTAAGTTCATATTGAAGCCTTTGTACTAGTGTAGAGGTATTGACTAACAGGACATTCCTAGTTTCTGGTTAAGTGTATGCAAGTTTCAAGATGAATTCCTTTCATGTCCAAGAAGTCCGAAGAAAATTCACCATATTGTTTTTGAATAATTTCTACCACCTTTTTTTGTTGTTCTGTACTTAAGTATGTACCTATCTAGAGTATTTTTCTAGGGATAATTTCGACAAGCTGAGAAGATAGTTCCTTGTTTCCACCTATGGCTACAATAGTGAATGATGCAAAAATAGCATGATAGAAGGTTTCCTAAAACTTAGGGCTAAAAACATAATTGTAAGGGCGATAATGCCTACCATTAAAAAAAAAAATTAGGTGTCTATGCTTACTTTTTTCCATGCACAAGTGAATAAGGGAATTTGAACCTTAAATCTCCTGCATGTAACATTGTTTTTGTTTTTATTTGTTAATATTCTTAATGATTTGATTTGGTTGATCATGTAGTGAGAGGAATGGCAACACTTGGCCTGGGATGTTCACAGAGCCATGAACCCCTTGTTCTGTACTTAAGTATGTACCTATGTAGAGTATTTTTCCAAGGCTAATTTCAACAAGTTGAGCGCATAATTCCTTGTTTCCACCTATGGCTACAATAGTGAATGATGAAAAAATAATAGGATAGAAGGTTTCCTAAAACTTAGGGATAAAAGCATAATTGTAAGGGCTATAACGCATACCATTAAAAATTACTTTTAGGTGTCTATGCTTACTATTTTCCATGCACAAGTGAATAAGGGAATTTGAACCTTAAATCTCATCCAAGTAACATTGTTTTTGTTTTTATTTGTTAATATTCTTAATGATTTTATTTGGTTGATCATGTAGTGAGAGGAATGGCAACACTTAGCCTGGGCAGTTCACAGATCCATGAACCCCTTGTTTTGTACTTAAGTATGTACCTATGTAGAGTATTTTTCCAAGGCTAATTTCAACAAGTTGAACGCACAGTTCCTTGTTTCCACCTATGGCTGAAATAGTGCATGATGGAAAAATAGAAGGATAGAAGGTTTCCTGAAACTTAGGGCTAAAAGCATAATTGAAACCACTAAAAGAAACGTGGTATTCAATGCATCCTATGTTAGATAAACATTTTTTCAAGGCATGTTATTCTATTTTCTCTTGATATCCCCTTGATTTTTCTAAGGTTAACAGAGGGAGCATACATTCTTCCTCTCCATAATGGTTCTCCAACCAAAGAGGGACTTCATTTACTAGTTGAGCAGGTGGAAAATTTTCCAATTTTTGGATATGAGATCCATTAGAGATGGTCATTTCTCCATTCTTGCAACTAATGACAGCATGAACAATAGCTAACCAGGGTCAGCATAAAACTATTGGGTGCCCGAGTTTAGTGGTTCTGGGGGATATTACTATGAAATATAAATGGATTCCCTATTGAATGTTGGTGGTGCTACTTAAAATCTTGATGCTGGAGCCAGTTCTGTTTCCTTTGCTATTGGTTTAGTTTATACTAATAAAACCTAGTCAACTATTTAGGAACATTTGCATCTGGAACTTGACTTTTAAGGACTTAATGGGATACCGAGATGCTGAAACTAAGCTTATAGGAACATAAGGTAATGCACACTATAACGTAGGAATGCATATGAATGCTCATAATCCTTCTATTCAAACCTTAATTAGAAATTCCTAAAAAATACAGGTCTTAGAAAGAGAAGTTGAAACAAGTCTTAGAAAGAGAAGTTAAACCAGGTCTTAGAAACATTGTTTCTAGATTTATATTGTATGGTTGTGGGATTTCCTTGATTGGTTTGTCTAGACTGTGAGGATAGAAGCCATAAAGTTACCGAACTAAGCTCCAATAAGCAGATACTAGCAGGTATATGATCTATAATCTACAAGCTTAATATGGTTTCTCAATATAATAACATTATTCAACAAAAACTAAAAACTTGTATGTCTCCAACAACCGATGAAGAGAATGAGTGTAACATTGTGCACACACTATGTCTAGAATGTAACACTAAGCACACACTTTTTCTGTATGTCTCCAACAACTAATGAATATAATGAATGTAACATTGTCTAAAAAATTCTATTGTACGACTGCAAAATGAATGGAACACTATCTGAAAATTTTGATTGTAAGTGAAAAATCTGATTATATGTCAGCAACAGCTGATGAGTATAATGAATTCTTCAAATGCAGTAAGGGTTGATGTTTTATAGTTTTATGATCTAGAATTTAACTGGTAGGGAAGATTCTCATGGATTTCCATCTCCCAAATTCAAATATGTGTTTTGGATTGATTTGTACATGATCCAACGGCTGATAAGATTTCATGGTTGATCCCTGTGCTTTCTTGTGCTTTCCTGAATTTAATTCTTGAATTGAAATGCTTTCCTAAATTAAATTCCTGAATTGAAATGGTTGTTGTGTTTAATTCTTGAATTGAAAGGTTGGGTGAACTATTTCCTGAATTGAATGGTGCCTTTTAATATCTTGAATGGGTTGAATTTTTAAATAGACATGTGCATATGGTTGACACACAATTCACCTATTCTTGTGCAGGTGTTACCCAGTTATTGTGCAGGTGTTACCCATCAATGGGATGTGTTTCCCCAATGCAAAATCAATGGGTGACTGTTTTATGGGATAGTTATACTTTTGGATGCAAGGCATTGTAATGTTTTGTAGTGCATTTTGACTTAGTTGATAATTCAGAACTGGAGGTACATGAGACAATAGGTCTTGTCAACTTGCGATGTTAAGGCTTGGTGTATGACAATTGTTGGTCCAATCAAAATTTGGGCCCATTTTAGACATATTTATATAACTTATATAACTTCATATAAATTATTTATGTGAATATTTTAGTGATTTTATGATTTTTTTTATGGATGTGTAGGACCAGCACTATAACTACTACTAGTCCTTGCACAACAATAGAAGCCTCTCCCATAATATTTTTATGTTTTACTTGAATTTCATAAAATGTTCACTAAACGAGGAAGCTCAATTCCTACACTACATTCCTATGATTCTTCTTGGCACTTAAAAAAAAATACCATAAATGACCCGTGACAGTTTCCTCTAACCCAGTGTGTCGACTTTTCCAGAAAATAGTACTGTATCCGGTACATTTTACATTGACACATGATGTTTCACGTGTATTTGTTTTATGGCAGATGTTAGTTTCAGTACGTCAAGGTTCAGTCAGCCTGAGTATGACCCCCATAACATTGATTTAATGTCAGTGGAATGTGAGTAATATGTGTGAATCTAATGGTAGGTACAGTAGCGGAATATGTATAATCCATAGTTTTTTTTATTTTTTATTTTTTAATTTATTTATTTATTTTTTTTATTTTTTTTTTATTTTTTTTATTTTTGCTTATAAGAGATTTTTAAATATGTAAAGTTGATAATAATTTAAAAATATTTATTTAACAAAATTTCAATTTCGAGTAATGATATTAAGTAGTGTAGCTATATAAATTAAATGATTAGTAAAAAACATCAATTTATTAGAAGCATTAAAACACCATACATTTCACATTATACAAGTTAAAAAAAATCATTAAAATTAATTATATTATAATTTTATTTTAAATTATTATAAATAATAATTATAAAAATAATTATATATGAGTTAAACATATGTATATTTTATAAAAATTGTAAAAATATTCTTAACCATGGAGATTGAGTATGGAAAATATTAACCTATAAATGGCTATAGTTACAAAACCATGGACCAATACCATGACTTATTAATACCACATGCTTGATATGATATGTATTGATATGAAATTTTCTTTAATTAATTCATTTGAGATAGATTACTTGGAGATAAATCTTAATCCTTCATCTTTAAATTGTATTATGAATATGTTGACATGTCCCATGGAGATTAAATCCCCATGTTCTACTTAATCATTATTGATAATTAAATCATAATTGTGAAATACCTATTGTTATGACTATTTATTATTATCCAAGTTTAAGGTCATGGCCAAGCCAGACACCAAATTGGTGTACACTAACTCTACAAAGACATTTTTTTTCCAGAAAGAAAAAACTATTGATATTATAAAATAATAACAGTTACATGATCGATAATATATGTACTCAGTAGTTGAATACTGGAGTGCATCACCCGTCATAACCATAGAACATAAAAGGCCACAGCTAAAAGAAAACCATCAACCACATACCAAAAACATGGTGTAGCCTGTCGCCACATGTGCCGAACATAGCATCAAAATTATAACAACAGTGTTAACACTGGAAAATCGTACAGCAGAAGACGACATTAATTAATGTCAGGAAAAAGGATTTACAGGGCTGGAAGACATTACAAAATCTAGAAAGTATTTAAAAATCTCTAAGGTCTGAGGAAAATAAAATTTGAACAAGTCCTAAATGCTATTTGCGTGCATAATATTTTGTGAAGAGTGCCTTTTGCGCGCCTTTTTTCCGATATGTGCGCAATCCTGGGAGTGGAAAAATGTCACTATCCGAGACCACACAAAGCAGAGGACAAGTGATTCCTCACTTGAAGTTGCCTAAGGACAGTGAATAATGCCTCCTTAGACACTAAGTGAGCACACAATGGAATATTTGGAACACACAAAGAAATCATACCCCTCTCTTGGGTCACCATCCACAATGTACCAAGAGAGGGAAGGGAGGATTTGAAATCTCCTATATAAGGCCACCATGAGATGAAGAATTTGTGAACACATTGTTATGCTGGCCATAATTGCCCAAGAAATACCAGTAATGTGTGAGCCAGAGCTAAAGATTAAGGGGACTCAATTGTTGGCCATCCAACAAATTCAGTCCAACGCAATAGGGAGAGGGACAGACTACATAGAGGCAAGCTTGGGATAAAAACATCCTTGCGTCAGGACCTAGAACCCATGATCTAGGGGCCCTTTGGCAAGAGGGTAAAGTTTCACTCTTAATTACAACAACACTCAATAAGAGGGGCCTAGAGCTACCGTTCATATTATTATTTTCGTTTGACTCTTTTAAAAGTTCTTGTTTATTTGTTTTAGTTTTTAGTTTATATATGCATGATATTTATCTATTTAGTATGCTTATGATTCTAGCTTGTTCCACTAATTTGCTTAACTCCACCTATTTTTTTGCTTGTTACCAATAACTTAAGTGGGTAGACCACACCCCTTAAGTTGGTGTGATTTCGTACATACATGCACCAAACACACTCCAATAGGATTGGTGACTCCACTAACATTTATTACCAACTTTATGTTGTTGTGCCTTTTTTGCAGAGACCTCTGTCTGTGCTGTGGAGTGGAGCTGACTTTCCCCTGATTTCTCTTGGAGTTCCTATTTCATCCCAAGTGACAGACTAAAGCATAACAGCTCCAAAAGTTTCTTGTAGGTATTTGTGCATGTTTTCTTCTCATAGATACGCAGGGCATGCGTTCAGAGCTGACCTGCACACAGACAACACACCTGTTTCAACCTTCTACGCACAAAATACAGAATGAGAAATTTATCCCTTATTTCTATATTTTCCTGCTTGTAAAGTGCTTGGAATCCCCTAATACACCTACCAGCACTAGTTGTGGTATCCTGCAGCTTGTTAAAGCTCACTCTTAGCTTCTTTTTGTAGGCTTAGTGTTAGTTTTACTTCAAGTTGATTTTTGCAAAGTTCACACATAGTTTAAGTAGGGGGAAAAAATAACTTGCATTCCGAAAAAAAAATATGTTTTGCAAATTTTGGTACTTACACACCTAGATAACTAGCCAAAGTAAGTGACCCAGGACCACACATGTATAACTAGTTTTTTTTTTTTCTAGTGTAAAAGTTTTAGTTTAGTTCAATTTTTGCACTAGGAATTCCGGGACTAGGATTGAATTGTTCATAGAAGAGCAAGTAATCTCTACTACCTTTGCACCCTCTAGTGATCCTAGGTAAGCATATTAACACTCCCTATTCACAATTCATCATCTCCCTATAGTTGGTCACATAGATTAACTAGGAAAAATAGAATGCGGCCCATTATCCGCACATGTTTTTCTTTTGAGCCAGGAACAATACAACATAGTTTAAATAGGGGATGTTGTAAAGGATCATCGAATATCCACACGCTCAAACTACGTGCTTGTCCACTTTGTGTTCACACACACTCACCCACTAAGAGAAGCAAAGACACCTAAAACTAACTAAACCAAACTCACTAAATTCTCACCACAGGGGCCACAAAAGAATTTATAGCTTAAGTTACGATTAAGGGGGTAGGCATCCAATAAGCCACCTTGATCATACTTCATCTTGAAACATAGAATTTTTCTATTTAGGGAGCTTCAAATCCACCTATCAACCCATGACAAAGAAAACCTTAGCACGGCAGAGACTCATTTCAGAGGGGGTTAGGCTTATGCGCAGTGCGCGCAGGTATTAGTCAAGGCTACCTGACTTGGTTGATACTCGGTACTGTTAGCTAACTACCAAGAAGCCCAATACTCGAATGCTCACATGGGACAGTAGTTCTTAGTGGCCAAAAACTCGTGCATCCTTTCCCTTTAGGTGACGGTGCAGGCAAGCGCCAGACCCTCTACCGTTACCTTGGTGGATTTTCTTTGGCTGACTAGGGGCATCGCCAGCTCTTATGGGACGTTATGCCAGCATTCGCAAGAAATATTCTCAAAGCCCAGTTACATTTGAGTGTTTGAGGATGAATAGGTCTTCTAGGATTTTGAGTATCATACACAAATAAACAAAAACCACTTTTTTGATTGCTTGATCACATAGCTTAATTTAAAGGGAAAATTTATTTTATTTTCACTTTGTTTTATGTATGTGACCATAATTTTTCTTTGATCATAGACTCCATCCTCTCAAAATTTTCCAAAAACTAGACCTAGTCGACACCAAGATGGACCCAACGAGACCTTGTCAATCTAGGCGTCTTTTGGACCTCCCCCCATTACCGGGAGGGGTTCCAGGTCTTTCGCCATTCAGGAATCAAAGACAAAACGTTGCCACCATTATTTTTTTTTCCTTTATTGGGGCATCCTTAGTTGGGAACCCTAGTTGGTCTCCCAACACCACACCACACACCACTCCTCCCACTACCCCTAGGGGGCAGAGGAGTGCGTCCCATATGGGAAGCCAGTCAAATACACAATAGGGTACATCGTAGACCAACCCTCTTCCTAACCAGAAATTTGTGTTTTCACACAGTGCAATGACGTCAACCTCCCAGTCACCTTTCTTAGCTTCATTCAATCTACCCAATTTAATCAGGCTAATGAATGACCCCATCGCACACAATCCTACATGGCCTCCCATGCCCACAAATCTCCCTTTGGATATTCCAAAATTCGAAGGCAAGCAAGCAGAAGACCCAAGTAATCATGTCATGAGCTTCCACCTGTGGTTCTCATCAAACAGTATCATTGACGATAGTATTTGATTGAGATTATTTCAACGCACTCTCACAGGAGTATCCATGAAGTGGTAAATGGAGAAACCCTCTTCTTCACATGGAACCTTTAGCACCCTCTCTACCATGTTCCTAACATATTTTTAGTTACCCATTCACCATGATTTCAAAATGGAACTACTGACTCATTTAAGACAAACCCCCGCCATCCATATCTTGAACCATCTCCATGAATGGAGGTGGTGTCACATTTTATGTAAAGCTAAACTCGACGATCGAGTTATCTTAGATTTGTTCTTGAAAACTCTTACGACAGAGATTTCAAAGGTTGTGGCGTAGCATAAGCCCATATCCAAAGAGGACACAATCAACAAAGCCTAGCAGCTTGAGATGATTTATATGTAGTCATAATACATTTATAACATCCTACCTAACGTCCCGCACCTACAAACTTATAAAGATTTTCCAGGCATGTTGAACTATGCAGATTGAATAATGGGGTCATTGACCCAAGGTTACCTAGGCAGCAGCAGTCAAAATCCTAGTTACACATACAGTTCTACCCAGAATGTACCTCAACCCAATTTTCAAATTCATCATATGCCTCATAAAAATTTGACCAATAGGGTGCCAGCGTATCACCAGGGAGGACCTTATCCTATGGCTCAGGGGAATCAATACACAGAATGAAAAATTGATGGAAGAGCTCCCCTCCAACATCCAGGTGCAAACCAAGGACCGCGTTATGCTCAGTCCCCAACACAAGACCCACCTATGCAAACCAATGCACAGGTGAACTTTGTGTAGTGGTCCCAAAACCAACCACACCAATACAACCAGGATAACTACCCTCCTAACGTGGTGAATAAAAAATCCAAAAACAAGCCAAAAGGGAACCCTGGATAGTGGGGCAGCAACCAGCATTGCCCACCATGACCCCAGGCTTGAGGCAACTCCAACCAGAATCATAATCAGTAGCCAAGCAATGCCCAACGATAGAGAAAAAAGCCACCTCTTTGAACAAACCATTCTTGTTCGGTATGGGGTGAGTACAATCACTATACTCACCACTGTCCCAATATCCCTAAGCTGAAGAAGCTACAGAGTAACCAAGGACAAGGAGGATCTTCCCAACAACCAGTTGTGATGCAAGAATCTTTCCCCCATCAAGGGACGGTAAGCACTCAACAGCAAAATACAAACGACTCCGGGAAAAGCAACCATGAAATCTACATGACTGGAAAAGAGATGTTTTTCCAAACATGGAATCGTAATTACGACACCCCACCAGACACCAATACGTCAGGGACAAGTACCATTGCACCAACTACACCTTTGACCATTTCAAAGATGCCTATAGAACCATTTCCAAAGATGGCGAAGGGACCTAATAAGCATGCAGGAAACTACTCCAAAGTGGCCAATAATTATAGCATCATGGATTATTTAGCACAATCTCTCGCTGCTATGTCAGCTTTGGAAGTATTGCAGTCATCCCCAAAACAATGGAAAACCCTACATTTCGCATTAGGTGCTATCGACCCTGCCGATATGCACCTAATGGATTTTGACATAAACAAATCCACCCCTCGACTTCCTTCCATGGTCGCCTTCCAGGTACTAGTGTCCGTACAGAATATCACATTTCGTCGATGTGTCATAGACGAGGGTGCATCCACGTGCATCATGTTCAAAAATGTTTGGCAGAAGTTAGGTTCTCCCGAACTAAAACCCTCAGTCATCACGCTTTGAGCATACGATAGTCGTCCATCAACCCTCGTCGGCCTCTACCAAAACATCCTGGTCTTCTTAGACAGAAAGATGGTCCACATAGACATTGAAGTCTTGGACACTCACCTAGACTACAATACACTCCTTGGCCTAAGTTATATGTACGCCATGTCTTCCATAGCCTCCTTTGTCTTCCGCATCATGATGTTCCCCCACGAGGACTGCATTATTACTATAGACCAACTGATGCATAGCGAGAAGTGACCACTAACAAAAACTTATGTAATTCTACCCTATGTAGATACATCCTCAGATGCTCTTTCACGGTACTAAGAATATGGCCCCGTCTAGTTCAAACTGTCATCCGTTCTAGGGTCATTCCTAGGAGATCCTCCCATAATCCCTGAGTCATTTCCCGATGTCACAAGGGCTCTAGTGTGCATGATGTCCACATCAAGTGCCAAAGCTAGTTAGGACACGAACACAAGCAGTAATGGCACCGAGTCGTTAGCCACGAAAACCTATCTAGCCTATGCCACCTCCCAAACCCCTTTCCTCTACCCCCCAGCTGGTTTTGTCTCCCAGTAGGTTTTGGAAACACTAGTGTTACCCAACATATCAATGGAAATCCCAGTTTGGTAACTCATTCCCCCTGCAGGAACAAGAGCCACCCATGTTACTACCATAGGATTGAAGCCCCTCTGTCTCAAGGAGGCCCCACTCATCCAAGAAATTTTCAAAACCAACCCTATAAAGGAAGTTCCCATTGCAAAACTGGTGATTACGGATAAGAAAACCAAGAAAAGAGGAAAGAGGATGGTGGTCCCCATCGTTCAACGGGAATCACCAGTCTGTGCCATATGTGACCTAATAGGTCACCCTACCCATATCTGTCTAGAGCTGGATGAATTAAAACCACTCCTTGGATCTGACACAGACATCGCGACGCCGCATTCCGATAAAAAGGAACCTACCACCAAAGGTGAAGGCAAAGCGTTGCGTACCAATCATGCATGTGCTCTCTTTAACAACTACGGGAACTATCCCCATCATTTCCCATATATCCCGTGATATAGGGATGCCTTACACGTCATCGAGCAATCCTATCAAGAGGATCCCTCTACCCGGGCATCTGGAAATAAACCTCGTACCATCTTGTACCTACAAGAGGAACAATGAAGGGCACAAGAAAGACCCTAGTCATGCCCATTATATGTTGCATGCTATGCAATGAATATGGTCACTTCCTCAAAGAGTGCGCAGCTCTGGAACTCATCCATAGATGGTATCCTATGGAAATGGTTTACTGAGTTGGATTGTGGGCAGTGCAATTCACATGTCCATTATGCGCCAACAATCACCTTTTAGAGAATTGTCACTATATCCCCCGATTCCGGCTAGCCCTCGCTAAATTTTGCTCCACCATAGTCCACCTCTCCCAAGAAGATGACATGGATGCGGAGTCCGCAGACATGTCCACAACCCAAGAAAATGTGACATGCAGATCCATCATGTTCTTCTCAGTCGAAAAGCGACCAATCAGGGAACCCCTAGTTACCCCTAACCACTCTCGGAGAAGACTAGCATGCATGTTATGAAAAACGCCCAATCATGTGTTCGCTAGTTGTCCTGATTTAGCAGCATTATGACAATCATTCCCTGCTAGAAATCAAACTAAGCACGACAGAACCCCCATATCAAGGATATTTTTCCTAATATTTCAAGGCAATCATTATGAGCAACACTATACTTATGCCTCACAACTTCGTCCCACCATACCATAGGGAAGAGATAGGACAACGTCTGAAAATGGCATAAAAAGTACATCGTCGGGTCAACATCCCCATTCCTCGTAGTGGAATAACAGGCAAGCTAAGACAACACACCAACCAAGCATGACCCTGGCCAAGCCTAGGATAACATGCAGGCTATGCGACCTGAATGACCACCGGGTCAAGCAGTGCAGAAAACTGTAGCACCTTGCGAACAATTTTCATATAGTCTCTTTTGTCCCTCAGAAATTTCTCTCTAACCAAGAGAAAATCACACATACCTATTGCCGGATTTTTTCACGCCTTCACCATATGATTAAATGTGTACACCTCCCCAAGCTAAGAGTGGCAAGAGAACCGTTGAGTTTACACTCCCCAAAAGAGGTAGATGTTAGCTCCCTGTAATTTGCTAGATTGATTGAGATACAAATTGACAAGGGTAACATCAAACCAAGCTTTGGAATCCAATGACCTAGCCTTCCTGGATTTGGAGAGGGATCTCTCAATGTGTGCAAAGATATGTCTTGTTTACTAATTAGGGTTGATTTTAGGCTAGATGTTAAGTGCAAGGTATTTTTATTGTTTTTTTCTTGGGTATGATACTTTGATAGATTTAGATAGGAAACATGGAAGATTGTTAATTCATTGGGAAATGGAGTCTAACAAAGTCCAGATAAGTTCGTCAATGGTGTTAAGAGCATTTGTAGTGCAAGTTTACTTTGTTGGTGGATCTTTTAAGGTTATGAAGGATCTATGAAATGGACATAAAGATTGAGAACAACAAACTAAATAAAGGGCTGAAACCAAATCCTTTATATACTTGTAAACTGAGGGAGTTAGAAAATTGATAAGAACAGCAAGAGAATCAAAGGCATAAGCAGAACCTAATCCATTTGATTTCAGACTGAAAACAGATAATTAACCAAGACAAACATTCAGATAAAAACATAGAAAGGTAAGAAACTTATCCAACTTTCAAAGCTTTTATCAATTAGAGCATAAAAACATTTAAGATACAAAAGTAACTACAAACATAAAAGGAGAGAAAACTCTAACATCCAAAGTTACAACTATAAGGTTTCCTTAAAACAAATTTAGCTAAGTAAAGGCAAAGAGCATGATTTTAAACAAACTTCTTTGACAAACCTAGACAAAGCTGCTTTAAAGATATGATTCCAAGATCAGAATATTTGAGTGGCAACAATATGCAGGGCTAACCATAAATCATAATTGATGCTAACTGATCTAATTAATTCAAGAAATGGATGAGCTAAGAAGTTGTTAGAGAGTAATAAATGATTTCTCTAATGTATTTTAGCAGAAGAAAACATTAAGGCAGTGAAGGACAAAAAGATTTAAGGTGTCATTAGAAAACATTTCTTAATCTAAATTATTTGTCCTACTGCAACATAGAAATATGGAAAACATAATGGAAAAATAGAAAACATAAAAAAAATAAAACTTCACCATCAACCAAGCCTATGGATCCTGCAAACAATCCTTCTCCATTAATAAGCAAATCAGATCATGCATGAGTTCCAAGACATCAATTTCTCTTCAAGAGCTTCAAAGGACTATGTATTATTCCAGCATCAGTCATCAAAATCCAACATTTACAATTAGTTCCAATGCAGTATTTATGCTACAAATGAGGGGGTGAAACTCTTCTAGGGTTCAAAATGTTATTAATTACAAAGTAAATGCATTCCTAGCATTGAAAACCACGCAGGCCATAAGGTAAGAGTATCTGCAGCTACTTCTCTATTTAAATAACTTTGTCTTAATTTCTGAGATAAAGATAGGTGGAAAAGATTGACTTTTAAGGCTCTACCCTATCTTTACAATAACTTTTTTGATAGTATAAAATATATTCTTTTGTGTGATAATTGCTTGTTTGTATTTACAGACAAGAATTGTCCAAAGGAGTTAGTTGATATTTCTGATTTGAATAATTGCTCTGTGTTGATGTGTTCGAGGTTTCTTTAGCCTAATATTTCCTTTAATTTCATCATTAAATTATGTTAAGGCCTTATCTCACTTTTTTCCTTCGTAATTTCACTATGCTATCTTTATCTATAATCTGTGTGGTTTAAGTTTTTTAATCTTTCATGCTTTTGACTTAAACTTTAAACTTTAATCTCTCTGATAATCTTCACTAATCTTAATGGTTTCTTTTGTTTTGCTGGTGTACAGGTGGCTTGCGCTGGAGGGTTTTGCTGTGTAACCAATGCTCATGAAACAATTGGTTAAAACGTGGAAATTAACCCTTTATGTCTCTTTTTTGCCTTTGAATTCGACCACAGAGGATCGTCACCCTCGGCCTTTGTCACTTTCTTTGACTATGGGATAGCTACACATTAACCTGCCATTAAAACCTGCAAATAAACATTAAAAATATTATGAAAACTTGTGTTGTGGTTTTAAACTGCTTGCGGAAGCTATGTGGGTGCAGGAGGAGGTTCTATGGCGAAGAGCAAAGAACCAGGGTTTAAAATAGAGTTTTTAGTGCGAAGAAAGCATTGGTGGTTTCGGAAAAACTGCGAATGGTTTTCACGTGAGGCCCGGGAAGTAAGTGGTATTGGCAGGGGGAATGCGATATGGGTTGGAGGACGACACGTGTCCTATCAAAAATTCCCATTTCATGTTGAATTTTGGGTGTTAAAAGGTTTTGGTGAAATGGGCGCGAGAGTGAATATGGAATGTCAGATCTAGATGATCGATGGTCAAGATCTAATCGTGATCTCACGTGGATCACAGATGGTCGAAAAACTCAACGAAAAGGCGAAACAATGATGACCGTTGGATCGGGAAGATCAACGGTCGGGATTACATCACAATTTCGCGTGAACACTGGATGGGCTAGAAGGTGGGTGAAAAATGAAATTGAGCGCTCACCGTTGGATCAAGAGGATCAACGGTGGGGATTCATCGCAGGATACGCAATATATAACATATGGGCGAGGTGACAAACGAATAGTGATGAAGCACTGATCGTTGGATTAACGAGATCAACGGTCGGGATCTATTACGGGGGAGCCATGGAGGTACAAGGGGGAGAATAAGGAGGACTCTCGTTGGCCATTGGATCGGGAAGATCAACAATGGAGATGCGATCGGGGGCACGCGTAATATATAGCATATGGGTGGGGGAATGGATGAATGGTGAAAGAGCGATCACCGTTGGATCTAGATGATCAACGGTGAAGATCCTTTGGTAGGGAAGTGGGTGGAATGGAAAGGTGGGGTGAGGGCCAAAAGGGCGATGATGCAATGACTGTCAGATCTGGAGGATCGACAGTCAAGATCTTATCAGAGAAAGGTGGGTAGAGCGGGATGTCGCAGAGTGAAATGAGAAATACGAGAGTGCGTTGGCCATTGGATCTGAAGGAGCCATATCAACGGTGGAGATTAACTGCGGGGGGACTGGGGGGTACAGAGGTATTTCGGGGCCAGGTGCCTCCACAGTGAACCTATGTCGTAGATCTAGTTTGATCATACGAGGGAGATCTCATCAACGAGGGATGATCATCGGTAGAGAAAGGAAGGTGGAAGGGAAAGGGGGGAGCCCGATGCAATGCGCCGATGCGATGGCCAATAGAGACCGAAGCGCTGAGTGTGATGGCCGTCGGATCTTGGGGAATGGACGGTCCAGATCTTATCGAAGGATCGGCCATTGACAAAACAGAAAACTTGGAAGTGGGAACTTGGAAAGAGCGACGTGCGATCGCCAATGGGCTTAGAGCTCGGTCACGGGACCAGGTCTTATGGTGAAGAAAGGGTCTAGGGCTTAAGTGGAAGGCACTTAAAGCCTTATGTATAAAAAGGGGTGGAAAGGATTAAAAACAAAGGTTTTTAAGCTTTTTGAGGGGTTCCAATGGAGTTAAAAAGGGGTTTAAAACCAAATAAAGAGGGTTTATAAGGTTTAAAAGGGGATTTTGAGGAAGTGAAGGATAATTGAGGGGAAAATGAGGGAAAAATGGGGGGAAATGAAGGACACATTTTCAAAGGGAGAAATGATGAGGATTACGAGTTTGAAGGTAGTTTTCTTTGTGAATCAGCAGGGCTACTTGGAATAGATGAAGATTTTTCAGTGAAATGAATTCTTGGGGATAATGAACACAGTGAGGTTTCAAGAACTCACAATATTTTCACAAAATGTTGTTTCTTGCAAACTTAAAAGGATATCTAGCCATCATTAGGTATAACGGAAATTATAGATGGCTAACAGTGGCTCCACTTGGGGAGGGCAGCTCCTTGGAGGTGTCAAGAACCTCAGAGATAAATCTCTAGAAAATAGACCAGTGCTTTTGTTATTTTCTATTCCTTGACAACCTCCTTCTTCTTTGATCATGCTGCTTAAAAATATGATCAATTTTACATTAATAGAATGATTCATTCCCCAAACAACTACCTACACAGCTTACTTCCTAGCATTTTTTCTTCTGTGGGTGCACTTGGACTTGCAAACCCTTTGAAACATCAACATTTTATTCTTTTCAAAACAAGAAAAACTAATCTAAATATATCCTTATTTCTTCCGAGAGTCCAGATTAAACAATTGAACTCTTTTATTTCTACCTATACTACTATCTGTCAAGATTAATATTTTTGACAGATTTTATTCTCTATTTCTAAGACAGGAAATTTAAACATAGTCAAATTAGGATTAGATAGTCTGATTTTCTATGGAGGCTATGGAATTTACGTACAAGCTGCACATAGACTTTATTTTGCATAAAAGTAAAATAGAAAGATAAGGGTTGTGATCTATCATTTGTTATGCATCCTCATCTTCCTCTTTGGTTCTTTTTTGAGCATGTGGAACCAGTATCCTTTCATTCTTAATCTATTCTCTTTTGACAAGTCAAGTTTACGTGATTTTGACAAGTTTTTCTTTCACTAACCTATTAGCAAGTAAATTGAAAACATGTTCAGCCATGATTAGGCTAGATGACTGAACAAGACTTCTTTTTTCAAAAGCAAGTAGTGGCGTTTAGACTTGCACACTTTCAACATCACTATTTTGTGGGTATGGGGTTGTACCTCTTCTTTTCATCTGCTCTCTTTTTCATTTTTCTTTGTTCTTTACCTTTTTCATTTTTTCAAAACAATATAGAACTAAGAATATGCTTACAAGGCTGAACTTATTTTGCATATCTATCTATCTATTCTAATCTAACATATACATAATATACATTCATTTGGTGAAATCTCTTTTCCAACATAGCCAATAAAGCAGATGATTCCATGAGGGATTTTGTTTCATCTCTTTGAGAGTGCTGAAAAAATAAAAATGCCACTTCCACCTTTCTTTTTTTTGAACAGTAGTGCCTAAAATGTTCTTGAAATTCTGCATCAAATTGCTCTTGACATGTTTTACTCCTTCTTCAAGTGCCTCTAACAAATCAGCAAAGGGATCTTGAAACAATACCCAGCTTAGAGGATTTGGGAGATAAGATTGATCCAGGACTACTTCTTCCTTCACTTGGCTGAGCTTAGAAGTCCTTTGGGAAATAAAATCATCCTCTTCCTCATGATCATCTAAACTGGTAGACTCATCATAGATTGCAATGTTGTCTTCAAGAATTCTTGGTATGCTCTGATTTAGTGGATTGAATTCTTTGTGAAGACCATCATGTTGATGAATAGGAGCATTCTTAAGTGATAAATCTTCTTGAGAAAGAGGTGCAGCAACTCTTATGTGATTGTAAATTTCCAAGCCTTCATCTACAATTTGAATTTCAATGGGACTTGGTGGCTACAAATATGAAGCTGAAGAAGATTTCGTGTCCCAAATGATTTCATCAACCATTTCAAGAAAAAAAATTTCACTTAGAACTTGCTCAAGAAGTTCTTTTTCTTCTCAAATTTCAACATCAAAACTGAAATATTGTTGATTCCAAATCACATGAAAGATATTGTTGATGGGCTGATATGAAGTGGAACAAAGGGTCAAAGATCCTTCACTTACTTCTGAACTTTCAAGGCTTCCCTCATCAGTGGCACAAGTGGCATGAATTGGCTTACTACCTTTTTGAAGTTGATGAAAATGATCTTCCTCCCACAAACCAATTACTAATTTCTCTGCAAAGTTAGTTTCTGTTTGGAGGATATCATCATCACATTGATCAAACTTTGGAAACTCATCAAAATAAGTAGTGTCACCAATCAAACATATTGGATTATCATTTTTTTCTTATTTGAATTGATCTACAAGTTCACTTTCTGATTTATGGCAGATGGATTTAGTAGGAGAACGAACATGAATGTTTTGTTTACATGAAGGATTAGAGGGTGGTTGCATGTTTAATATCTGATTTATTTCCTTTTCAGTCAAAAGAGGAGGTATTTTTCTCTTTCTTTGGATAGAATTACAACAGTTCTCTTTTTCTTGTGAAGGTTGATTTTGAGGCTGAATGTTTTCTTGAGCCTCACCTAAAAGAGATGGTGAATAATCACTTGTGCCTTTAGAGATATCTTGTGGGTTTTCTTCTATACCTTGATTGATTTCTTCCTCAACTAACTCATCTAGGCTGTCATGATAGTTATATTGGGAATGAAATTCATGAATGGATGTTAAGAGGTCTTCAGGATAAAAAATTTCCAAATCTTCATCACTATCTATAAGGTACTGTATGATATCTTGAGATTGATCACAACAATTTTCAGCTAATGATAAAGATGGGAAATACCCCATATAGTGTTTATAGAATACCTTGTGGAAATCATTCAAAGAAAACAAGATGCCAGGTTCTAGCCATTCATACCAATTTCTTGCCTTACCTTCTAATGTTGCCATAAGCATTTTCATGAGGCAGTCCTCGTGCCATTCAATCTTTAACCTCCATACATGTATATGAAAATTGATGAGATGTAACAAGGGGTCATCAAATTTTTCATCTTGAAAGATAGGTAGGTTTTTTAACCAATTTATTTCAGGCATTTTGTGTGGGAATCCAAGGATATGATCCCTACTCATTGGGGCATATCTTCGTTGTATTCTTGGATCCATGTTTGTAAATTAGAAATGGTCACTAAATCTTTTCAACTAGTCTAGAGTTCTCTACCAGTGGAGTATTTAGGTCTATTGAGAGTTGTGGAGTCGCCAGGTGGAGGGTTTCAACTTTTCTATCCACCATCAACATGATTGGGATTGCTTAATGCATTCCTAGGGGAGTCTATGAGAGCTAGTGGGGTCAACAGGGCTACTGAAGACCAGTGGAGTCACTAGGTGGATGATGTTTATTGTTTTAAGGATGTTATTGTTGTCCACCATCAACAACTAAATACCAATCTAAGGATGTTTGTGAGTTTTCTGAGATCTAAGGAATACTTAGTTTGTCACTAACTCAAAAGGTCCCACCATGATCACCATTATGTTTTTGTGAGAGGTGGGATAAATCCAGAGGATAGTACTCTTAAGGGCTTTTTGAAAGGTTTAGGGAAGTCTAAGTTTTTTTATCACTGAGATTCCCACCATGATCACCACTATGTTAGCTCCCCGTAATTTTCTAGATCGATTGAGATACAAATTGACAAGGGTAACATCAAACCAAGCTTTGGAATCCAAGGACCTAGCCTTCCTAGATTTGGAGAGGGATCTCTCAATGTGTGCAAAGGTATGTCTTGTTTACTGATTAGGGTTGATTTTAGGCTAGATGTTAAGTGCAATGTATTTTTATTGTTTTTTGGTTGGGTATGATACTTTGATAGATTTTAGATAGGAAACATGGAAGATTGTTAAGTCATTGGGCAATGGAGTCTAACAAAGTCCAGATAAGTTTTTCAATGGTGTTAAGAGCATTTGTAGGGCAAGTTTACTTGGTTGGTGGATCTTTTAAGGTTATGAAGGATTTATGAAATCGACATAAAGATTGAGAACAACAAACTAAATAAAGGGCTGAAACCAAATCCTTTATATACTTGTAAAATGGGGGAGTTAGAAAATTGATAAGAACAGCAAGAGAATCAAAGGCATAAGCATAACCTAATCCATTTGATTTCAGACTGAAAACAAATAATTAACCGAGACAAACATTCAGATAAAAACATAGAAAGGTAAGAAACTTATCCAACTTTCAGAGCTTTTATCATCTAGAGCAGAAAAAAATTTAAGATACACAAGTAACTATGACCATAGAAGGAGAGAAAACTCTAACATCCAAAGTTACAGCTATAAGGTTTCCTTAAAACAAATTTAGCTAAGTAAAGGCAAAGAGCATGATTTTAAACAGACTTCTTTGACAAATCTAGACAAAGCTGCTTTAAAAAGATGATTCCAAGAACAGAATATTTCAGTGGCAACAATATGCAGGGCTAACCATAAATCATAATTGATGCTAACTGATCTAATTAATTCAAGAAATGGACGAGCTAAGAACTTGTTAGAGAGAAATAAATGATTTCTCTAATGTATCTTAGCAGAAGAAAACATTAAGGCAGTGAAGGAAAAAAAGATTTAAGGTGCCATTAGAAAACATTTCTTAATCTAAATTCTTTGTCCTACTGCAACATATAAAGATGGAAAAAATAATGGAAAACTAGAAAACATAAACAAAAGAAAAATTCACCATCAACCAAGCCTATGGATCCTGCAAACAATCCTTCTCCATCAATAAGTAAATTAGATCATGCATGAGTTCCAAGACATCAATTTCTCTTCAAGAGCTTCAAAGGACTATGTATTATTCCAGCATTAGTCATCAAAATCCAACATTTACAATTAGTTCCAATGCAGTATTTATGCTGTAAATGAGGAGGTGAAACTCTTCTAGGGTTCAAAATGTTATTAATTATAGAGTAAATGCATTCCTAGCCTTGAAAACCACGCAGGGCATAAGGTAAGAATATATGCAGCTACTTCTCTGTTTAAATAACTTTGTCTTAATTTATGAGATAAAGATAGGTGGAAAAGAATGACTTTTAAGGCTCTACCCTATCTTTAAAATAACTGTTCTGATAGTTTAAAATATATTATTTTGTGTAATAACTGCTTGTTTGTATTTACATATAAAAATTGGCCAAAGGAGTCAGTTGATATTTCTGATTTGAATAATTGCTCTGTGTTGATGTGTTCGAGGCTGATTTAGCCTAATCTTTCCTTTAATTTCATCATTAAACTGTGTTAAGGCCTGATCTCACTTTTTGCCTTCATAATTTCACTATGTTGTCTTTATCTATAATTTGCATGGTTTAAGTCTTTTAATCTTCATGCTTTTGACTTAAACTTTAAACTTTAATCTCTCTGATACTCTTCACTAATCTTCATTGTTTCTTCCATTTTGCTGGTGCACAAGTGGCTTGCGCTGAAGGGTTTTGTGGTGTAACCAATGCTCATGAAACAATTGGTTAAAACATGGAAATTAACCCTTTATGTCTCTTTTTTTTCCTTTGTCACTTTCTTTGACTGTGGGATGGCTGCACATTAACTCGCCATTAAAACCTACAAATAAACATTAAAAACATTATGAAAACCTGCATTGTGGTTTTAAACTACTTGCGGAAGTTGTGTGGGGGCAGGAGGAGAAGTGAGGAGGAGGGTGCATGTAGCGAGGAGGTTCTATGGCGAAGAGAAAAGAACCAGAGTTTAAAACATAGTTTTTAGCGCGAAGAAAGCATTGGTGGTTTCGAAAAAACCGCAAATGGTTTTCACGTGAGGCCCGGGTGGTAAGTGGTATTGGCAGGGGGAACGCGATACGGGTTGGAGGACGACACGTGTCCTATAAAAACCACCCATTTCATGTTGAATTTTGGGTGTTAAAAGGTTTTGGTGAAATGGGCACGAGAGTGAATATGGACCGTCAAATCTGGATGATTGATGGTCAGGATCTATTCGCGATCTCGCGCGGATCACATATGGTCGAAAAACTCAACGAAAAGGCAAAACAGTGATGACCGTTGGATCGAGAAGATCAATGGTCAGGATTACATCACAATTTCACGTGAACACCGGATGGGCCAGAAAGTGGGTGAAAAATGCAATTGAGCACTCACCATTGGATCAAGAGGATCAATGGTGGGGATTCATTGCGGGATGCACAATACATAACATATGGGCGAGGGGACAGAAGAATAGCGATGAAGCACTAACCGTTGGATTAACGAGATCAACGGTCAGGATCTATTGCAGGGGGACCATGGAGGTACAAGGGGGAGAACAAGGAGGAGTCCCGCTGGCCGTTGGATCGGGAAGATCAATGGTGGAGATGTGATAGGGGGCACGCGTAATATATAGCATATGTGCGGGGGAATGGGCGAATAGCGAAAGAGGGATCACCGTTGGATCTAGAGGATCAACAGTGAAGATCCTTTCACAGGGAAGTGGGCAGAATGGAAAGGTGGGGCGAGGGCCGAAAGGGCAATGATGCGATGGCCGTCGGATCTAGAGGATTGACGGTCAAGATCTTATCGAAGAAAGGTGGGTAGAAGGCGATGTCGCAAAATGAAATGAGAAATATGAGAGTGCACTGACCATTGGATCTGAAGGAGCTAGATCAACGGTGGAGATTAACTACGGGGGGGACTGGGGAGTACGGAGGGATTTCGAGACCGGGTGCCTCCGCAATGAACCTGCGCCGTAGATCTGGGTTGATTGGATGGGGGAGATCTCATCGGTGGGGGATGATCATCGGCAGAGAAAGGAAGCCGGAAGGGAAAGGGGGAAGCCTGATGCAATGCGTCGATGCGATGGCCGATAGAGAGCGGAGCGTGGAGTACGATGGCCATCGGATCTTTTGGAATGGATGGTCCAGATCTTATCAGAGGATCGGCATTCGACGAAACAGAAAACTTGGAAGTGGGAACTTGGAAAGAGCGACGTGCGATCGCCGATGGGCTTAGAGCTCGGTCACGGGACCAGGTCTTATGGCGAAGAAAGGGTCTAGGGCTTAAGCAGAAGGCGCTTAAAGCCTTATGTATAAAAAGGGGTGGAAAGGATTAAAAACAAAGGTTTTTAAGCTTTTTGAGGGGTTTCAATAGAGTTAAAAAGGGGTTTAAAACCAAATAAAGAGGGTTTATAAGGTTTAAAAGGGGATTTTGAGGAAGTTAAGGATAATTGAGGGGAAAATGAGGGAAAAATGGGGGGAAATGAAGGACACATTTTGAAATGGAGAAATGATGAGGATTACGAGTTTGAAGGTAGTTTTCTTTGTGAATCAGTAGGGCTACTTGGAATAGATGAAGATTTTTCAGTGAAATGAATTCTTGGGGATAATGAACACAGTGAGGTTTCAAGAACTCACAATATTTTCACAAAATGTTTTTTATTGCAAACTTAAGAGGATATTTAGCCATCATTAGGTATAACAGAAATTATAGATGGCTAATAGTAGACACACCCAATCCAACAATACGGAAATGGAAACAGAAGACAAACTCTTCTACGCCAGACCCTTTCCAAGCATCCACATCAGGAACAAAGAGTAGTGTAGAATCTCATACAATCTACTCCGTTGGCACAACGATACCATGCACTATCTACACTGGCCAAAATCACACACCAGAGGTATGCCTGCTAATGGAAACATTCAGGCACCTCTAGAGTAGGCACAATTTCTATCTACAGGAAATTGACCATCCTAGCCGGGAACCGAACCTTCCACTCATGCAGAATCCCATTACGGAGATTCTTCCCCCACCGAACATCGATGACACGATCCACCATATACGGTTGGTATCATCACATATCGGAAATAGGATTCCAGCCACCCCCACATCCCAAGATTTACACCCTATTCCTCTCACAAAAGGTCAAGGTACCTTGTGCTTTTGCATTGATTTTTGCAAGGTCCCAAATTTACATGCCGCCATCAAACTCCTTGATGATACCCACCCTCTATAGCAGCGCCTAGTTCAACTAGAGCTTGTCGACAAAAGTCAATGACATTCGCTGCAACACAACGAGGCCCACAAGAAAAGGGTAAAAGCATCATTCGTCTGCCACATCACCCCTCGCTGAGGGAGAATTAGTCCTCCGCTATGATGTCGCAAAACAAACCCTAGGGATAGGAAAGTTCAAAACCTTGTGGAAAGGACCATGCATCATCAAGCATTGCCTCTGACAAGGGGCATACATCTTGACGGAATCAGACGGGACCTGCCTCAGCAACCCCGTCAACAGCCTTTACCTCAAGAATTTCTACCCATAAGGGCACAAATGGCCCTTCCCTAGAGTAAACGTACACAACCCCAACCACTCAAATATTTTTGACCAAAATAATTATTAAAAGTGCTCAAAGTGCCACCATGGATCACCAAACTGAGCCCTATTTCAGATTCGTTGATGGAGCATCAACATGGTCTCAAATTTTAGCCACAGCTGCCTTGGTCATGTACCACCCTAAGCGATCGCCACTCTGCTCAAATGGCGTGTGCATCGGTTTAGTAATAAACAATCAGGCATAATATGGCATAGTCATCGGACTTATGTGTGATGCCCTCCATCAGAGTATTCACCATATGCGCATCTACCTCGATTCCCAATTAGTAGTGTCGCAGTTAAACCAAACATTTGAGACAAGAGATACACATATGTTTAGAAAATATTTGCGTGCAAAAATATTAAGTAGACAATTTGACTATATCACATTCACACATGTACCAAGGAGTCAAAACCAAACAACTGATCACATAGCTAAAAATATCCTAGATTGGAATGCATCTCGAATAAACCATCATACAAAAAAACCAAAAATATAGATATTCATCAGCATAACATCATACATAAACCGAAACAGGTGACACAACACATAGAGCCGCAAAAAATATCTCATATATATATATATATATATATATATATATATATATATATATATATATATATATATATATATATATATATATACATATATATGTCACAATGTATATGTCTGAGTACAAAAATAGTGTTGTTGGCCCAACTGCCAGCCCAAAGATACAAAAGTTGTCAAAAATAAGGGAAGCATCCTCATAATGGTTGCTTTCCCTGTGTACAAGTATACTCTAGGGCGGCACCCCCCCAGGAGGGGCACCTGGACCCACAACCGCTCCTGGTGCCACCACTGGAGCTGTCGTCGCAACCGAGATCACCACCTGACGTAGAACGGGCCAATACTCCCTCTTGCGAGCCATCACGGTCTCCAACCAGACCTCCTTGAAGTCATCCATAAATCCTCGAGCAGGCACCCCTTGGGTCAAGTGATCCACTCAACCCTAGGCATCCTCAAGAGCTGACACTCGAACAATCAACTCCTCGATATGAGCCTCTGCCATATCCGCACGTGCTACTGCTACATCAACACGAGCCCGCTCAGTCGCAACCTCCGCAGTGGCTGAGTTGCTACCCTCTCCTGAAGGGCCAGGACCACCACCAGGTCCCCCAGCAACACCTCCTCCCTGATCACTTATAGGTTGCCATAGAGGATCGTGGCCAACCAACTGAGCCATGAGGTGACCCACCTCACCAAAATCTGCAAGAGTAACCAAAACAATGTCAGTGTTGCTAGAAAAACACATAAGTACATGTACACTAAAATAAATGTAGAAAGCATACACAACATACCTGTAGGCCCTCAAGCTTAACCAAAAGGGAGACCCATGCCTGGATACCCCCAGACATCCATCCTCGCATAAGGGAATGGCAAGAACATCTGCAGGTTGGCCTCGAACCAGGCCTCTATCGTGGCATTCCAATAACGCCCCACCATACCCCCACCACCTCACAGCATCACCGGAGCCCATCTCCTCATACGAGGCTCTCGTGGCCCCCCAAGAGGCACCACCACTACTGGCCTCAACAGCACTACCTTCTCGTACATAATGCTGCACAATATACTAGCATACGCAAATGACTTAGATCCACGATGGACCTTGTTGAGTTGCGCCACCATCTCGTTAAAGCAGAAACGAGAAACGTTGTAAAAATTCCCAAACCTCAACCGATGCAGTACTCGAACCTGCGGGCCTGATGCCCGATGCAGAGCAACCGACCCTGCCAGTCACACAATCACCACCAAAGCACATCGCTCTGCCAAACTTGTCATGGATGCAATACTGATGCACCCCTCAGTAAGAGGCACCCCACCACAGTGGCGTCTCCGAAATTTCTCCAAGTCCACTCTCCCGGTAGGGAGTGGATATCTCAGTGCCTCACCTTGATGCACTAACCAGGTCACAAAGTACACATATGTCTCGGGACGGATGACTAGGTTCTTCCCCCGCAACATGAACATGTTGCGTCTCCTGCGCCAATTTCGAATCAAGTAGCGTAGCAATCAGTCCTATGACCGAAGAAGCTCATTCTCCACAAACTTTAGGAGCCCCCATAACACCAGATGACGACACACCCCAGCATCAGCAGCGAGTGTAGTTCAAAGCTCGGGCTAATCTCGCTCCCTCCACAATAACCTATCATCAAAATAGGTACCCATCAGTACAGAAAAACACAAAAATAGGCAAAAAATCCAAAATAATTTTCGTCTCGGCTTTGTGTGCATGTCCCTTAGACAGATGCACATAGCGCATGCCTGTATTTTGCACAAGCGCGCTTAAGGTGCGCCAAAACGGGGGAAAAGAGTGCTTTCATTTGCTTATTCCCCAAGAATGTGCACAAGGGTGGCACACCTTTTCCTTGATCACCCGCGCAATCTAGAGAAAAAGTCACCCAAAATCCGTACAAACCTAGTCTATGCAGACCCCGGCAACATCAAACTAAAAAAATTAAAGTGCGGGATGTCATGGAGGTTACCTAGGCATGATCTCATGAATCCTTGGTGCTCATGCTGACCACAACGGCAAGAATTGCTACGCAGAATCCTCTGACCTCTCAAAAAATCAGCAAGTAAAAATGAATTGAATTAGGGCCATATCCACCTATATATCGCCCTTTTCAAAAACTTCGGAGGACCATAACGATAGATCAGAAGGTTTGTTCTCTGAACCGTAAGTTGCACCACAATTAGCACTCCATGATGAATAGAGGTGATGCCACACATTCACACTCCTGAAAAAATAAATTTTTAGCTCCAGTAGCTATGCCCTCTCTCATCTTCTTTAAAGCTCATGATTTTCAACAAATTTTGATAAAGAAGATGCTTTCACTTGAGGTAGTTGTTTTTGCAGGAGAAGCTTGCAAAACCATTCACAACTCCATTTATAGAATGTGCCAAAGCAGGTATCATTCTACCCCCACCATGATAGAGTCCTAGAAAACTCTGCGTATCCTGACATCATTTCTCCATAAAAAATAAACCATAGGATCCTCATATCCGACCGTGTTTATCATCACCTCACCCTGCACATGATAAACATCCTCGTTGGTCGGTAAAGCCTCCCCTCCATGGCGCTTGTCACCCACAATATACCATATATCACAACAAAATTAATGCCATGGCCATACCACTTCAGTCTAGGAAGCAACCCATGCCCATCCATCCACCATGCATAAGGACAAGTTTACCACACAAGCTAAACCCTCTTTCCGAACAATCAGGTCGTACAAGCAGATCAAGAGCGCACCACCATGCCTCGCATTTGGCCCACCTTACCTCCACCAGCATAATCCCAATTGTGATACTTTCTCATCCGCTTCATCAACCCCGCACATGAGTCCAACCAATGGGACCCCCACCCTCAGCAAAACACCTTCCTCACAACATCAGTGAGCGAACACTTTCATGATTTGGGGTACCCATCTCTCTTTTTTCCACAAACCAAACCCCATTATTTTATTATTTTGGTAAGTCTACAAAGACCCTAAATGATGCACTATGTCCTTCACCCTCTCATTTCATCTTTTCTCCCACGGAAACAGTCCCTGAACACCCTTGGTTGGAGTATTATACCCCCACACACAAGCCACCTTGACATTCATAGCTAGTTTATACCCACCCTGAAAGTCCTACCGACTCTAGGGATTTCCCCATCAAAAATAAAAATGACTGTTGTGAAGCTACTTAGTATACTCCGACCTTGGGCCACTGAATACCCATCATGAGTTTTCAGTCACCTCTCACCAACATGCCTATGTTAAACCCATCACATCCAGGTCCTCGATCCATCATATCAGTGACCCCTCATTCGGTCGAGGCTTCCTTTTTGTCGACTCTAACACCTATTTTCCAAAAAGGAAGAAGTACCTTGGATCACCCCTCTCCATACAAGGGGCATCCTCGGGTGGCACTGTGGGAGACATCATTGTCCACAGATGTCATCGATCCTCCTGACATTCAACTACGACAAAATCTTTCATGTCAAGATGGTATCGTACCTTACAACCATTGCACTTTTATCAAATCCGTTGAAGACCCGTGCCTCCATAAGCGTCTTTGTCAAACAATTCTTACATGGGAAGCTCCCAGCCATCACCTATGCATACAATGCAAAGCTATATTCCATAACAAGTTTACGCATATGGGTACCATATTCCACCTATTTTCAAAGAAAAAATTCCCCTGAGGGCATCAGCAGTTGTCATCAACAGCCACCAACGTCACTACCATGTTAGTGACACAGACATAACATATATCTATCAACTAGATTTTCTTAACTAGCCACAACATTACGAGCATGGGACATGCCCACCTCGTAGAAAATTTGTATATATATTGTATTATATTTGCTTACAAGGGTTCCCTAGGAAATGGTCATTCTTGGAACCAGTGTAGGGTGTTTTCAATTCCAAGCTTCACACAGGTCTCTCTCTCTCTCTCTACGCACAATACGGAAAAGAAACTATAATGTATTTCAGCTATATAGTTCTTCCTAGACCTCACACATTAGGGGGAAACTGTTAACACTGGAAAATCATACAGCAGAAGACAACATTAATTAATGTTAGGAAAAAGGATTTACAAGGTTGGAAGACATTACAGAATCTGGAAAGTATTTAAAAATCTCTAAGGTCTAAGGAAAATCAAATTTGAACAAGTCCTAAATACTCTTTGCGCACATAATCCTTCGTGAAGAGCACCTTTTTTCCCGATATGCGCGCAATCCTGGGAGTAGAGAAATGTCACTATCCGGGACCACACAAAGCAAATGACAAGTGATTCCTCACCTGAAGCCGCCTAAGGATAGCCACCAACGCCCACTTAGACACCAAGTGAGCGCACAATGGAATATTTGGAACACACAAAGGAAACATACCCCTCTCTTGGGTCACCATCCACAATGTACCAAGAGAGGGAAGGGAAGATTTTAAATCTCCTATATAAGGCCACCATGAGATGAAGAATTTGTGAACACATTGTTATGCTGGCCAAAATTTCCAAATCAGTACCAGCAGTGTGTGAGCCAAAGCTGAAGATAAAGGGGACTCAATTGTTGTCCATCCAACAAGTTCAGTCCAACGCAGTAGGGAGAGAGGGAGACCGCACTGAGGAAAGCTTGGGATAAAAAAAATCCTTGCATCGGGACCTAGAACCCATGATCTAGGGGCCCTTTGGCAAGAGTGTAAATTTTCACTCTTATTACTACCAGTGCTCAATAAGAGGTGCCTAGAGCCACCATTCATATTATTGTTGTCGTTTGAATCTTTTCAGAGCTTGTGTTTATTTGTTTTAGTTTTTAGTTTATATATGCATGCTATTTCTCTATCTAGTATGCTTATGATTCTAGCTTGCTCCACTAACTTGCTTGACTCCACTTCTTTTTCTGACTGTTACCAATAAATTAAGTGGGTAGACCACATTCCTTAAGTTGGTGAGATTTCGTACATACGTGCACCAAACACACTCCAACAAATAGTATCCTATAAGAGATATAATAAACAGAAAATAACCAACATTGATATGAGACTCCAATGTTCTAGTCCCCCAGAACCATGCAAAGCAGTGTCACAGCAAAATCATATGCCAAAAAAGAACAAATCCTGTGCATATGAAGTTGCCCGCAAAACGACAAATGCATAAAACAGCAAATAAGCCCATGAGAGCTCATGGAATTGAGAAATACTGTTGAAGGATAGACTGCTTGTACCTGTAAAGAGTCACAAAAATACGTCTATGAGGTGCCTCCAAACCTTTTTTAGATAGTCGGTCTATTGTAGAGTTGTTTTCTCTATATATGTGAGTCAGAGTATGCATATTGAAATAAGCAAAGTGCCCATGAACCCAATCCATCCACCCCTGTAAACAATTTGGTTGAAAGGATGCATGCCTAGAAATACCATCGATAACAATTTTTGAATCACCATATATATAAATTGACTACAGATTCAATTCTTTGGCCATCCATAAACCAGACCGCATAGCCAGAAGTTTTGCTTGTTCTTGGTGCCTCGACCCCCATTTCAGTACATCTGCATAGAATATCTATTAGGCAGCTTGATCCAAGCGTCGCAACCACAAACCCCCCCCCAAATCAGCCCCATCAAAGTAGACAACAGGCAAGGAAATAGGATGCGGGCGGATGCGATGGGAGAAATCCCTGATGGTAGGAATAACCAACACATGAACATTAATCCATCGTATGATCTCCCCATGTATAATGGATAGATTGAATGACACATTCTTGAAAATAAGTCTATTGCGAGCAAGCCAAATTTCCCAGAATAAGTAAAATGGGATAGTTTTAAATGCCCCATTGGAAACCTCCCATCGCTGGAGGGCCTCATTAATGCCTATCAGGATCCATCCATGCCCAATAAAATTGGCAGAAAACAGCTTCCATACCTTCTTCGTCACTAGGCAAAATAAGAACAGGTGAGCAACAAATTCTTCATGCTGCTCACATAATGGAAAATGTCCCAATCCCATGAAGCCAATGCGGATGAGCCGATCCCATGTGAGAACCCTTCTTTTCCATACTAACCAAGTAAACAGAATAATTTTCTTTGGTATCTTCCAGCTCCAATATTTGGTGAAGGTAGATATCACCATTCCACCATATTGTCTTTTCATGATAGCAGAATATAAGTCTTTTACCACAAGACTTCCTTCATTAGAATTCCCTACCCATACCATTCTATCGCCATCCGGGTTTAGACTCAGACCACTCAAATGGAGAAAATCAATATAACGATACCTGGCAGGTGCATCCCCATCAACAAGACCAACTTGATTGTGTGTCTTCCAAATCAGGTAGCCCCCCCACCAATGTGATATAAGCTGATGAGGGCGAGTGATGCCCCTGTGCATCAGGCGACGGATGATCATGGCATCCGTTTTAAGTCCATTTTTAGTCCCCATTATACGGTCTATCCCCAGGGAAATGTCCAGGCCATTCCCAAAACACCATGCAATACTCGCTCCCATAATGGGCATTATTTTCTTGAAAATTTTCCATATAGTCGTTTCAGCTAGTTGGTGGCATGTGCCACCCCTATAGATTAAAAGTAACAGATCCACTGTATTGTATTTTAACATCAATATGTTTGACCAAGTGTTATGCGAATTAATGGCCCGCCATAAGGATTTCGTGAGTAGTGAATTTTAGAAGGATCTGAGATTGACTAAATCCCCATCCACCATATTCACAAGCTTTGAAACAACATTGAGCTTGCACAAATGTATCTTTCTATTGTTGGAGACCCCTGTCCAAATAAAATTTGCAATAACAGTGTTTATGCGCCCGACAACAGCTTCCGAAAAGTAGTACAAGTGACCCTAATATACCATAAATTGAACCAGCACTGCTTGAATCAGAATAAAATGGCCTCCTAGTGATAGCCATCTATGGCTCCATCTGTGGATTCTCACTGTTCGCTTATCAACCAACCAACTCCAATCGGCTGAGGTGTAACCACATGGTTTTAAGCTGAAACCCAGATATGAGAAACCCTCTCTCATAGGCTTGGTTGGGACACCCAAGAATTCTGCTGTAAAATTGATCTCAGCAAGATCCCCTTTACCATAAATCAGCAATGATTTCCTTATATTACATTGCAAGCCAGTTTCCACAGTGAATCGAATGAGGAGAAAGTGAGTGTAGAACCATTGGTTCCTCAAAATCCTGCCAAATATTAGTAAGTCATCAACAAAAAGGGAATGAGAAATACATATAGTAGGTGAAAGAGTAAAACTTGTAATGAAGCCAGCTCTAATGGCCCTCTGAAATAAGTTGCTAAGTACATCCATAATAAGAATGAACATAAGCGGTGATAGCGCACATCCTTGAGGATGGCCCCTTTCAGCCTTAAAGAACTTTCTTGGTTTTCCATTTATAATCACGACATAGAAGACCCCAGTGACACATGCCATTAACCACTGAATGTTATTCAATGAGAAGCCAAGCTTGATAAGAAGCATTCTGATGAAAGACCAGTCTACAGAATCATAGGCTTTATAAAGGTCCACCTTCATAATCATAGCCTCCATGTTGTTAGTGTGAATAGAGTGAATCACCTCTTGTGCTATGGCAACGACATCATGGATGGATCTTCCCTTCAAGAACTCGTGCTGTTCAATGTATATGTAGTCCGATAGCACCCCTTTCCATCTATTTGTGATGATATTATATGTAATCTTGTAAATAGTATTGCATAGAGAAATAGGTCTATACTCAGAGAAGTCCAGTGGGGCTAAAGAATTTTGGACAAGAGATATGAATGTGGAATTTAAATCCCCAGGTACATATCATTAATCCTGATCCATTATGTCATCGTAAGAAGATCCTCTGCCAATATATAAAAAAAAATGCAGGAAAAATTAAGCCAACCACCCATCGGGTCCAGGGCTCTTGTCCAGTGCAAAATACTTCACAACAAAAACTATTTCTTCAATAGTAATTTCTTTCCCAAGTTGATCATTAGCTCCCCTATCCAATAAAATTGACATTTGTTCTAGAATCCAAGCTTGGCATCTATTGTCAATCTCCCCACTTGCCTTGTAGAAGGATGAAAATTTTCTATAGGCCTATTCCTGTATGTCCTCCATAGAATGGACCATAGATCCATCGACAGCCTTAATCTTCCATATTGAGTTTATGTTCCTTCTGCCATTTGTGACACTGTGAAAGAATTTCATATTTGCATCTCCTTCTTTCAGCCACTGAACCCGACTTTTCAATTTCCATGTTACCTCTTAGATTTCCAAAATCTTTGCTCATTTTTCCTCCAAATATTTCAAGTGATCATAGACCATCTAGGTGGGGGAAGAGCCTTGGAAACTTGTGTAAATCTTCTTGATCTCAGCAAATATTGTTTCTAGCTCTGCTCTCATGTTTTGCTTCTTATTTTGTTCCCATTTTTTTGTGCACTTCTTTAAATCTCGCAACCATCTGAATAGTTGTTGCCATCCTATCCTTACCCCAACATGTCTTTTCTCCCTCTTCCACAGTTCTATCACCATTCGGTTATAGTCTGAATCTTGAAGCCACATACAATTGTACTCAAACGAAATCCAAGATTTCTCTGCCTCCTTGCACCAAGAAAATAAAATGAGCTTATGATCATATAATGATCCTTTAGAAATTTGAGATCAGAAGTTGCCCATACTTTGCATAAGACTGTCACTCACCATGGCCATGTCCAATCGTTTTGAAATATACTCCCCCTTCCTGCGATTGGTCCAAGTCGGGCACATAGGATTCGGCCTGATATCAACCAAATAATTTCCATAGAACATGTGACCAATGTGATCGGCCAAAGGGTCCGGCCTCGCTTTGGTCCCCCATGACTCATCCATTGAGAGCGTTGTATTATAATCCCCAATAACAATTAGGTTTTGCACTTTACAAATCATAGAAGCTTCCATTTGATCCCAGAAGGCAGATCGATTGTGACAGGAAGCATATAAATTGATGATGTGGATTATCTCTTTACTACCCCGAACCTGGCCAGAAAGAAATATTCCCCCAAAGAATTTATAAGCCTGAAATTTAATAATGCATGGATCCCAAATAGCTAGTGTGCCACCGGCCCTACCCATTGCATCCACAGCCATGGCACACCAACCAGGTCGCATTGATAGCATATGATCAATGGCCTTCATTCAAGGGCACACTATTTCTTGAAGAAGGATGACTGAAGGTTTGTATTGATTGATAAGGTCTCTAAAGCGGCACAATTTTGAGGGGTCGTCGAATCCCCTTATGTTTAGTGATGAGATGGTAGTCATTTTGAACCCTGTAATGGGCCGCATGCTCTAAGTGCCCAAGGGTCCTCAATTTCAGAAATCAAAACTTCATAAAAATCATAGAGACCATCTTGAAACAATGACTTGGATTTGGGCCTCCCTTGAAAATGACGAGACCTCAATTTGGATTTCTTGTGAACAGTGATATTAGAAGCCGACTTGGGAGAGATAGAGACAGGTGGGTCGGAGGATTTTTTGTCGAACACAGTTAAAGCCGTGAGATCAATGTGTGGTTTTCCCAAAAGGCCTTCAATGTCACTGCCAATGGTATTGTGAGGAGAGTCCGTAAACTCCCCAATCCCAGGTTCATGTGATTGGGGGGGGGGTGGGAGAGGCCAATTCAAGCGAGGGCATCAATGGTGAGATGACCAAATGACCAGCTGAGACAGGGTCTTGTGGGGGGTTATCAGATAAAGGCAGAGTGCAATTTGGGGTGGGTGGGATTTGGGCCACAGCTTCGTGTAATACCATATTATCTAAATTATGATGAGAGGCATTATAATCCGATGTGGATGATGACCAAGATTTTTTTTCATGATCATTCCTATGTCTAGTCTCTTCTTCAAAATATGATGAGGGAATTGATGACATACCCAAACCATCATGATCTCGTGACTAAGGGGCGCCATTATGCACTTCATGTCTATCTTTATAACAGCCCCGACAGCATGCATATCTATATGGACAGTGCTCTATTAGGTGACCAATCTGGTGGTAGCAAATGCACCGGAAAGTTATTCCCCAAAATTCAATCCTTTTCTGGTGCTTGCATTGCCCCCATACTAGGTCGACATCACTAGGAAGACCCCCAACAAAGTTGACTTCCACCAGCAACCAGGAAATCATTTTGTCACAAGTCCCCAAAATTCAAGGGTTGACATGCTTTGTTTTCCCAATGGAATCCCCGATAGCAGTCAGCGCCTTAAGCGTCAAATATTCCAATGACAGACCTGGTAATTTTACCCACACCATTCTATTTTTGGGAGCATCATGTACTAGATTGAATCCGAGGTACCAATTAGGCAACAATTGCATGAAGCTACGTCCCCTCACCCATGCCCGCTTCATGATTTTCGCACAATCCTCTTCGTGCATGAAATGGATGCTAAACTAGGAATTCATCATAAGACTGACCTTTGGGTTGTAACCCAGAATCAGATACCATGTTTCTTTGACCCAATCCACCATTGCTGCCCTTTGCATGTTCGAAAAAATCCACCTCCCGATTAAGACCCACTTTTGCAAACTAACCACATGACCCCATAAGTCCTCATATTCCAAATTAACTTGTTTCACCACTGGTACGGGCTTGTGCCAAGTTTGTGATTTCCTACATCTCCGATCTATTCGAGACCCAAAAGAGAGAAAATTGGCTGCTTCAGTTCCATGAGCATTGTTTTTTTTCCAGCTGGCATTCAGTCACCCGATGGACCATTCCCTCCATTCATCAAGTTCCCAACTACCTTACCCACACCAACATTTAATACATCCTGACATTCATTCATTGCAGCCAGCGTTTCCGCAATAAGAGCTTCGTGTCCCGATAAGTCAGAGGATAGAATATCATGCACTCCCGCCATCCTGCAGATGATCCAGGGATGATCTCTGAAAGTGAGTATTTAAGGTTCACAACAACCCAAATTGGGATATTAATGTAATTCCAATACCCGAAGTGGAAGTGTCAGAAATTAGGAACACATCCCTTCTTGGCTAATGGAAATTTCGATGTAATCGATGTTGCACCTTCTTCAATGGTACCCGGTCGATCACCGGATGTGGTAAGATCTCCAGTTGTACGAGGGTAATAAAACTTACCATAAAGGGATGCCGCCATCCATAGCTAAAACCATATGGTAAGCAATTTGTAGACCGAATACTTCTGTTGGATCCCGATATCTCATTAATATCCCCATGACAAGTCAATGTGATCCTGACCACCACCCAATAATCATAAATGTTCCTGCTACCATTCAGTCAGAAAGCCTGCCAGAAATCAAAGGTGATGCATCCTCTCGGAAAAACTAGAGGTGGAGACCTGTGAATGAAGAATCGAGTCCACCATAAACAAAAGTGTTGCAAAACCACCCCTATACGAGTCGCTACCAATGGAAACAACAACAGCAACAACACCCCTTACAGTGCCACCACCTCCAATAGAATTGGAATCTAAAATCCTTGCATGGTCAAGAAATGACAAAGGAATCAATCCACTTGTTCCATATTATGATCCATTTAGACAGTATGGAAGAGTATGGAGGTTCGACACACTTCACATTCTCCTGTTTCGAGGACCTATTTCCCCAGTTTTGCATTTGTGCGATGAGAATGGTTCACACTGTGGGTCTTGAAAATGACATATAGAATAACAACAGCCACAACCGCTAGCCCACATATGATCGTTAACTCCCCATAACAGTCCAGTTGCATGGTATAGTTACCCTTTAGTCTATCACCACCCTCCAGAGATCTAGTACACCACCCCGATTCTTGATTACATGTCAAAATAACAATATAGTTATCTAATTTATATCAGTTCCCAATGAAAACAACAACTCCTCCAGACTGATACACCAGTGTGCAATCCATGCATCTACGAGCAGAACCCCCAGTAGACAAGTTCAAAAGGAACTTTACAAGGATAGCTTTACCATATGGAAACAGACAAGCATATATTCACATTGATACATCTTTCCACCTTCCCACCACTCCGCATAATCCATAAAAACCTTCATCTATATTTTAAAACAAACCATAACTCTTGAGAAATAACATCCCATACCACCATCCTATAATTACCCCAACAACCTACGGACAAAATAACATACCCGGGCACTGCATTGAGCTCAAGTACTGTCAAAAGCTCTGAGAAGCTGCCACCTGGGCAATGTGTTGAGCTCAAGCACTATCACAATGCTATATCCCATTGAACGCTGGTCGTAATGTTGCTCTCCAGGAATCAACATTACATCTGCTCCGACGACCATTTCCCAAAATCCTTTTAATGCCCGATCTAGTCGTTCCCTTCTTGCTTCCAAGGCTCAATGGCTATTGATGCGAACAAGGTCCTTTACCGTTGAATTTAACATCCTGTGTAGTCTCACAGACAAGAGGTGTCGCAGTTTGTGCAACTTGTTATGAACTCCATTTACCAAAGCGTTTTTGTGAACTTCCTCTAATGTCGTTTCCAGAGGAGTTCCCCACATATCCTACCAAGAATAAGTTTATTGACAATTTCAAACTCTACGAAGACATACATACTCTCCCTTCGACACCAAATTAATGTACACTAAGTGTGACCTCTTAAGAGGAAACACGTGCTCTTAACTATTAGCTATAAAATACAATTTAACAACTTAACTTAATTATCATAATTAGTGTTATTTTTATGTTAATTATAAATATTAAAATATTTTGAAAAATTCATAAATATGAGTGAAATCAATGATTTAATTTCACTTATCAAATTTAAAAATCCAAAATCTACAATTAAATTTATATTCATATTTAACATTAATTATTATAAGTGTGAAAATTAAAAAAAATTAAAAAATTAAAAAATTAAATTTATCCCATTAAACTACACCCTAATAAGATTTCCAAAAATCTAACACAAAATCTATCAAAAAGATAAAAAAAATGTCTCCGTGTACAACGCCATTATGATATCCACAATATCAGCCGGTCTCTAGATTGAAAAGGAAAGAAAAACATTTCACTGAAGGTCATGGTAACAATACAATGTAACGTTTTAAAAAGTTCAAAATTATTCCAAGTACAAAATGTGAAGATTTAAAATATTCAAAGTACAAATTTTAGTGTTTATGGAACTATGTTGAAGTTCAAAATTTTCCAAAGGCATTCGTGCGGTTCTGGGTCTCTTCATTCCATGGAATGATTTAGCAATTATAATAATAGAATGCTGTAATCGATGGTGATATCAAATTACTATTCAAGGACAATCCTCTTCTTATAAAAAGTGTTCAAGAAGATTGATGCAGCACTAACATCGATTCTAGTCCTTCGGTCCTTAATGTGTGCAGCTTTCAATTTTATTCAAACGCGTGTTCAACCCTCCTGAATATTGTAAATCACTTGCCATGTAAAGGGAGGCGCAACAAATGTTAGTTGAAAAAAAACGGGGAGGCAACAAATGGAAGTGAAGCTTATTTTAATAATTTGAAAGATTTCTTATATCAGAACACAAATTCCAATCAAAGTTGGGAAGGTACCATTTAAGACCAATCAACTAAAAAAATGTAAAAAATGGAACAAAAGAAAGTGAATATAAATTCCATTTACAAAGCATTTATCTTAAGGAATAAGAACTTTTACTTATTTAAAAGATAAAACGAGGTGCCCACAACTCAGATCTAGATTAATCCAAATCCATTGCACTTAAAGTGAAAGTAAACTCAAAAATAATATTTTTTTAATAATTTGATTTTTTTTAATTCAAAATATAAATTCTAATTAATATTAAACGAGTATAGATTAACCTATCATAATTTTGTAAAATTAATGAATTATAAATCTATAATCAATAATAATACAATTGAAAAATATTTTTTAAATATTTATTTTAATAATAAAATTATTTCTCATTTAAAGCACAAATTTTCATGTAGTTACAAATCAAAACTAATCAATTACAATTATATAATCAGTTGAAGTGAAACTGAACTCCATTCCACAAAAAACTAATTTTAATAACTCAAAACATTTACCTAATTAAAACACAATTCCCAACCAAACACAAAGCACAAAACATGATGAATCAAATCCAAATTATAACAAATAAAAGTGAAGGAAAACTCCATTAACAAAATAGGCATTTTAACTATTTGAATATGCATTTTAATTATTTGAAGGTAAATGTCTATAAAGAAAGTGAAAGCTGAACTCCATTCCCAAAACTTTTATTTTTAATAATTTGAAACATTTTGTAATTCAAAACATAAATATTAATCAATACTAAGTGGTTGCAATTCAAGATTAATCACTCTCAATTGTACAACTTAAATCCAAATAAATTTGCAACATATGGAAGTGAAAGTGGTTTCTATTTAGTAGAGAGCTCCGCAACTTGATGTGAAAGGAGGGAAATCTACTATCCGAAAGGCGCTGAAGCAACATGACAGTTACAGGGGGAGGGAGCTCAGCTTCCTCCTATCGAAATGTTCTGATTGACAAAGGGAAGAGTATTCAAGGAGAAGTTGGAAAATTTTCCCAAAAGGCTGGAGGGATTGGTTTTGGAAAAATTCAGGCTCCAACGGAAAATGCGAAAGTAATCAACACAAACCCCGATGCAAAAAAAGAGGTAGAAACAACACAAGAGAAATGGTCTGATTAGTCAGTACCAAAAGGAGGATACAGGCCTAAGTTAGCAAAGACACCAAAGGTGGTCTTGACTGACCTGCAAACCCAGGCCCATAGGGACGGCATGAAGACATGTGCTTTAATCTGCAAATTTATGGGGATCTAGCCCAGTGAAAAACTCCTCAAATCTTGGACTACGTATGTTTGGAAGCCTAAAAGGGAACTGGTCCTTCATCTAGGCTCTAAAGGCTCTTTCACGACTGTATTTGTTGACCTTGAAGATAGGGATAGAATATTTAAAGGAAACCCCTATTTCTTATTATCAATAGGATTATACATGTCTCCCTAAAAGGAGAACTTCACACCAGAACAAGAGACCTTCACCTTTGTCCTAGTGTTGATTAGGCTATATTCACTATCACTAGATTATTGGTTCCCAAAACCCCTTGAAGCCATAGCTAACTCCCTGGGACGCTTTCTAAAACTCTCAGAGGCAACCCAACAAGGAAAATATACAACCTATGCCAAGATCTATGTGGAAATGGATATCTCTGGAGCCCTCCGTGAGGAAATCCAACTCAAGTTCTAGGATGAGAGTTGGACTCATAACATTGATTATGAAAAAATCATGTTCCAGTGCTAACGATGCTAAAAACATGGGCACTTTATTAGGGATTTCCCACTAAATTCCAAATCCAGGCAAGCTAAGCCTACTCTAGAAAGAGATGGTGAAAATTTCAAAAAAATTGGTTCAAAAGGGAAGGATGGAAGGAAACAACAACAAAACCATAGTGAGAACAAGGAGTCAAAAAAATGATATGAAGTGTTAGACGAAGAAACTCCTCGGACATAGCTAGAGCAACAACCAGAGCAGGAGATATTGGAGAAAGAAGAAATAGAGAGTGATCTTCCAGCAAAATAAGAGACACTCAAGTCACCCATGTAATCCCAAGATAAGGAAGGTGAGCTTACCATCCCTCCACACTCGGAAATGGATTTGGATATGACACCCAGCAAGACTGGGCCTGAAGACCAAGATATGAAGGAAAAAATGGAGTAGGAAGGTCCAGACCTCGTGCAACTCCTAAAATAATGGAAAACCCAAGGGATGGAAGCGATTCCAAAGGACCATATAGATCTGGTGCAATACGACATGTTCCTAAAAAGGGAATAAACCCATAAAATAGGTTCCAAATGACCACATGGAGAAGCAAAAGGCCTCGAAGTCCAACCAAAGATACATAAAGGTCAGATCCCAAAGAAAACCCAACGGAAACGAGGTCATAAAACAAACAACATTGCACTCAAGGAACTAGGGGCTCTATTGATAAATTCAGGTAAGATTAAACCTTAGAACCAAAACTCTCCCCACACCTCTTTTCCAATGAAAATTATAACATGGAATATAAGGGGCATGAATAGACCTCGAATGCAAAAAAATCTAAAATTAAAAATTAAAAATTAAAATCGCAATGTTATGTTCGTTCAAGAAACTGAATGTATTGTGGCTCTTATGCAAATAAGCACTCGGAAAGTTTGGTCTAAATATGAATTTGTGGATATAGAATCTAGAAATTTGGCAGGAGGACTCATAACCTTATGGAATCCCCAAGAAATCAATGTGGTGTCTTTCGAGTCCTCTCGTCATTCTTTGACTCTGGTCATATAGTACCTAGGGTCATGAGATCTGGTTCTTTGCACTAATGTTTACGACCCCCACCAGATTAATGAGAATCTTGGTTTTATTTATTCACTACTCTTCAAGGAAGGTACCCCATGTAAAAATGAATCTCGCTAGGAGACTTCAACATGATTCTTTCCCTAGCAAAAAAAAAGGAGGTACCAAGAAACTGGACAGAGACGTTGAATAATTTCAAACTATGATTGATGGCATGAATCTAGTGGAATTAAAGACCTCAATTGACGTATTTACCTAGAAAAATAAAAGGGGGGTAAATACCTGGTGGCTTTGAGGCTAGATAGGTTCCTTGTCTCGGAGGAGTTGATATTGCAAGGAATAGACAAGAAAACTAACATCTTGTACAAAAATGGTTCATATCATTGGTCTGTGTCCCTAACCACCAAGATAGAAACCCTTCTGGTTTGAAGGATTATGGTTGGACCATCCAAAATTTTTAAACAAAGTGAAGCAATGGTGGAAAGAAGCTATAATTATGAGAAGCTCCAAGATGTTCTGTGTTAGGCTCCTATAATACTAGTGTAGCCCCTTATTGTTATTGTTAGTATAGCCCCCTTATTGTTATTGTTGTGCCCATGTAGCCCCCATATTTTAATCATTGTGCCCCATAGAAGCCCACTATTTTTATTGTTGTTCCCTTACATTATTATTCTTATGACGACTCTAATTATATTGTGACCCCTTAGACTCATGATCCAGGTGGATATTGGTATCCACTCACATATTCCATTTGGCTCCCCACCATTGTTTCTTTAGTTTTTCATTTTCCTTAATCATAGCACAATTTACTATTTTTAGTAGTTTTTTTTTCGGGTCTTGAACTTCTGGAGCCATTTTGAGGCCCTAAATGACGTTTGTTGGGAAACTCGGGAGAAATATGGGGATTTGATCAATGTTTCTCACATCAAAATTTGTATTCCTCGAATATATATTTCTGAGGAGGTATTGTGCACATAAAACAAAGATCATATGCCAAAGTTATGTCTCCAAGAAGTTGATGTACCAATTTACCCAAACGGGACCCATAGTTTTGGCGCTTCATCTCCTAGGGTTAGGTTTTTGGATGTTTAGGGTTTTCCATTTTTTCTCAATAATAAATAGGCCTTCGATCCTCATTTTAACAGAGTTTAGAGACCTATATCTACCACATATCTTCTCAGAGATAAGCTACCGGCGCCCTATCTAGTTTATTTCCATTGTCTCTAAGCATATTTCGGTTTTGTGATATTAATGAAATGAAGTCTTACTTATGTTCCATCTTTGCGTTTATGTGTATTTATGTATTTAATTATGTTCCTCCATAAGTATGGATTAGTGGTATCAGAGCGGTCTGCTCTTTCTCAATCCTTCTTTGCATGTCCCCAACAAGGTCGAGATATAAGGAGTTAGGGATCGATCTGGTTGAACCTTTGCAAGATCAACCTCGCAAACCCCAATGATTGCTCATGAGGGACAAAAATAAAGACGACGAAGCAATACATCTTATCAAAATATTGCTTGAGGAGGCCCTTAAGAAAAAATGGAACGCAATGATGGATAACTTTGCCCAGATCCTTCAACGACTTCCCTCCGGCGACGCATTTGCATCCAACAACCACTCTGGAGGCGCAACTCGTTTTAAGGTACAAGTAAACTTTGAAATTCCCATATTTGAGGGCCAAATAGATGCATACGTCATAGATAGATGGTTTAATCTATTAGAAGGGTATTTCTTGGTTCCTAACTTTTCCTGAGAAAATATTACTTTTTCACTCCTTAAAGCCTTCCCCCATGTTATGGATTGATTGGAAACCTACTGTGAGCAAAAGGACAGGAGGGAACCCTATCTGTTTTTGGCCATACCCACTTGGAATTATTTCTGAGATGCCATCAACGAACAATATTATCTTGTGGAGAGATATGAGGAAAAGTACATACAATGGACTACGTTGCGGTAGCAAAGGGGTCAACATGTGCATGAGCTAACGAATCAGTTCCACACCCTGCACACAAAATTGGGTATCAAATATTTGAATAAACATTTAGTAATGAAGTATCGCATTTTTCTGCACATATACATTCAAGAGGAAATGGAGTTCCTCAACATTTCCTCTATTGGCGCAACATATCGGTATGCTGCCAAGATTGAGAAGAATTTCAAATAGAAGAAGCAAGACTTTGGATCTGCGAACCAGAAGCAAGGGAAAGGTGCCCCAAAACCACGGAATAAATGAAGAAGCCAAGGTGGAGCAGCCCAGGATTACCTGCCAAAGCCGCAAGCAAAGAAAAAACTGTGAAGCCAAAGAAGGACACGGGAAAGTGGTGTGAGTTCCATAAGAGCTCCAGTCACAACACAAGTGAGTGTTGGACCAAGCAGTCACTGGTGGTTGAGGTGAAGGCTTCTGAAACAGATGCATGCTCTAACTCTAAATTAGAACCAGAAAAAGGGGAATGATCAAGGGAATTATATTATCGATGCAGAGCCCAACACCATAGTTTCCACCACGAAGATCCAAAAGGACGAACCAAAAGATCCAGAGGAGGGAGAGCGCCTCTTCCATTCCCAGATGTGGGTAAATAGTTCCCCATTGCATTTTATTGTCAACAACGGGAGCCAAAAGAACCTCATTTCAACAGAGGTCATGAAGCAGTTTGTCTTGCCGACCACAAAACACCCACATTCACACACCATCAGGTGGCTTCAACAAGGGCAAGATCTTCACATCAGCCAATAGTGTCGCCTTCCCTATAGCATCAATCCCTTCAGGGATGAGGTATTATGTGACATTAATCCTCTTCATGTTTCTGATGTATTATTAGGTAAAACATACTTGTGGAAGTGACATGATGTGTATGAGTCTCGGCCTTGCAATCTTATTGTTACTTTGGGAAATAAGTTGTACATGATACCGAAGGTAGCACCGCCCTGTCACCATCTCTTTGGTTACTACAAAAAAGTGCGGTAAGCTCATTTGAAAAACTATAAAATTAGTTTTCCTGATAATTTGCCCTCAGTGCAAGAAGAATATTGTGGCCACGACCTCCAAATAGAGCTCCTCCACATGACAACAACAAATGGACAAGTTCATGGAAGATTACATGGACATCTTCACCTCACCCACAAGGGTGCCTTTGCACTATCAAGTCAAGCATCCCATCGATCTAACCCCAGGTGTGTCACTACCCAATGGACCAATGCATTGGTGCTTTGTTCTAGAGAACAAAAAAATCAAGAGGCAGATTTAGGAGCTACTACAGAAAGGTCACATCCGGCCAATTTTGTTGCCCTATGGGAGCGCGATCATGTTGGTGTGAAATAAGGATGGGACTTGGAGATTTTGTTTTGTCTATCAGGCGCTGAACAATATCACTATTCGAAATAGGTATCTGATCCCACGGATTGATGACCTTATGGACCAACTTAAGGGGGGGAAATGTTTCAGCAATATCAACTTGAAGTCTAGGTATCACCAGGTACCAATTGAACCCTCCGATGTATGGAAAAATTCCATTCCTAGATGTGGGTAAAGGGTTCCCCACTGTAGTTCACTGTCGACAGCGAGAGCCAAAATAACCTCATTTCAATAGAGGTTGTGAAGTGGTTGGGCTTTTTGACCATAACATACCCACAGTTGTACCCCATCAAGTGGATTCACCAAGGACGAGATCTTCGTGTCATCCAGCAATGTCGCCTTCCCTACAACATCAATCCCTTCATGGAAAAGGAATTATGTGACATTCCTCCTCTTGATGTTTATTTTATATTATTAGGCCAACCATACTTGTAGAAGTGACATGATGTGTATGTGTCCCGACCTCCAACTCTTATTGTTAATTTGGGCAATAAGTTGTACATGATACTCGAGGTAGCACCACCTATCGCCATCTCTTTGGTTACTACAAAACAATGCATTAAGCTTATTTCCAAAATTGGAAATTTTGTTTTCCTGATAATCTACCCTCAGGGAAACAAGAATATTGTGGCCACGGGCTCCAGACAGAGCTCCTCTACATGACAACAACATATGGACAAGGTCGTGGAGGAGTATGGGGACATCTTCACCTCACCCACAGGGGTTCCTCTACACTATCAAATCAAGCATCCCATCGATCTGACCCCAGGTGCGACGCTACCTAATGGACCAATATATCGGCACTATGTTCTAGAGAATGACAAAATCAAGAGGCTGATTTAGGAGCTGCTGCAGAAAGGTCACATCTGGCCAAGTTCATTGCCCTGTGGGAGCCTAATCATGTTCGTGTGGAAGAAGGATGGGACTTGGAGACTTTGTATCAACTATCGGGTATTGAATAAGATAACTTTCCTAAATAGGTACCCAATCCCATAGATTGATGACCTTATGGATCAACTCAAGGGGGGAAAATGTTTCATAAATATCGACTTGAAGTCCAAGTATCACCAGGTACCAATCTAACCCTCTGATGTGTGGAAAACTTCCTTCAAATCCAAGGAGGGCCTTTTGAAATGGTTGGTCATGTCTTTTGGGTTGACGAATGCTCTCACAACCTTCATGAGGTTGATGGACGATATCTTGCAGCCATTCACCAACTCATTTTTATTAGTGTACTTGGATGACATCCTGATCTTCAACTAGACTTGGGAAGAGAACCTCCACCACATCTGACAGGTCCTCCAAACACTACGACAACACAAGTTGTGTGCCAATTTGGAGAAGTGCACTTTTGGAATGACCTAGGTTCAGTATATGATATACATTATTCATGAACGGGGAGTGCATGTGGATCCAACCAAGATCCAATTCATTCGGGATTGGCCAGCCCCAACCACTCTAATAGAGCTCTACAACTTTCCGGGTCTTGCTAATTTATATCGTAGGTTTGTGTTGGGATTCTCTCACATCACTTGGCCCTTGAGCCAAGTCACCAAGGGAGGAGCGAAAGAAAAATTATTTTGGTCTAAATTCCCAACAGAAGGCATTCATTGAGTTGAAACATTGCCTCTTCTCTGCCCTAGTGCTCACATTACTAGACTTGCAACAACCATTTGAGATCGAGACAGATGCCTCAAACTATGCTATTGGGGCAGTTCTTACTCAACATGGGCATTGTTGGCCCTTGATTTTTATCTCTTTTTTTTATGAAATACACTTTATTTTCCATATTATCCATCTATACACCATCATATTCACCTTATCTTGAAAAATAAATGCATATACAGGTATTATCCCACTTACCCTAACCCCATTGGTTAGACATTAAAAACCCACCTATTACAAACCCCGACCATATGTATTATAGCCTCACCACATAGCTTAAATTATTGGGCCCCACACCTATCCAATCCCAACACATACGTCGCATCCTCCCAACCATTGGATCTTAACTGATCAGATCCGATGGCCCTTATCCCTTTTCGCATCTCTGAAAGACCGACCTTTAACTACACCCCAACCTTGCAAAATGCATGGTTTTCGGAGCTCCACTCTTGGCTATGTCTAGACTTTTCATTCGATTTCATCCTCAAGATTTATACAGCTTAGAACTTTTCACTCATGCGAAAACCACTCAGCAGTTTCTCTTGTTCGTTTCGAAAATCAGCCTATCAATTTGAAATGACCTGCACATTCAATGTAAATATTGTTGGTTAAAAATGCATATTAGCCGCCCTTTCTAAGTCTTTTTCACCATTTCGGTTAAAATTTCCGCATAACAGGGACTGCTGACCTGTTTCCGAGAAACCAGATCACTCAACTGACCTTATTTCAAGACATTTTACCAGAAATCAAGACTATTTGCTACTACAGCTAGTACAGAACCTGATTTGAAGCTCTATGAAGACCAGAAGAACCTCATAAAGCCTTCGTTGCCTTAGAAACCCTTTTCAAACCACAAATCTTCATTTTTCTCCAGGTATTATTCATTGATTAAGCTTGCTCCTAAAGATAAAAGGAATTAATTCAAGTAATTGAATCAATTCAAGAGTTCTAGAAGACCAAAAGTGCCCATTTCTTTCCCTATCACTTTCTACAGACCTGAGTCTTCCTTTCATAGAAATCCCGAGATCCTGAGATTTCCTTTTGTCACAGAGAATATAGTTTGATCAATTGAACAAGCAGAAGTCTCTGTAGACCTAAAAGAAATCCCTGTAGCTTCCCAAATCCTTTTTTCTGCAAACCCTGGACCTATTTTCACAGGATTCCCAAGGTCTGAGACTGTCTTTTATTACAGAAAGTAATAATTGACTAATTGGCTTCTTAAATCAGTCTACAAATTGTAAATTATCTTCCTGAGGTGCTCCTACAGGCCTAAATCAGTTTTTCCTAAGTCAAAGATTAATCAATTGAAGAAATTTAACAAAACAATGGCTTCCCAGAAGTATTATATCTGTCAATCCTCTACAACCTCCTGTTATAGATGTGGAACATACTCCTTTAGCTGATAAAGATTTTAAAATTAATGACACAATCACTAAATTTAATCTTCTTGAGCTCCACTGCTGGAGCCATGAAAAATCTATAGATCAAGAAGATGAGGTTTTCATTTGGGATTCTAATTTTCCAAAGTATGTTCTCCCAGAGACTTTCCAGTGCCCAGAAGTGATTAGACTCTGTAAATATTGCTATTTCTCAGACCAGAGAGCCATAATAAACAGTCAAAAATAAATTATGTTTACTATTACAACTGAGTCAATCAATTAAATCATTCTGGATCCAATCTAGGCTAGATGAAACCCCTTTGTCCATTAGGGCTCTTACACAGTTATACATGAATCTGGACTTCCCCAAGAGGTTCTAGATATTTTAGACTTTCATACCTTCACCTGTAGAAAATCAAAGACAAATCCTCGTTACCCATCTACAATATTTTCTGAGAGAACCAGAAATATCATCTCCATGTTGTCTTCCATTCTCAAATATTTTACAAATGAACATGTTGATGCTACAGTCTTACGTTTCCTGTCTACTTTTACACTTGGTCAGCCTCATGCTACCATTTTTAATTTTTCGCAGTACCTTGCTCACAATATGCATGAACAACTTGTTAAAATGCCTGAATAAGGTGTTTTCAAGTATTCATCAATCCTATTCCATATTTTTTTGTATTTTCAGTTAGAGAAATCTTCCATCAACCTTCAAAAGCTTGATGTTGAAGGTAACCCACAGTCAGTCATATTTTGGAATCCAATTATCAGAAAAGACTCCACACAGTCCACCTATACAAAGTTTATTTATTCTTTTATTCATAATATAGTTAATATGTTGAACAGCAACATGCAACCAAGAATCAGGGAGGAAATTAAGAAGGTCCTACAATTTTCAGAGCATAATAGGACAGGAGATTGGTACTTGTATCAAAACCATACAGAAAGAAGGGTATATGGATCAAATCTTATTCCATATAAACTGCCCAAATACCTCCCAATGAGGTTATTTTCCCTTGAGTATATCAAACATATTCTTAATTCTGATGGGATCAATTTCTTGGCAGCTAAAAATAAGACATAGTTCAAAATAAAGAATCAAGTTGGCCCTTTTATTTGTAATAATAGAGATGCAGGTCTAGAGGCTGAAAAGTATTTGCAGGATTTTAAATTCAGTAATAGTTTTATGTGGTATTATGATCCTCTAGGAGTAATAAGTAAATTGAGTGTCAAATGCAAACTAAATCCTTATGTACATGAGAAGAAACCAGAGATTGAAAAATACTCCAACCAGTCTTAATGGTTGGAGAACACTTTGATAGAGGTAGAGAAGCAAGGTGATACTAGTCAAATCTTACAAACTCCAACCCAAGAAGACAAGAACTCAAATATAATCATAGAGGAAGGATCGTACATTGTAGAAACAACCAATGAAACAAAATTTAAATTGATGTATAGGAAGAAGCCTAAATTAAATTGTGTCAATGAATAAGTGGAAACAATAGAAGTAATTGATACAAAAATAGTGGTGAAAAACAATGCTCCACCTGCAGTTGCTAAAGAAACACATCAGCCTTCAACTTCAAACACTCAACTAATTCAGAAGCAACACAGTGTTGAAATGTCCTCATCCAGCAAACTAGCAGAGAAGGAAATGGACATTATGCAGAAATACAAAGAGATAAATATGAGAAATGAAGCCTTGAAGACTGATACATGTAACCAATATTGGAAACAATCACCCACTAACCAAAGAATATTGCTTTCTTATTTTGAATATAAGAATAGGAAGATACAGATAACCTTCCTGCAGCCTAAAGTAAAGCATCCCAAATCGTCAGCTGATTACAAAAAGTCATCATATGAATTTCAATCAAAAGATATTCATCCTATTAATCAGATAAAATTTCACAAACAAGATGGTGAAATGCTTTATTCAAAAATGACAAATAAAGCCATGAGTTTATAGAAGCTTCAAAACACTCTTGGTAACATCAAAGATCAGCTTAAATTGGAAAATGCATCCTCACAGGCTAAGGATAACAGAATCAAATCACTAGAAGATTTGATTATTGAAGTAGGATATGATCCTAATAATGTAAAAGTTGTAAATGAATTGATAAAAAAGAAGAACGAAAACATTGTTGCATTAAAGAAGCAACTTAAGTTGCCTCCTCCTGAACATCCTCAAGCAAAGGAAGTGTTACAGGATGCAAATTAGAAAGATGAGATGATGAAACCCATTCTTCAGTTGAGTGCCCAGATAAAATAAATGGAGAATGATATGGACAATTTGGTTAAGGAGAAAAAGGCCAGAGAAGAAGTCCCTGTTACTTTCATCCCTGTAGTCACAATAGCTGTGCCTTTTACACTAGCAGAATCGTTGGATCCTACAGTCCCAATGGATACAACACTTCCTGTCACCTCATCAACAACTTCAGCAACAGAATCTTCAACAACAGCAGCACAACCTACAAATGAGGCAAGTAAACTAGTAAAAGCTATGCAAGACATGTCTATCCAGAATAATGAAATCAACAGACTTAAAGAACAGCTTAAAATTCTGGATGATGAAAAGAAGTTAATACAGATTATGCACAAGAATGAAGAACAAAAATCAAACAGGTTGAATGAAAAATTGAAGAAGTTAGAGAAATATTTAACATTGAAAGAACCCATGGCACAAGCCAAGCAGCAACTATGGGCCAATATAATTGAATTTTTCAATGATATTTGGCCATCCATACAGGTTATCTATGAAACAAAAATATTTATTCAAAGCAGCAAGAGAATCCATTCAGAAAATAAAAGAAGAACTTGGTAAGAAATCTGAAGAAGCTATTGAAATCATCAAATTTCTTAATTCAAGGAATAGACAAGAATTGGAAGAAATTGGTGTAGCTTACAGGACAGAAACCATCCGAGAAGTTAGGAAGGTTATTTCTAAAAAGAATCTAATGATACAGCTAGAAGAAAAATGCCAAAACATAAAGGTTGTCATCACAAGGTTCATGATGAAGTTTGACACTCTTAGACAAAAAGGCCTTCCAAATCCACTGATCATTCATGACAGATTAATGAATCAAGATGATTTTTATAATAAAATGACAGAAGTGGCTAAGGAACAAGATAATAATTCAGCCATGCAAGGTATTCCAACAGGGAAGCTACTTTACAAAATCTTTGAGAATATTTTTTACCTACAACATGAGGTAAAGCACTTATTTGTCAACAAACCTACATTCTCAAAATACATAGAGGCTGATGAGATATTTAGAAGGATGATGAAGATCAAATTGATAGAGGTGGAATTTTGGGAAAGTATGACTGATTTACTCTGAAAACAGTTTGCAGTAAAAACATAATAGTAAATATGAAACAAAGCAGTAACAGTCTTGCAGTGAAAACATAACAGTGAACAGTGAATGATAAAATGTAAAACAAGAGTCAAAAGGTTAAAGAGTATCAGAGTAAAGTGTATCAGTTGAAATTTCAGAGTGAAATTCAAAACATAGATAAAGCTGCCAGTGTAGAGGAAACTTCACTACCTAACTGTAGCCTTCGTTGAGCAACAATGAGAGACAAATCAGCAGCAAAATATCAACAATTAAACACAAAATCAATAAAAGCAGGGAAAACTTGCATTAGTTAGATAGTTGTCATTATAAGTTCTTGCATGAAGATATTTATTTTTCCTTGAATCATTACTAAGTTTGTTTTAGGATATTTTGTAAGATCTTTTCTATAAATACTTCACATTTTGAAGTATTGAGTGTGGATGAATTGTTGAACATTTATATAGTTGTACTACTCTGGAACTGGAGGGTGATTGTACCAATTTCAAGTCAGCAGACTGGATTAAAGCAATAAAGAGACTATATTACAGGATTCATGTGTTGGGCCACTACAGTGAAGTACTTTCTACTTGTTCAACTTTTTCTTTCTAAAGTTTTCACATGCTCATATTTTTTCTTAATCTAAATGATATAACTGGAATGTTATTACAGAATATGTTTAATTACACTATGTTTTGAACTGTTTATCATTTATATGTTTTTCTTTTGATATCTAGATTAGGGAATTCTTCATTACTCCCTTATTTCGATTGACCTTTTCCTTTTCATTCATTATCTGGATTTGAGAACCCTTAATTTCTCTCTTACCCCAATTGAAACCATTTTCACCATCAACCTAAGGATCTGAAGTGACTAAACTATCTTGCCCTGTGAATACTTCCCTTTAGAACCTTTATCTTGCTTATGTTGCTTGAAACTTTGACTCCATTAGCCCAATGGAATACAGACCTACATCTATCCATCTAAGTAAGTGATTTCCCACCAAACCAAATCCAAAATCAAAATCCAAAGTATCCTACATAACTAGCCTAAAATCAACTAAAATCAACAAAGATAAATCATATAAAGAGAGCCCTCTCTGAGAATTAGGAAGGTTAGATCCTAAGGCTTAAAACTAGGTTTGTGGTTACCTCTAATGTTCTTTAAACCAAAAATAAATAAATAAAACCCTTTGAGAATGATTGGAGTGATAACATCCTGGCGACTCCGCTGGGGAAACTAACCAATTCTTAGTTTTAAAATAAATCTTAAAGGAAATACTTTTATTTATATTTTCACCTTCGGATTGTTTTAAAGGGTTGTTAGTAAAATTTTCATTAAAAACTGAAATTCTGGATTCTAGAAGAATTTACTATACTAGGTCTAATCTAGATCCAGAACCTGCTATCATAGTAGATAACCCTGACAGAATTGTAAAAAAAAATAAAAAAGTAGAAATTTTAGGTAATAAAAATTCATTAATCAAAGCAAATTATTATCTTCCCAATAAATTAGCAAGTTTACAAGACATTGAATTTGATTTAGCTTTTGAGCAATATTTGTTTAAAACTAAATCAGAAAGTGACATACATAATAGTGTAATAGATCCTAATTTCATTTAATTCATTGAAAGTAAGAAGGAAACTTTTTCACTAGATTCAGAAGAAAAAGCCTTAGAAGTTTACGATAAACTTGATGCTTTAACTGTAACTTTTTTTAAGGAAATTGATGAAGCTCATTTTCAACATTCAGTTGAATTGACTGCTTTATCTGCCTATACCCCTAAGCCTTCTACCAGTCATTTAGAATCTGTAGGCTCAACCTTGTTTAGTACCACCTCATCTATTATTTCCACCACACTTTATTCCACATAATCCTTCATTCCTAATCTTCCACTTCAACCTAGAGTTTTATTTCCAACCCAAAATACTGCAAGTTCATCCTCTAGCACTGCTGCTACATTTTCAAGCACTTCAACCACATTTCCAAGCACCTCTTTTAGCATCCCAAATACATCTTCAAGTGTTCCTACCTCATCTACAAGTACTTAAACCTCATCAGCTCAAACTTACCTCCTAGTCCAACTAGATTCCAAGCCATGGCTACCAAATATGCCCCATTGGTCCTACAAGCCCCTCTACATGCCATGCCCCAAGACTACCAAAGAAAAATCTTTCAATTTGATGGTACTAGTCACTACACTGCCCAAAAACATGTTAGAAAAATGATAGATTACTTTTAACTGCATGAAATATATGAAGTCGGTGTTCAAATGAAACTTTTTACTCAAACTTTAGCTGGTGATGTAAAGAAGTGGTTTAAAGGTTTTTATGCTGGTAGTATTGTTGATTTAGCTGATTTCCATAGGATGTTTCTTAATAGATGGGAAAATAAAAAGAATACTTTACACATTTTATCTGAATTTGAAAACATAAAAAGAGCACCCAATGAAATAGTTCAGGACTATTGTACAAGATATAACAATATTTACAATGCAATCCCTGCTAATCTTAAACCTCCTCCAGACTCTACCCTAATCAAATTCCCTGATGGATTTGATACATATATGTCTTACCAACTGAGAGAGAGAAGTCCACAAACCTTAGAGAATATGCAAAGTAATGTTGTAAGTGTAGAGGTAAACTTGTTAGCCAAGAAAGCTAGATTGAGAAATGAAAGAAGAGTGATAATAAAGGAGGAAACATCAGCCTCAGACCTTAAAATAGATAGATTAGAAAAAAAATAGAAATAATGATGGATAGATTAGATAATATGGAAATGAAGCCACAGTGGGATAATAAACAACAAGGCCCTCAAATAATAAATCCCAATTTCAGGAAAAACACCAACACTGGTAAATCTAGCGAATCAACACCTGATCAAACAATAAGACCACCTTTCCAAGAGAACTATGATGAAATTTCTCACCAAAACAAAGATGATGAAGACACTCAGATTAATCTAATGGGCATTAATAATGATAATACATTTTTTCTTACACAAGAAAAACATGAATTATATGAATTACAACTGTTACAATTAGAACCTGGTGAGTCTTTTAATTACAAGAAAGGTTATGAGTTTGCAATTAATGAAGTTCATAAGAAATATAACCTTAGGATCAAGAAAAATGTAGAAGTTCCTACTAAGAAATCTACCCAAACTCAAACAAAGAAAATAGTAGAAGCTCTTACAACCAAAGTACTGCAAATCCTACAAATCCTCCCTAGGGAAACCCAACAAAACTCTAGTTCAAATCAGAAAAATTCAAATCTTAATCATAAAATTTCTAGTCCTAAAACTGCACCCAGTCCTAAAATTGTTGACATTAGAGATATTGATGTTCAAACATCAGTTGATCCTCAAAAAATTTCTTTTGCTAAGACAACTTCTTCTACAAAAACAACAATTTCTGAGCCAAAAACATCTGATGTTGATCCAAAATCATTTGATCGTCAAAAATCTATTGTTGCTAAGACAACGACTTCTGCAAAAACAACAATTTCTGATCCAAAAACATCTGATGCTGATCCAAAATTAGTTGATCGTAAAACAACTGCTTCCAAAACAATTGCTGAAACTCCCAAAGTTATCACTGCAACTCAAATTGTCCCTAAAAAGAAGATAAAAAATAGTAAAACAATGGAAACACAAACAGAAAATGAAAAACCAACTATAGAAAAAGAAGAGAAACACACTCAAACTACAATTACAAAAGAAGAAAGAATTCAGTTAGGAAAATCACAAGCACCATTCAACATCCAAAATGAAATTTCCAAAATGAAGATACCAATTCCTTTAACATAATTGGCTAAGCATGATTTATACAAGTCACATATCACTGACACATTAAACATAAATGAAAGAGAATACTGTGTCAATTTGAGTGATGACCAACCAAAACTAATATTTGGTCCTGAAGTAAATGGAAAACACCAAGAGGGAGGAATTCCTCCTTTCTACATTAGCTTGATTGTTCATGATCAGATTTTACATAATGCTATGCTAGATTCATGAGCTTCACATAATTTAATACCAAAAGCCACTATGGACCTCTTCTCATTTGATTCCAGTAAAGTAAAATGTCTAGGTTTAATCAAAGATTTATGTGTCACTTTAGTCTAATACCCTGGAAAGAGCATAGTCATGGATATTTTAGTAGCTGATATCCCTCCTAAGTATGGAATGGTGTTATCTCGCTCATGGGGAGAAAAACTATAGGGATATCCACAATTAGACATGTCTTATGCCACTATTTCAGTTTTTGTTCAACCCAAGAAACTTTACAGAGAGACTCTAATGAAGTACATGGTTAGTAGTGTAGAAAGACCTCGAAATTATCCCATTTATTCTACACCTATTGATATGGAATCATTAAGTTTATGTAATTCTAAAACGGGTATAGAGAACAACACAGAATTAAAACAGAAAAATAAATACCCAGAGAGTGAGAACATATTTAATGAATCAATGTGGCACCTATACTTTGATGGATCAGTGAATAAATTAGGAGCAGGAGAAGGAGTTTGGATTCACAACATGGAAAACAATAATGTAGAAGGTCATGCCTTTAGATTAAATTTCAAATGTACAAACAACATGGCTGAGTATGAAGCTCTAATTTTAGGATTGCAGATTGTTAGAAATTTAGGAGGGAAAAGAGCTTCTATCATGGGAGACTTTGATTTAACTGTAAAATATATTAGAGGAGAATATTATGTGTATAATCCTAGAAGCTAATATAGAGAAACAATATTAGATCCGATGAAAGAATTGCTTGAGTGTGACTTTGCTGTAATTCCTAGAAAACAAAACATACAAGCACACAATTTAGCAACTTTTTCTAGTCCCTGTAATCTACCTTTTCAACCATATCATCAATATACAACTGAGATAAAACACAGGCCTACTATACCAGATAATCTAAAATATTGGAAGATATTTTCGTAGGATGAATAAATCTATCATTTCATGAATGATGAGGGAAAATTTCACAGTTGTAACATAGATACAGATTATACAATAGATGATAAAATAGACAGTGAGATAGATGTAAATAACTTAGATTTCACTAAACCCACTAAATTTACTCAAGTAGAAATAGATAAACTAGAAAAGGTAGAAATAGAAGAATTAACAGATGATGATTCTGACATTTTAAACCTTAAGAATAAATTTTTACCTAAGGGATTAGCCCCATTAGAAGATATTTTTTATTCAAATGACATTGCAAGAAAACCAAAGATGGAACCATTAAGATTAGATATAGAAGAATGAAATATAAGAATAGAACAAAGGCCTAAACTTATTAAACTTTCAAAAGCCTTACCTCAAGAAGAAAAAATTAAATACATAGCTCTGTTTAAGGAATTTCAAGATGTATTTGCATGGAGTTATGAAGACTTAAAATCTTATGAAACTAGCATAATACAACACAAAATACCCATAAAAGAAGATCAAAAACATTTCAAACAGAAACTTAGAAGAATCAATCCAGTTTTAATGCCTTTAATTGAAAAAGAGGTAAAAATAATGTATGAAGCTCAGATAATTGCACCTATCAAATATTCTGATTGGGTTTCAAACCTAGTTCCCACTAGGAAGAAGACAGGGGAAATCAGACTTTGTGTTGATTTCTAGAATTTAAATAAGGTGTCCCTAAAAGATAACTACCATGTACCCAAGATCGATTATATTCTACAGAGGGTGGTTGGTTCATCCAAGATTTAATTGCATGATGGATTCTTTGGGTACGACCAAATTTTAGTTTAGCCAAAAGACCAACCAAAAACAACATTTACTACTCCTTGGGGTACTTTCATGTATTTGGAAATGCCTTTTGGATTAATGAATGCAGGAGCCACTTTTTAGAGAGCTATGGAATTAGCTTTTGCTAAAGAAATTCATGATTCTCTTATAATATATCTAGATGATATAAATGTATTTTCAAAAATGAACATCTAGATAATATGAGACAAGTGTTTATCAAATGCAGGAAATTTGGCATTTCTTTGAATCCCAGAAATACTCTCTTTAGACTTGAAGAAGGCAAACTATTAGGACATATTATATAAAAAGAGGGAATTAGGATAGACCTAGTTAGAATAGAGGCCATTTTGAACATAAGCCATCCTAGAAATATTAAAGAGTTGCAAGATTTCTTAGGTAAACTAAATTTTCTTAGAAGATTCATTTCAAACTTAGCAGAAATAATTAGAGAACTCAATAACATGTTGAAAAAAGACTCAACACTTAAATGGACTGTAGAGGCCAAACAATCATTTGAATCAATCAAACAAGCCCTTATAAGAACACTAGTCCTAATAAGTCCTCATTTCAAAAAAGATTTCATTATTTTTTCTTTTTCTTCAGAACATACTATTGTTACAGTCTTACTGCAGAAAAATTATCAGGTCTATGAACAACCCATTTTTTTTTTAAGAAAATCACTTAGAGATGAAACTTTAAAGTATAACATAATGGAAAAGCAGGCACTAGCTCTAGTGAAGGCTATCAACGAATTTAGAGTGTACATATTGTATTCACACATCATAGCATATGTTCCAAATTCAGTAGTGAAGGACATTCTAACTCGGAATGGGCCTGATGGTAAGAGAGGCAAATGGATTGCCACCATTTTGGAATATGACATAGAAATTAAGCCCACCAAACTCATTAAAGGTCAAGGTTTAGCGAAACTCATGGTTGAATCAAACTGTCATGCTTTAGATATAAATTTTATTGCCCAATTAGATAATCAAGAAGAGATGGTGACTCTACAGATCAGTGAAGCCTTTTCAGATTCACCATGGTCATATCTGTATTACTAAATTTACAAGCTCCCCCTGGATTGGCAAGAAATAAATCTAGATTTTTAAATTTAAAGGAAATTAAATTTTGTATCATAGATAATGCACTGTTTTGGAAAGAACATGGTGGCATTTTATTGAATTGTTTGCTTAAAGAAGAAGCTGATAAAGTTATGGAAGAGTTTCATGCAGGTAACTGTGGAGGACAAATTTACTGGAAGTCAACTATAGATAAAATCTTGAGAGTTGGTTTTTACTGGCCTACATGTTTTGTAGATGTGAAAAAGTATGTGACCTCCTGTCACAAATGTCAAGTTTTTGAAGCGAAGAAAAAAATACTACCTTTACCCCTTAAACCCATCTCCACAAAAATGCCTTTTCAACAATGGGGTTTAGACTTCATTGGTGAAATTCACCCACCATCCTGATTCCAACACGAAAGGATTTTGACAGCCACAAACTATTTCACCAAGTGGATAGAAGCCATTCCTTCTAGGCAAGCCACTGATACTGTCATAATCTCATTTCTAGAAAACAATATACTGTCTAGATTTGGATGCCCCCAAAATATCATTGCCGATAATGTAGCTGCTTTCAAGTCTAAAAGGATGATAGACTTCTGTAATAAATGACACATTACCCTTGGCCACTCCACTGACTACTACCCTCAAGGTAATGGTCTTGCAGAATCATCTAATAAAAGCCTTGTTAATATCATAAGAAACTACTAGAAGACAATAAAAAGACCTAGAACAAAAGGTTATTTAATGCCTTATGGGCGGATAGTCTCACCACAAATAAGTCCATTGGTACATCCCCTTATCAGGTTGTATATGGGATGGATGTTGTTTTTTCATCCTCTTTAGGAGTGCCAGTGATGAAGATGATCCAAGAACTGTGGGTAGAAACTAATGATATCCAGAGAAGGATAAATCAAGACATACACTTGTAGAAAATGAGGGAGGAAGTCTATCTCAAGTCTCAAGTTGTTCAAGATAATATTAAAAAGATATTTGACAAGAAGACTAAGGAAAATTATTTTTACATAGGTGAAAAAGTTCTTAAGTGGGATTCCAGGAGAGAAGAGAAAGGTAAACATGGTAAATTTGATTTCCTATGGAAAGGTCCCTATGTCATTTATGGTTACAAAGGTAACAATGCATTATTTTTGAAGGAGTTGGATGGATCAGATCTTCCAGGTGGACCTATCAATGGTAGAATGTTGAAGCATTATTATTCCTCATAATAAAAATAGTTCACTTTATTTACTTTTCTCATTGTACATAACATTGCAGAGTTTATATTGGATTGGATGTTTTTCTTCCAAAGTTGAAGCCCAGAGAGAAGGCCATAAGCTTTGAAAGACAAAATATCATAATTATGAATAATTCAGAGCTTAAAAAATACTTCCAAAGCAAAAGCAAAGTCAAAATTCAAGGCCAATGATCTTAAAGTTCCTGACATTTCACCAGGAAATGCCATCCCCATGTGGAGCCACTGTTAGTGTCCTATAGTAATAGGATTCATAATTTTGAAGCGAATTTGAATAGTCTTGTAATATGTACATACTTTGCTTTCTACAAAAAAAATTTCCCATATTACAAATCAAAAAATGTAAAGAGGGTAAAAGTCCTAAAAGGAAAATCAAAGGACTTGAAAGAAAAAGATCAAAAAGAATATAAAAAATGAACCCCAAACAAAAAAAGAGATAAAATAGATCATGAAAGTAATGCAAATTCAAATTCCACTACTTTTTACTTCACTTTGAAAAAATAATGATTGTGTGCAGCTTGTAAAAAATGCCAAAATACATGAAGGTCAAACTGCTTAATCTTGACCCTTCATGCTTTAAATTTCATGTTGATAAATAGAAAATAAAGATCTAGACAAACAGTTTAATCTTGGTAGATCAGTAGTTAGGTAGAGAATAATAAGGAGCTCAACAATTTAATCTAAGACCTTGGAAGAAATAAGGATAGAATTATATAGTTTTATGTTAAAAGAAAAATGAATAAGGGTCTGCAAGCTCAAACGCACCCAAAGAAATGAGGAAAAAATGTTAGGGTAAGCTGATGGGTAGGTAGAATCAGTTTTCACAAAGTATGGATAACAGAAATTGGTCATTTCATACTTACTAATTTCCCTTCAAAATCATTTCCCTTGTAAAAATACTCCCTCCCCTTCATTTTAACCCTTTTCCCCATTAGTCACTCATTTTTCCTTACAAAACCCCTTTCTTCTAAGTTAAAATTGCATATTTTCCTTGGAAAAAGTAAAAATCCTTTATTAAAATTCCCTTTTTTCTCATAAAACCCCAAAAATACAGATATCCTAAGTATAAATGCTTAAATTTTATGTCAGGCCCCACAGTGAAAATATCCATCCCCGATATCAATTTTAACATTAACTTAATGTATTTTTTACAATCCCGCTCATATACTAATATTAACATTTATCTTAAATTATTTAATTCCCCTTATACATTTATCCCGTATTAAAATAAATCCTGCATATGCATATGCCAAACCATATTTTATTTTAAACCTATAGTTTAATTCCCCCACGTTTTATTTATTTTGGGTCCACTGATTATTACCCCGCCTATTATAATGTCCCACTTACCCTAACCCCATTGGTTATACATTAAAAACCCACTTATTACAAGCCCTGACCATATATATTATAACCTCACTGCATAACTTAAAGTCCCGAGCCCCACACCTATACAATCCCAACACATCTGTTGCATCCTCCCAACCGTCGGATCTTAACCGATCAGATCCAATGGCCCTTATCCCTTTTCGCATCTCCTATAGACTGACCTTTAACTAAACCCCAACCTTGCGAAATTCATGGTTTTCGGAGCTCCACTCCTCGCTACGTGTCAACTTTTAATTCGTTCGCATCCTCAAGATTTATAAAACTTACCACTTTTCGCTCATGCAAAAACCGCTTAGCAGTTTCTCCTGCCCGTTACGAAAACGAGCCTGTCAATTTGAAATGACCTGCACATTCAATGTAAACATTGTTGGTTAAAAATGCATATTATCTGCCCTTTCTAAGTCTTTTGCACCATTTTGGATACAATTTCCGCATAACAAGGACTTCCGGCCTATTTCCGAGCAACCATATCACTCAACCGACCTTATTTCAAGAAATTTTACTAGAAATCAAGACTATTTGCTGCTACAGCCAGTACAAAACCTGATGTGAAGCTCTATATAGACCAAAAGAACCTCAGAAAGCCTCTGTTGCCTCAGAAACCCTCTGCAAACCAAAAATCTTCATTTTTCTCTAGGTATTCTTCATTTATTAAGCATGTTCCTAAAGATAAAATGAAGTAACTCAAGTAATTGAATCAATTTGGGAGTTCTGTAATACCAAAAGCGCCCATTGCCTTCCTTATCCTTTTCTACAGACCCTGGTCTTCCTTTCACAGAAATTTCGAGATCCTCAAATTGCCTTTTGTCAAAAAGAATATAGTTTGATCAATTGAACAAGTAGAAGCCTCTGCAAAACTAATAGAAATCCCTGTAGCTTCCCAAATCCTTTTTTCTACAAACCCTGGACCTATTTTCACAGGATTCCCAAGGCCCGAGACAGTTTTTTATTACAGAAAGTAATAGTTGACCAATTGGCTTCTTAAATCAGTTTACAAACTATAAATTATCTTCTTGAAGAGCTCCTATAGTCCTAAATAATTTTTTCCGAAGTCAAATATTAATCAATTGAAGAAATTTAACAAGACAATGGTACATTTAACATTTTGTGCTCAACCTAGTGTTCCTAAATTGAGTTCATTAATTGTCAACTAGGGTTGGTAAACTACTAAAGTGTGGTGCACTATATGTGCCTAGGTATTTGCTTCTCACTACGTTGTGTTTAGTGTTTTCTGATGTTTTTGGTTTTATGGTTTTATGTTTGAAAAAGGAAATAACTAAATGCTGGTGAAAAGAAGCTATTGGTTATATTAAAGCATAACAAGGCCTAAACTATGGATGGCAAATAACAAATGCAAATACTAAAACAGAACAAAGCCTAAACTATGGCTGGAAAACAACAAATGCAAAGCTTGATAATGACTTCATTGCAAGGAAATAAATCACAACATGAGCTTGAACTTATCCAATTCATTCATTAAATATGTGTTGGAAGAGCTTGAGAAATGGACAAGTTAAGTGTGAATGAAGTTCTCCTAAATAAACAATCATCTTACAATGTTACAACATCTCATCCATGATTAAAGGTTCATTGGAACATATTTGGAAAAGAACATTTGTAGCACAATAAGATTTTACTCTAAACTAACTTCTAATTATGTTCTGCAACTCAATTTAGCACCACTAGGCCTCACTCAAAAGTTATAGGTTTCTTTTTAGAATAGCCCTTGAGAAAAGGCTTATTTGTGAAATGGTAAAAAGGTTGCAAAATACTCCAGGCCTTAGACTGATACTAGCTTCTGTCCAGATGATTATGTATTAATATGAGGTTGGAACAAAAGAAGTTTTTGTAAATAATGAAGACCGTGGTATCTAAATTTAACAACTAATACAATTTAAAATGCAATGGATAACAACTAAACTAGAATGCTAATACAATGAGCTAAGACTAAACTAGAATGCTACTAATCTACTTGAAGTACAGTGAACAGAGTTAAATTAAAATGCCATTATCAAACTTGAAATGTAGTGACAGAGCTGAACTAAATGAAATCAACCTCCAGAGTGTTATGACTAAACTAACATGAAGCTAGTCTATTGGAATTCTACAGCCCATCTTGTTTAATGTGAATGATATTTTGGAAGCGTTTGTAAAAACAATTATGGCTGTATAATTCAATGCAATTGAACATAAACATAAGATTTGAAAGCAAATACAATTAAAATCTAAGATACCACAACTGTCTCTTATTCATTGTTAATGATGTTTTGGAAGAGTTTGTAGGAGTAAGACCGGCTGTGACACTTAGTGTAAATAAGCATAAATCATAAAATTCGAAAGGAAATGCAACTAAAACCTACAACACCACAGCTATGCCTTATTCATCGTGATGATATTTTGGAAGAGTTTATAAGAGTAAGTCTAGCTGTGATGATCAATGTAAACAAGCATGAAACATAAACTTCAGAAATGTGCTTAAGCTAGAAATGAAAAAAACGAGACTAAAATACTTATCTAAACCGTATAAACAAGGCTGCTCAGGAGGCAGGGGCCCTCTACCACCGGAGTAGCATGCAAAATCTACTTCAAGATTGACTCAGTGCTTTCAATAAAGTGATACTTCTTGCATTAGAGAGAAATTACTTCAAAACAGAGTGTTTTCGGACTTCTGAAATCTAGCAATCAATCACAAAATCTAACCTTGTCCCTCGGTTTCCCGAGCCATATTTATAATCAAAATTACATAACTGTCTTGAGATAACCTAGGGATAATTTTCTTTCCAAATAAAAACCAAACTATGACTCTGATGGTGGTCACGTAATAGAATTAAGGACATCTGGACTGTCCTTGTCCTATTAGGAGTCTATCTCCTAGTTTGAGTTCCCACGTGCATAACCACCTACAGAATTCCGTTCAAACTTCGTGGAGAGAAAAAAATGATGAGGGAATGATGTGGAATACGATCATATGTGTTTTTCTCTGAGATGACACCTGGAACCTGTGTAGACATGAAGACAGCTGCAGAATCAGCAACTACCTACAAAATTTCTGCATTCTGTAGCTAGATCTAGTTCAAAAATTACTACAATGACAAAATCATAAAAAACATAGCAAGTTAGTCATGGTATACATTCTTAAAGCAATTTTAATTAATTATATTGATCATTTGAGCCTGTAATTAATAATGGACAAAGGAAATGGAGTGGAATGTGGTGGAAGAAAGAACATATTTGGAGCTCAACATACCCCCACTGCTAGGTTCTTGCATGTCCTCATGCAACTATTCCATGAACTCTGAGACCTCTGCAAGGACATCCAACCCTCTTCTTCTGCTTTGCCTGGCAGTCAAAGGCCTTCTGGGCTTTCTTATGACTAACTTGAATCTCAAATTTGTGAGTGCCCTGGTTAACTTTTTATTTCTCTTCTTCAATTTTTCACTGGCCTTATACAACTTTTGCATTTGTAGAGACAGGGTTGAATTCATATCAGTTTTCAGTTTAACTGCTCTCTTAGAATTTCATTCTCATTCTTGATATGCTTGTTGAGTACTTCTAACTCATACCTATCTCTTCTTAGCATATCAATTTCAGACTTTGGTGGGCTAGGGGTTCTGTCCCTAAATTCTGAAGCTCTCCTCTCTAATGTTTCAACATAGTTGTAAATTTCTTGCTGTGCTGGGTCAATTTCTGGAACTTCTTCATCAAAATCCTCCTCAATAGGTGTTTCTTCGTCCTCTATGTTTATGACTCCAGTTTGTTTAACCTTTGTTTTCTTTAGTATCCCTCTAAGTCTGTGGCTCCTTCTCGGTTGAGATGGCCCTTCTCCTTTCTCTCTGGCAAATTTTCTTATTATCCTCTCTTTCTTAAGCTGCTTCTTAATCTGAGTCAATTTCTCAGAAATCATTTCTTCACTGCTTTCTTGTATTGTTTTACCAGTTTCAGTTTTGGAGGTTTTCCATCTTTTGCTTCTTTTTGTAGGTTTGTCTTCAGGTGGAGGTTCCTTGGGTTCCTCAAAGTGATTTCTCACTAAGAACTCTTCCCAATTATCTCCCATTTTGCTCAAATGATGTTCAATCAAAATTTTGACTAAACCATGGTGGTATAAGGTTGTTTCCAGAAATTGAATTCTCTTTTGAACACTTGAGGCCATTTTATTTAAACTTTGAAGCAAGAAAAAGGGAAAATTAAGTTCTTCTTCTAGGAAATGCATTATCAACCGAATATGATAGACATAGAAAGTACCATATCTTCCTTCACAAGTGATGAATTTTTGCAAGATAAGCAACATTTTCCTCCATTTGTTCTTTAGTGCAGAGCTAGGGATACCCTTTTTAAAAATGGTAACATCCATACCTAGTGACTTGAGTATCTGCTTCCATGCTTTGTTATGAAATTCTCTATTCTTGAACCACCTTTCTCCTTGTCTGGGCAATTCGGTTGCTTCTGCAATGGAAGCTTCTGTAATGGTGAATTTAATATCTCCTATCTCGACCTCAGCTCCTTTGAAGGATCTTGCAAACGTTTTGGTCACCTCTTTGTGAAACCCACTGAATTTTTCAAAGAATTGCAACCACCCTGCTTGTTGTAACATTTCTCTGGCTTGAGGATAACCTTCCAAGTACTTAGTTCCAACCGGTTCAGTCCTCACTATAAGACCCATAACTCCTCTTTCCAACCTTCAAATTGTTGCTCCTCTGTTCACGGTGACAATGGTTGTTACAGAGATGCCTCTGTTTCACAAACCAGAATGGTTAAAAATTGGCTACGGGAAAGAATGATATGGAGTGATTGCGGAATGAATATAATGAGGTGAGGATGATGTATATGAGTTGAAGGATATCACGGAAGAAAATACCGTGGAGATATTTTGTAACGAATTCAAAATCATCATTAAATTCTTTGGCCTAGTGACGTGACTAATCCAATCACTTCAGCACTTTAACCGTTTGGATTTTTAAATGATGATCGAATATGGGATTTGAAATGGGAATAGAAGGAGTTTTATCCAAAGTTTTTACGGGAGGTTTGTTAGGCATGATCAACAAAATTAATTAAAACAACTTTCTGAACTATTCATAACTTAACTATACTAAAATTTTTCATGATATGTCATTATAATCAGAACTTTTACCTTTGCCTTTCCTCTGATTTTTTTTTGTGTTCTTCATATGCTTTGTTCTCTCCTGAAAATCATTAATTTTTGAGTCTTCATAACCTTCTTGATTTTTCTTGTTGTCATGGATATGCAGGATCATTTTATTGCAGATCAGGTGATTACTAGACAGTGCCTTCAGGATCTCTGGCTGCAGAATGTCTGTCTGGCTACAGAATGTCTGACTGGTTGCAGAATGTCTAATTGGCTATAGAATGTACCTGTAGAAGACTTGAAACATGAAATGGAATGGTTTGGAGCATGAATGGAATGTTGTATGGAATGAGTGAAGATGGATAATAAAATATGGTGTAATGGAATATGAATGAAGTGAGTAATGGAGTGGAATGGATCACATCTTATGAAATGGAGTGAAGTATGAGAAGTGGCTTGCAATTCATGATATGTATTATTCAATTGCAGAAAAACATCAAACTTTAAAAATCTAGAATGAAAATGAGGTGGAGCATGGAGTGAAGTGAATGAAGTGTGGATGAATGAATGAAATGGAGTATGGATGAATGAATGAAATGGAAAATGAGATGGACCATAAGTGAAATGAATCTGCACTTATGATTTTGTAATAACTACTTGCAGAAAGAACAAATTTGAAAAGCTAGAGTGTCAGAAAGATTCTGATTTTCACTCCACCTTTTCTGTATAAACATGCCAATTAGTGATTGGTTTTCATGTTTATACTTTATTATTATTATTATTATTATTATTATTTTCAATATCTGACTTCAGAAAATTCACTTAAGTTGATGAAGAAGAAAAATTCTTCTTCATTAACTTCATATCACTGCTTTCCTGGAATTTCTTGACAAATTATTCTCTTGAGAGTGGCTTATGATACAGCTTCAATCTATGACCATTCACAAGAAAAGTGGCCTTCTCTTCATCTATTGTCCTGATTTTTATTTCTCCATTGTCAAAAGTTCTTATGATTTCATATGGCCCAAGCCAATGTGTTTGGAATTTACCTTGAAAATCCTTGAACTTTGAATCAAACAAGAGAGCCCAGTCACCTTCCTTGAACTTCTTTTCCTTGATGTACTTGTCATGCCATCTAGTCCTTTGCTGTTGGACTAGACTTTTTTTCTGAACTGCATCTTGTCTGATCTCATCCAATTCATTAATCTTCTCCAATATGTGCTTTTATGACTCTGATAGATTAAGTCCTAGCTGAACTACCATTTTGAAAGTTTGAATCTGGAACTCTATGGGAAACAAAACTTGCTTTCCATAAACAAGTTCATAAGGAGTATGGCTTGTTGTGCTTCTCCATGTAGTTCTATAGGCCCACAAGGCTTCAGGAAGCCTATCTACCCAATCTCTTCTATGTAAATGGATAGTCTTTGTTAGGATCCCTTCAATAACCTTATTAGTAGATTCCACTTGACCATTTGCTTGTGGATGATAGGGAGTAGATTTTCTGTGTCTGATTCTGTACCTCTCCATCATTTGTTCTACTAGCCTTGATGTGAATTGAGCTCCTTGATCTGTAACAATTTCCCTTGGGACACCAAAACGAGTAAAAATATCCTAAAAAAGAAAATTAACTACAGATGCTTCATTAGCAAAAAGTAATGGCTTGGCCTCTACCCATTTGGTAACATAATCAGTGCAAACTAATATATATCTCTTTTGTCTTGATGGAGGACTAATAGGTCCTACAAAATTCAAAGCCCATTTTTCAAAAGGTTCAATATGTACCTGAGGTTGTAATGGCATCTCACCTGAAGGAGAAGGTTTCCCTACCCTTTGGAAACTGTCACACCTTTTGACATAATCTTTAGCATCTTTAAACAAGGATGGCCAATAATATCCTAAATTAAGGATCTTATAGGTTTTCCTCTTATCAGCAAAGTGTTCGCCACAAGGTTCATCATGACATGCTTTGAGAATCTCAGGCATCTCATCTTCACGAACACATCTCCTAATGATCAAATCTGGACCTGTCTTGTACAACTCATTAGCAACCCATGAATATTTTGCACTGTCATAAATGATTTTTCTTTTACCTCTTGCATTCATTATTGAAGGAAATTTCCCTGAAACTAAATAATTAGCAACATCAGCAAACCATGGAGTTTGAGTAGAAATTGCAAAAAGATATTCATCAGGAAATTGATCTTCAACTGGAGTGTCATCTTTGATATTTTGGAGTCTAGATAGGAAATCAGCTACTGTGTTTTGTTTTCTAGGCCTATCTAGAATGGTAATTTTGAATTCTTGTAAAAGCAATAACCATCTTATGACTCTGCCATTAGTAATTGATTTGTTCATTAAGTATCTAATTGCAGAATGATCAGTGTGAACAAAAGTTTCATAGCCTGTTATATAGTGTCTGAATTTGTTTATGGCATGAATAACAGCTAAAAACTCTTTTTCAGTTACAGTATAGTTTAACTCTGCAGGAGTCAAATTTTTACTGGTATAGTAGATGGCATAAGGAATCAGGTCTTTTTGTCCCAATACTGCTCCTAGAGCTGTATCTGAGGCGTCTGTTGAAATATGAAAAGGTAACTTCCAGTTAGGTCCCCTTAAAATAGGTGCTTCAGAAATTTTTGTTTTCAGGGTCTCAAAGGCTAACTGGCAATCAGAATTCCATTTGAAATCACAATCTTTGGTAAGTAATTTGAAGAGTGGAGATGCTATCTTGGTGAAGTTTTCTATAAATCTTTGATAATACCCTGTAAATCCAAGAAAACTCCTAACATCTTTTTGACAACTTGGAATAGATAAGTTAGATATGACTTCAACTTTTGACTCATCAACTCTAATCCCATCCCCTGAAATGTGATGTCCTAAAACAATTGCTTCACTAAACATCATAAAACACTTCTCATGACTAAGTGAAAGATTTGCTTCTTTACATCTCTTTAAGACCTTTTCCAAGTTTACTAAGGCTTCTTCAAATGTGTTTCCATAAACTGTGAAATCATCCATATATACCTCTACACAATCATGTATTAGATCTGAAAAAATTCCTAATACTACCCTTTGAAATGTTGCAAGTGCATTTCATAATCCAAATGGTAATACTCGGTAAGCATAGGTACCCCAAGGATAGGTAAATGTGGTTTTGTCTTGGTCTTCAAGTGCTACTTGAATTTGATTATAACCACTAAACCCATCTAGAAATGAGAAGTACTTTTTTCCAGCTAAGGTATCTAACACCTGATCTATGAAAGGTAGGGGAAAATGATCTTTAAGAGTAGCTTTGTTTAATTCTTGGTAGTCAATACATACCCTCCATTTACCATTTTTATTTGGCACAATTACCAAAGGAGAAACCCACTGACTATCTGAAATAGGATAGATAAAGTTGACATTCAGCAATTTCTGCAATTCTTCTTTAACAATCTCCCTAAGATTTGGATTCATCCGTCTTTGAGGTTGTCTGATTGGTTTACAATTTTCCTCTATGTAGATGTGATGAGTGCAAGTCTTGGGGATTATCCCTTTCATATCAGTGTACTCCCATGCATATGCAGAAGAATGTCTCTGTAAAATTTTGACTAGCTCTTCTTGTTGAGATTTTTCTAGGTTCTTGTTTATGTTTAAAGTTTTGCCTGGAAATATCTCACTTGTAGAGCTGCCAAATTTATCCATAGAATGAAGAGACATCTGTCTTGATGAAAAAAACTCAATGTTGGATTCTTCTTGAAATTGTTCATGTTTATGTTCCGAAGAGGATTCAAATTTTTCTAAAGTATTCATAATTTGACTATCTTCACTAATTTCTGAAATTGTGAAGAGAGGTTGTAAATCTTCTTCATCCTCTATCCATTGAGTATCATCTAAATCTGTAATTGTCCTTGTTGGAGGATACAAAGTGAATTTCTTAGTTGAACTACCATCAGAGATGTACATATCACCGGATCTACAACTAATGAAAGCATCAGCTGTAGCTAACCAAGGTCTTCCTAATATAATAGGGTGTCCTCCTAGATTATTCTTAGGAGTTAGGATCATGAAATCCACGGGGTACTCCCAAGAATCTAGGGACACTGGAATGTCTTCTATTACCCCATCAGGTTTAATCACAGATCTGTCTGCTAAGGTTTCTTATGGAAACTACTTTTCCGACTAAGGTATACAACTTGCAGTCTATGAAAGGTAAGGGAAAATGATCTTTAAGAGTAGCTTTGTTTAATTCTCGGTAGTCAATACATACCCTCCATTTACCATTTTTCTTTGGCACAAATACCAAAGGAGAAACCCACTGACTATCTGAAATAGGATAGATAAAGTTGACATTCAACAATTTCTGCAATTCTTCTTTAACAATCTCCCTAATATTTGGATTCATCCGTCTTTGAGGTTGTCTGATTGGTTTACAATTTTCCTCTATGTAGATGTGATGAGTGAAAGTCTTGGGGCTTATCCCTTTCATATCAGTGTACTCCCATGCATATGCAGAAGAATGTCTCTGTAAGATCTTGACTAGCTCTTCTTGTTGAGATTTTTCTAGGTTCTTGTTTATGTTTAAAGTTTTGCCTGGAAATATCTCACTTGTAGAGCTGCCAAATTTATCCATAGAATGAAGAGACATATCACTTGTAGAGCTGCCAAATTTATCCATAGAATGAAGAGACATACATCTTGATGATAAAAACTCAATGTTGGATTCTTCTTGAAATTGTTCATGTTTGCATTCAGAAGAGGATTCAAGATTTTCTAAGTATTCGAGAATCTGGCTATCTTCACTAATTTCTGAAATTGTGAAGAGAGGTTGTAAGTCTTCTTCATCCTCTATCCATTGAGTATCATCTAATTCTGTAATTGTTTTTGTTGGAGGATACAAGGTAAATTTCTTGGTTGAACTACCATCGGAGATGTACATATCACCGGATCTACAACTAATGAAAGCATCAGTTGTAGCTAACCAAGGTCTTCCTAATATAATAGGATGCCCTCCTAGATTATTCTTAGGAGTTAGGATCATAAAATCCACAGGATACTCCCAAGAATCTAGGGACATTGGAATGTCTTCTATTACCCCATCAGGTTTGATCACAGATCTGTCTGCTAATTGTAATAATGTGGGTGTAAAGAGAAGATTAGGAAGTTTCAGTTTATCCATGATTTGTCTACTCATGATATTGATTGCTGCTCCTAAATCAATGAGTGTATTTTGGATCTCAATTCCTTTGATGTGAATTTTGACAACTGGATTTCCTGGGTCTAGATACTTTGGAATAGCAATCTTACCCATCATGATATCTGCTATTTTTCCTGCTAGTTGAATTTTCTTTGTCTCTCTTATTATTTTTCTTGTTTTCTTCATGCTCAACTCCTTTATTGTCTTCGCTAAAATTGGAATTTCCTTGATAGCTTGTAATAATGGAATCTTAATACAGAAATTTCTTAGCTCATCTAGGAAATCATAATTAGGCACCATAATCTGTTTTTCTACACCTCTATCAATTTGTAATCTTTCTGGAAAGGGAGGTGTAGGAGTGGATGTTGATGGCTGCTCTAATACATGAGTTGAAATTATTGGTTATTTTTGTTTTGATTTTTTAATTTTTGGGTCTTGAAAAGATGTGTCTTCTTTGAGACTTTTATTTTCCCGTAGAGAATCTTCCTAAAAGTTATCTTGTTCTTGTATGATCACAAAAGGTTTCCTCTTTTCAAGTATTCTTCCAGACCTAAGTTGAACATCACTAAGGTCTAGAGGAGTAATTAAATAAGTTGGAAACTGTTGGCCTTCTATCATGTATGTGTTATGAGGATTTTTATTGTTGGGGTTTGGTATGGGTTGAGCAGGAAACTGATTTGATTTCTGAGGAAATGGTAAGGGGAGTGGTTGATTTTGATGTTGTGGATTTTGAGGATTCTGTTGAGGATTTTGAGGGGAAAAATGTGGGTATGGTGGATAGGATGGTGGATATTGATAGTACTGGGAGTATCTTCCATAGGGATTTTGTGCTCCTTGTGCCCAAGCTTGAGATTGATTTTGAAATTGGGGCCAAGGTTGCTGCCAAGAATTCCAGTTTGGTGGGGGTTGATTATACATTTGATCATGAAATCCTTGTGTTTGAGGTCCTTGCCAAGGCCTTATAGAGACAAAATTGAGAGATTCTGTGGAACTTGTAGGAGTATCTTCTTGAAAGACAACTTTAAGACAAGGAAGTGAAGGAAAACTCTTGGTATCATGTTTTTCTAAACAAATTACACAGGTCTCTACAACTTTTGCATCCAAAGGACATTCTCTCAAGGCATGCTTCTTTCTACATTTGGGACAAAAGATTGCTAAAGCATCAGATTCAACTTTTTGCTTGTTTTGTAACTTAAGGGTGTCTATTTGTTCACTAAGACTCCCTAAGATATCAGATTTTAATTCATCAAGCATATGCCCTATCTCTGCCCTACTTACTGTCCCAGAAGCAGACTTACTTACCCTTGCAAGAGCAGGGTCTCTTGGGCCTTTTACAGTTTTGGATTTCCCTCTTGAAAGGTTGATACATAACTCAGATATTTCAGGTAATGTGAGCTGAGATATATCCCCTTTTCCCATCATGTTAAGGATATCCAACCATTCATCCCTAATTGTCTTCAACAAGAGAGCTTTTAAGGTGTCTTGGTCTAATTTTTCCATTTTTTCTCTTTTGATGTTGTAATGAAATCTCTCCAACAAATCTTCCAGGTTTTCATCCTCTTTTTGTATCATCTTGAACACTTCCTCCTTATGATTGACTGGCATACAATAATCCAAATACCTTTCTAGAAATGCTTGTTTCATATCTTCCCATGTCCTAATAGAACTGTTGATCAAACTCATAAACCACTTTAATGTTGCTCCTTTCAATGTTGAAAGAAATAGTTTAAGTTTTTGAGCATCTTGTAAGTAGTCATAAGTTCTACATAGGACTTCAAATTCAAATAGGAAGTTGTTGGCGAGAAATCAGGTCTCGCGGACAAGACCCAGGTTCAAGAGTTGAGGCCAACAAAGGGGTCCGGTGTAGTCTAGGAACACGCCGGCATTTTCACCCTGCTCAGGGGAGCAGTGCGTCTCACCCGAGGCGTGCCGCAACCACATGCAAAAGGGGATGAGATCAAGGGCAAGGAACAAACCCGCAACTAATGAAAGACAGTTCATCCATTCATATATAAAGTTATATGCGCAAGATTACTTAATAAGCATTGCAGACACTCATAAATAAAATTTTAAATCAGCGTAAACGCATTACATACACACGAACACCTTATTGAGACAGCAACCTTCTGGTATATTAATCTCTTGACCCAATACATGATTACATGGCAATCTTCCTGTCAGCTCTCAAAGCTGATACAGATGAACCTCAGAACAGAAGGGTAGAATATAGAAGATAAGAACCCATATGAAGCACATGCCTGAATCCTCCGCAGCTGATCTGCGCATCATTCCTTGTCTCTGGCCTCGCGACTTCTTCAGTATGCATTCAACTCTTAGCATTCTCTCTTCTTTTCAGCCGGGTGACTGTTATTTATTCACCCGCTCTCGCGACTATCGGCTCCTCTGCGTCTTCACTTTGGCTTCTCTCAGCTTCTCTTCTGATGTCTGCGTGTTCCACTCTCTGTTTTCTGCTGTGTTTCCTTCATTTGCACGTATCTCCATGCTATCTCCAGCTATCGAGTGCTTCCGCGCCACCTTGATAGCTCTGCAACTCATGGTAGTCGCGGCGCGGTTGCGGTTGCCATGTGTATTTACTCCGCAACTCAAAAGGGGTCAAAACTCAAAATGTCTTGGCCGCGATGTCAAAACTAAACAAAACAAGGGCCCCAACAGGCCTCGACCACAATTCTTTGACTCGTCCGCGAGTCAATCACAAATAACAGTTTCTATTTCCATTGCCCCGCTGGCACCCGTACTCTGCTCTGCTGTGCCTTCCCCCTGCGCCCTTTCCTGCTTTGCTCCGCCACTTGCTGGTTCAAACAAGGGCCCCAACTCTAGGACCCGGCGGAGCGCTGAATCTCTAAGCTCTGTGAAGGCTGCCACCGCTTGCTGCCATTCCTGCATAAGCAAGTCGACGTCTTGAGAGATTCGGTTGGCGGCGGCTTCGTCTATGGGCGTCGGGGCAGCCCCGAACAGAGTGGCGAGCTGGGCTTCTGCCTTGGCATCCAGCTGGTGCATAGCGTCAACATGGGTGCGAAGGGGCGGACGAATCTCCCGGATGACGTGCTTGGCCACTGCTGATTCGGCCTCAGTCTGCTGCATGTGAAGTTCCAGCTCGTCCGACTGGGTGTAGAGCTGATCTAACCTTGCAGGGTCCGTGGTCGCCTGAATGTCCCGGGAAATCTGTTGCAGCTGGGCAGCGATAGGCTGCGTCTTGACCGTTAGCGCGAGGGAGCATTACTGTAGACTTCGCAAAAGGGCAGAAGCTGCGGCTGCAGTGGAATGTAGAGTGGCTTGCATACTGACTGCCTGCGTCTGTTTGGCAGTCACCTATCCTGAATGGTCCCTGGGTGGATCTGGAAGGGTAGGCCGTGCGGCTAACGCCGCTTGGAGTTCTTGGTTCTCCCTGCAAACACTAGTGAAAACTTCCCTGAGGTGGTGAGCCTGTAGTGCTATACTGTCCTCCTCTATACCAGCAGGGAGTGGGGCATAGTGAGCCCTTGCAGCAGGCCATACGCTGGAGAGCGCCTGAATAACAATGTTGGCCTGCTCCTGGAGGTTGGTCTTCTCCCGCAGCAACTGATTGCGCTGTTCAGTAAGCGCCGTGATCTGATTCCACTGCTCGGTGCACCGCCGTTGTAGCTCTGTGTGAATCTGCTCAGATTTGAGGGCTGCCCGCTCAATGAGCAGGTACAGCTGTGTCGGACTCCATTGGTCTGTAGTGGTTGTGCTGGGCGTGCCTTGTTCCGGCACCCTCTCCTGCGACGGTTGGTGGCTGGCCGCTGGTCGGCCGGAAGTTTCCAGAGGATGAACCGGCGTCTGCTGCTGCACTGAAGTGGCCATCTTGGACTCCGGCCGGTCCTGCTGCGTGGTCTGCTCTGGGGGAGGGGCAGCCGAATCAGCCCCCCCATTCGTGATCCTGGTAGATATAGTAGCCTGAAGATCCTAGGCCGTGGCCACGGGGTCAACCGGTGGTACCACGGCTGCAGTACTAGAGGTGACTTCCATCCCATGGTCACCTCCGAAAAGGTCCCAGATCAACGAATCTGATAGAGTGGCTGATGAGTTGGATGGATTGGGGGAGGTGGCATGTGGTCGGCTGGTGGAGGGGGTGGTGGATGGAGTGAAAGAGGTGGGAGGGAGACGAAGGTTGAGGAAATCTGCCGGATCAATCAGCGGTTCCTCCGGAATCAAAGTTGCTGGGGGCGGAGTGGCTGGTGGATCATCGACAGTCAGATCCACCACTGGATCTGTAGCAGTAATGCGGGCCCTCTTGGATGGAGGTGGGTCGGTGGAATCGGGTTCGGGGCCCGGTTCACCCATTGGTGTGATGAGGGGGGTGGCAGAAGTGAACAGGTTAGTGGGAATGGGGGAAATGAGGGGGGCGGTGTTGGAGGGACCACGAGACCGATTAATATGAAATTCAGCAAAAGAAGGAAATATAGGGGCACCACTTGAAGCGACCTGGGTGGCCACGTTAAGTCGTCGTACCTGGTCGTTGAGGTGCTCGACGATCGGGACCAGCGCTGGAGGCAGATCCGGGGCGGTCTCAACTGCTTCTTGTGGAGGGTCCCCCGCAACCTGTGAGGACCCCGCTGCGCCGGTCGCGGCAGGGCGTTGTGCCGGCAGCATCCCCTCAAAGTTATAGCGGGTGATCCCGTCTTGGACGTGCCTGACGACCCCCGGCCACGCAGAAACCTCTCGGTGGAAGGTGTTGTCATTCAGCTAGAACTCGAGGGGCGCCATGTGAAATGTCGCGGCCGGCACGCAAGTTGGCCGGATGAAGGTATGCCTGTGGCTGACCCCAAACCACACCTGCTCACTGTACTCATCCAGCAAGGGCCTGGGCACCCGCTGCTGGTTGGCCACGACATCGGTCATCATCCCGTACCACGTCCGGAACGCTTCCGCGTTCACCTGTTTGGTGCTGGGATCCATGGACACCTGCCAGGGGGTGTACTTCATCGCCAGAGGCTGGCTTATGGTCGTCTCCGTCGGCTCCCGGATGGGAGGAAGGTGCCATTTCCACATGGCAAAGGCTAAGATCAAGTAGCCGTAAATGAAAGTGGTGGTACGCCTGTAATTTTCTTCGCAGGCCGCGAAGAGTTCCTTCAACACGAAAGAGCACCAGTTCAACTTGGTGCCCCGGGTGCAGTGCTCTGCAATGGAAATTGTGTCCAGGGTGCATTATCCCTTCGTATAGTGGTGCATCGTCTTGCTAGCGATCAGGTAGCAAGCGAACCGGATTTCTGGTTTGTTGATCAGGTCAATCTTGGCACCTTTGCCACCCCGGCGAGTGCCATACTTGGTATACAGGTCGGCGTCACCCGACTTCCGGGCGCGCTTAGAGGATGTCTGGCCAGCAGCTGAGACATGTGCACCGTTTTGGGACAGCCCTGTAAGCCGATGAATGTCCTCGGCATGAATTGGGATTTCTTCGTTGAGCCACAGGGACCCGTTCTGTACCCGACTGAGGAGGAACCGAGTGCATTGCAGAGCCAGTCCCGTAGTGCCGAAAACGGGAAGAGTCCTTAAATGCATCAAGGTTGACTGCTGCAGGCCCCTGAATTCTTCTCGCATCCGACTATGGGAGCTGTTGCCTGGCGTGTAATGGTGCTCCATGTAAGTCTGCCAATGGAGGTGGGGAAACTCAGCCGGGTCGGACAGGTTGGCGTCCATACATGCTGCATTGTCATACTTGCAGACCAACGACTCGACACGGTGAATTCTGCTGTCTAACGCTGGTTCAGGGACAGAGACGATAGCCCTCGGCATCTTGGCGCGACGCTGGTAAACTTGGAGTGTTCTTCTGGAGTTCTCTGCTGGATACGGTGCGCTTCGATGCTGCAAATGCTCTAGAGACGCTGCAACTTCCAAATTGAACTGGTCTGTCATTCTCGTGCTGTTGATCTTCATGCAAATTATGACATCCGCTGGCACGCGCGGAGTTGATGAGACTCCATAACGGCAATTAATTCTTGCTATCCTTCGGGGCTGCGATAATCGTGCGATCAATCACGTGCCTGTATGTAATCTGACAGTTGCTGACGGCGTCATGGGAAGATGGGCGGACTCGACGGCTGAGGGAACTGCGGGTGATGGAAAATGATTACGGTACGATTACTGTCTATTATGGTAATTTATGAACAAATCTGAGCGATCCTACGGACTGACAAAAGGACTGACAGAAATGACCTGGACTGACACTGGCACGAGGATGGATCCTACGTGAACGACACGCTGGACTGGAGCGGCGACATGCTGGACTGGCGCTGCGACACGCTGGACTGGCCCGCCCCGACCACAGTTGGTTGCGGTAATGTTCCCGCAACTGACTGGTTATTTGACTGATTACCGACAATTGGAAAAGACTACCTACATTCATCCCGGTTGCGGGAGAGTTATTCAACTACGCTACTCTACGGGTTCTCTCGGTTGCGAGAGTTATTAATGAAAAAGTGAGAAGTGCCTACTCCTGGTAGGGCTTCAGGCGTGCGCCATTCACCCATCCCAGAAGAACTATGTCGTCCAGTTGTGCCAATCGAACGGCTCCTGAGTCGCGGATCTCGATGACAAAGTACGGTCCCAGCCAATGCATCTGGAGCTTGCCTGGAAACTTCTGGAACCGGCTGTCGTATAAGAGAACTTTTCCGCCAACTTGGAAGGCTTTAGTTTTGATGTGGCGGTCGTGCCATGCTTTCTGTCTGGCCTTCTGAACCTTCTGGTGGAATTCTGCAAGAAATCGGACCTCATCCAGCTCCTGTAGCTCCTGGAGGCGTTCCCTCAGTGACGCCTCTTCTGAGAAGTGAAGGGATGTTGATTGTTTCCAACAAAAGGCCCTTTTTATTTTGAAAGCTTTAGATAATACAAGAAACAACTGTCTTAGTCACACTTCAACAAATTATTAAATTCATTTTCCCATTCATACCAAAAACTTACAGACATAGGAAGCTACACCCATTAAATAGTTTATTTAAAATTTATAGTAACATAAAAACACAAGAGTAACTAAGAATTTTACACTAACAATTTATATGCACAAAAGCTACAGCCATTCACGATTTTTGACAAACACTTTGCAGACATGCACTCTACCTCATTCAACCCTTATGACAAACACTTTGCAAGCACGCAATTAAAAGTCATTGAGGCATTTTGTCAAATACTTAGCAACAATGAATTTAAGATTATTCTTCAACATATTTATCTCATAAAATTCAGAATTTAAACTGTAAATGTTTCCATCTTAAAACAGAGACTAAATAATCTTATTTTTTCAGCAAAGACTCAACAACAGGCGCACATAACTCATAGCAGCAATCTGCCAAATCAACCAGATTTCCGATCTGGGTTCTGAAAAGTATTTTTTTGGAATGAAATCAGGGGTTACATGACCATTAGGCACGGATACCCCCTGATGTTGGGCTGAATCGAATTCAAAACGCCCATAAATGCAATTCTTGAAAACAACAAAATTTATAGCCTACATGCTTCATTTATGACTTTTGTCAAACATATGGAATGAAAACTTACAACTACACCTCTACATGAGGAAAAACAACCCAAAGTTATGCTATTAAGATATGCTCATTGAAATGAAACATTTCTAAATCCACCATATGAGTCCTTAAATCATTTTACCATCCACAAGCTAATTCATATGATTTGACAAGCTTTTTGAACCAATTGTTACAATTTGACAAACACATGGCAGCCCTGAATGCTACAGCCATCAAGGCTTTCTATCAAAATTCTGATAGTACTATTACAACAACTTGAATAACAAAACATTGAATTATTAATAAGAATATGAAACATAAGCCATAACTGAAATTTATCTCCAACTTACCTCAAGCATTGGATCTTCCAAACTATATTTTAGTTGCCATTGTTTTTGCATTTTCTTTTAAGGGTTGATTATGTAATTCCTCCAAGTATATTTTGGATACATGTCCATTTTCTTACTTTTGATATAAGCTGCAAGTTAGCCCTTATTCATGCATAAATAAATTGATAACATTACTCATTCACCGATTTTGTCAAACACTTTGCAAACTATCCTAAAACCATTTATAAAACATGCATCTATTAATTATTTGAAACAAAACCATAAATCATGAAATACTTACCCAAGTCCTTTGGAATAAATTTATTGCAATTACCTTCAACAATATTTGGTTTTCCTTTTTCAAATGCTACAATACCAAGATTAGTACCATAAACTACACCAATAATAACTCCAATATTGAGGTCTAAACATCCATACATATAGATTAATCTACTCTTCATTTTTAACTAATCAATAATATTTTAGATAACATAAGCCTAAACCAAAATTAGATGCTTACAACAATTTAAATGTCTACCTTTTATTTTATGCTAATTCTATACTATAATTTTAGGACAATGGAAATTATACCTGAAGAGATATTCAGCTCCAATCGTTGAGAATATGATCCACCTTTGATCCCTTAACCAACTCATTTGAACCATCCGGTTTTCCACCCAACCATATCCAAGGAGAACTCCTCCCCCTGGAACCCCCGAGTTGTAAAAGCTCACAAACAGTACCCAAAATACAGCAATAGAGAGAGAGATGCAAGGAAAACTAAGGAAGATATTTTTCACTTCCTCTAAATACCACTCATGTTCAACCTCAATAGATACTTAGTAGATTAGTAAGAAATTCAGATTTTTGTTTTGGAAGTAATTGGATACTCTCCATATCTTTCCCTCTCACAATATTCCTCAAGTCTCTTCCACTCTTGGCATTACCTCCTCCCCCAAATGAGAATACATGAGACTCATATATAGGATGAGCAACAAATTCTTGTCATAAAGGAGGAGTAATATGCATGCATTGTATTCCTTTTAGAGGAGTGTAACTTATGCCATTAAGGAGAGGTATGCATGCCTTATTAAAGGAGAGTGTAACATATGCATTAAAGTGAGTGTAAGAGGAATATTTTATGACACATATTTAATGAGTGTAAGAATATTTTATGACATATATTTAATGAGTGTAAGAATATTTTATGACATATATTTAATGAGTGTAAGAGGAATATGCCATTCCTTGATGAGTGCACAAAAGAGAGTGTAATGTAATATTTAAAATAGAGAGAGTTACATAGAGCCATGAGAGTCATGAAGAAGAGAGGTGTGAAGTGATTGAGGAGATATAATTTCCTTTTAATAATAATATCATAGTCTCATAAAAGATAATAATAATATTAATAATATTAATAATATTGAGGATTAAGTCGAGATTGAACTATTATAATTGATTAATCATAATTTAAGTGATTTTCCTTCAAGTATACTTGTTTACCCATTGATTGGAGGCGATTTACTATTTTTGGAAAGTCATACTTGAAATGGTAGACATGGCTTTCTATTTTTAGAAAGTCACTCCAAAATTGTTAGGAATTAGATTATTAAGGAAATTCATCTACGAGTTGCCCATGAGTGGTATTTTTCTTCCGGATAATAGGGATTCCGCACCCCTATTGTATGCATCTTTGTGCCTTAGTAGATTGAGGACTCCGCGCCCTGATCTACTCTAAAGATCCAAGATTCCACACCTTGATATTTTTAAATATTATGGACTCCGCTCCCCAAACATTTCATTATAGATTCAAGACTCCGCGTCTTTATATTTCATGGATTTAGGACTCCGCGTCCTAATCCTTTTATCATATATCCAAGACTCCACGTCGTTATATTTCATGGATTTAGGACTCCGCGCCCTAATTTCCATGGCTTCTCATCTATTCTGCTTTGAAACTCCGCGTTTCACCTTAAGGTACTGATTGTGAGCTTTTACCCATCTGATGGTTCGTTGGTAAGGTCTTCTTCCAAGAACTGCACACATCACAATCTCATTGATCAAATAAATCAAATGAATTTCATAATTAACTTATTCAAATTTTACCAAATATTGTGCATGACTTCCACAGTCATTTTGGTTTTGGAGAAATGACTTCTGTAGTCATTCATAACTTTTGCATCCCTGTTGGCAATGACCAAGTCCCCTGCCACATCATGCTTAGTACGAGATTATGCACATATAATCATACAATCATGTATCATCCATAAATCATAATTAACCATATGTTCCACATAACTATGATTGTCCATGGATCCGTGTCTCAATTCTAAATCACCATTCACATTGTACACCTATGTCCAAAATAGGATACCAAATGAGAAAACATCGCTAATATTCTCTTAACCAAAATAAATCCTTGTGCACGCAACCATAGATATTATCATAAGCACACGACAACCAAGTGACCCAAACCAGGTCATAGCATATAAGCATGTACATAAGTCTTTCATACATAATATTATATCAAAATCACCATCTCTAAGTGTCATCAAAGCTATCTCACTAATAAGGGACACTACACAGGAAGAACTGTACCGTCCAGTTGTGCTAACCGAACGGCGCCTGAGTCGTGGATTTCGATGACCAAGTACGGTCCCAACCAGTGCATCTGGAGTTTGCCTGGAAACTTCTGGAACCGGCTGTCATATAAGAGAACTTTGCCGCCAACTTGGAAAGCCTTAGTTTTGATGTGGCGGTCGTGCCACGTTTTCTGCCTGGCCTTCTGGACCTTTTGGTGGAATTCCGCAAGGAATCGAGCCTCATCCAGCTCCTGTAGCTCCTGGAGGCGTTCCCGAAGTGACGCCTCTTCTGAGAATTGAAGGGACGTTGCGATCAAAAGGCTGGGTACGGTGAACTCGGCTGGAATCACAGCTTCCCGTCCATACACCAGGTGGAATGGCGTCTGGTTGGTCAACCGTTTTACCGTGGTCCGGTAAGCCCATAATGTCGCTGGTAGCCGCTCATCCCAATCGTCCCGCTGAGCATTGCAAATTTTAGTCAAGCCCTTTTCAAGAATCTTATTGAAGGCTTCCACCGTACCATTGGCCTGTGGGTGGTATGGGCTGCTTTTATGATGCTGAATCATAAATGTGTCCAGTAGTGACTTGACCGTGGCATTAATGAAATGCGTACCCTGATCGCTGGTCAAGCTCCGTGGGCAGCCAAAGCGGCTGATGATGTGTTCAAAGATGAACTGAGCAGCGGTCTCTGCCGAGTAGTCGCGTACTGCTGCCGCCTCAGCCCACCGGGTGAGGTAATCCGTTGCGGTGATGATGTACCGGGCTTTGGAATGGCGAGCGATTGGTGCGATGGGGCCAACGAAATCAATAGCCCACTTTTCAAACGGCCGCAACACATGCACTGGGTGTAGCGGGAGCTCGTCCCAGTGCGAAGGCCTTCCCGTCCGCTGGCAAACATCGCAACGCTTCACATAGGCTTTACAGTCTGCATGTACCGTCGGCCACCACAGGCCAGCTTGAAGCACCTTCCTTGCAGTAGGTTTTGCACCCACATGCCCTCCCGCAACACCACTGTGACATTCCCACATCACTGCTTCCCGTTCATGGTCAAGAACGCACCTGCGCAACACCTCATCGAGCCCCAATTTGTACAGCTGCCCCGCAATCAATTGGTAGTCGGCCGCCCGGACAACAAGGTGGCGTTTCTGAAGCGGGGTGTAATCCTCAGGGCACTGTTCCGTGGTCAGATACGTGGCAATGTCAGCCAGGTAATCTGGTACTGCTTCAACTCGGAAGAGGTCAGCATCCGGAAGCTGATCGTCCAACGGGCCTTCATTCTCTCCCGTCTCCAACTTGGATAAGTGATCGGGACCAACATTTAACCTGCCCGACTTGACAATCACCTCAAACGTGAACTCCTGAAAAAGTAGAAGCCATCGACAAATTCTTCCTTCCAACACAGGCTTATTTACCAGGTATTTTAATGCAGAATGGTCCGTAAAAAATGTAAATTTGCCGCCCAGGAGATAGTGGCGGAACTTCTGGAGAGAGTACACCATTGCCAACGCCTCCCGCTCGGTCGTGGTGTAATTATTCTCCGCATTCGATAACCGTCGGCTGGCGAAGTATACGGGGTGGTCAACTGTCGTTTCGCCGGGTTGCGCCAATACAGCTCCAAGTACAATTCCGGACGCATCAATGTGCACATGGAACTGCTTATCCCAGTCGGGATGAACAAGTATGGGTGCCGTCGCCATCTTCTCCTTCAATGTGTCGAGTGCCCTCCTGCACTCCGCCGTCCACTCAAATGCTTCTGACTTCTGCAACAGTTTCTCCAGAGGGGCAGTGATTTTGGCGTAGTTGCGGATAAACCGCCGGTAGTATCCTGTGTGCCCGAGCAGTGCCCGCAACTGCTTCACGTTCTCGGGGGCCTCCATGTGGACGATGACCGCGACCTTGGCAGGATCAACGCAGACCCCTTGCTTGCACACCACATGACCCAAGAGTGTGCCGAATGGTACTGCAAAAATACATTTATTCAAGTTCAAGGAAATCTGCAGCTGGCGACACCGGTCGAACATAACACGCAACAGAGAGGCGTGTTTCTTCAGCAGGCTGTAAATAGTCCAGTCGTCCATGTAGACTTCCAGGAACTTGTGAATGTACTCCCAGAAAGCAGCAATGACAATCCGGGAAAACACAGCCGGGGCGTTCTTCAGACCAAATGGCATAACGTGGTATGCGAATGATCCCCACTCAGTGGTGAATGTCGTATTTGCTTTGTCTTCCTCGGCGATGCGCACCTGATGGTAGCCCGAAAACCCATCAGTGAAGGAATAAGCTTCGTTTCCCGCGACATGATCTAGAACTTCATCGCTGAAGGGAGTGGGAAACGGGTCGTGGATACAAGCATTATTCAAGCTCCGGTAGTCTACACAGACCCAGATCTCTGCTTTGTCCTTCTTGTTCTGGATGACAATCGGACTCACCCATTCCGCTTCTTCTACTGAAAAGATGAGACCTGCAGCCAAAATTTTTTCAATCTCCATCTTGACCTTCTCTTTGATACGTGGATTCAACCGGTAGGGTCGGTGCTTCACCGGCCTGGCCCCCGGTTTCAGTGTGATGCGCATCTCGCCCAAATCCCCCTTGATCCCCTTCAGGTCCGCCACCGATGATGGGAATAAATCTTCATATTCTCGGAGGAGGCTGAAAATTTCTTTAGTTGTCTCCTCGTCCCAGTAATCCCCCACCATTGCGAGCTTGGGTTTCTCGTTCGTTCCAATGTTCAGCTTCTTTGTCTTTAGGGGCTGCAAATGGACGCCTTCTGTCGTCGGCTCGTCGCGGATGCTCCGCTCGCCCTCCTTTTGGTTGAAGTAGAGATGCCTAAGGTCCTCCAAACTATCATCCTCCGGATCGCCGTCAATCCGTTGGCAAACCAATTCGCGCCTGATCCCAGGGCGTGGCGCCACCGGGCCCTCATCGGGCTCAGGATGGCGGAAAAACAGAACCTCCTTGACGGCTTGTAGGGCCTGAGATTCCTGCGCCGTCTCCCCTTCGAACGAAAAGCTCCGGACGAACTTCTCAGCGACTGCCTGCCAGGAGCGAGTTCCCCGTTTCCGCTCTTCCTCCAGGTACCAGGCCTGGGGAATTGTACCTAAGGAGTGGACAAACCTGTGGACCCACAACTCCTCAGGGTACCGGGCGCTATGCCACTGTTCTTCGCACGCCCGCAGATGCTGTCGCGGGTTGGAAGCTCCCTGATGTTTAAGCGTAATGCAGGGCCCTTCATCCTCTTTGAAGCGTGCCCGAAGAGCATCCGCCACACGCTCCCATCGCAACAGAGTGTTGCGGTGATTGTTCCACCATCGTCCCGACGTTGACTGCAGGGCCACATCCAAAAGTGGTATCCGGCTTTCCTCTGGGACCCGGTCTTCCACCTTGGCAATAAAAGTATTCACTGCTTGCATGTTTGATAATGTGGGGTATCCGCGGATCTCAGTCCCTACCCACCGGACTTGAGCAATGGAGGCACATCTCCGCGTGGTGGTCTCATACCCCCCTTGCTGCCAGTCTTCCCACGCGAGCTCGGATCCGAGCTCCGAGCTCTGCACACTCCGCCAACTGATAGAACCAGTTGCGGTCGGGTTAATATAATCGTCCCGCTTCCCTACAGTCATCTGATAAAGATGGTCCATTATCTGAGCATCCTCCCTACTGTCCACTGTTTCCGTATATTGCGGCCCTTGATACGGGTCGAGCGGCTGGGTGACCCGTACCTCCCCATCCTCAAAGATCATCAGCTCCTTCTTGAGGTCGATGATGGCGTAATTCTCAAAAGCCCAATCAATGCCGAGTAAAGCAGGATAGGGATCCTTATCGCCCATGATATCAATAACCTCAAAATCGGTGTAGGTCTTCACCCCCGCAACGTCGACCTTGACTCCGTCGAGCCGCCCGATCGGTAAGATGCAGTACTGGTTCGCCATCCTGAGTTGGATTGGCGAGTGAGCTAGCCGTGGCCTTCCAAGAGCCTCCCATGTCTTTCGCGGCAGTATATTGACGTCGGACCCCAAGTCCAACATGGTGTCGCTGATTTGGAACCCTGCGACCTGCGTGTTAAGCCGAAATTCTTTGCCTGTTCGGTGCTTGTTCCGCTTGACACGTTGCGCATATTGAGGGACGTATTGAGGGCTAGCGTCCGCCTGATCTCTAGGTTCTGCGCGCCCCTGCAGCGCTCCATCCAAAGCATGCTTGAGCTGCTGCCACATCACAACGTTATCAACAATCCTGAGGAATAGCCGGAGCCAATCCTCGACCACAGTATCTGCGACGTTCTTCGCCCCGGATTCTGGCTGCCTGGGCTCCTCCAACCTTCCCTCGTTGCGCAACTGGGCGAATGCCTCAACCGCCTCCTGGAAATACTTCTTCTGGACTTCGGGCCTGATCAACTTCTTTGGGGATGCCGGCTGTACCACTCGTGCTGGCTCCTTCTCGTGGGCATCCTCTCCAGTCTTCTTTCCACCCCGCGTTATTATCGTGACGTTCTGCATGTCAGGGGTTGCGGCCCCCCGCGGTTCTGAGTTTATCAGATTCGCTCCCCTCTGCCGCACCCGTTCTTCCCACTTCTTGATGAGCTCCGGACAGTCTTCGGTAGCATGGGCGTTGACCCGGCACTGGGAACACCAGGGTCGTCGCGGAAGGGGACACTCTCGAGCCACATGACCTTCCTGGTCACAGTTGTAGCATTTGACCGGACCGCGTCCGCCTGTTCGGCCTCCCTGCATGCCGCCACCTCTTCCCCTTGGAGCCTCGTTCACCCTGTAGGAGGGACGATCCAATCGATCCGCAAGAGCGTCAAGCGCCCTGCACTGCTCAGTGTTGTGGGTCGTAGACACATAGAATTCGCAGTATACATTATTCGGGACCGTGGAGTACTTCTGTAATATCGGGCACATCTGAGGAGGGTGCCCCATCGTCCGGCAAATCTCACAGTACTCTGTGGTGGAGGACCCCAGTTGCGGTTGGAACGCCGCAAAGGTCTGTTGCGGCTGGTAGACTCCCTGCGGGTTCATCCCCGCACCACCCCCTTGTGGTGGACCTCCCTGGATAGATGCGACCGAGGGTCCTGCTCCTGCGCCGCGCAACTGAGGACATTTGGTTGCGACGTGGCCCTCAACCAGACAATGTGTACACCAAACATTCGGTCGCGCTAGCCTCACCGGCTGAAGTTCCTTGAGATTTTCGGTCAAGCTGGCGATCTGGTGTTGCAACCCTACCAAAGAAGGGTCTTGCGGGGCCACCACCCCCCGATATTCCTGGGGGTAGCCCGCCATGGCTTCAATCTTCATGGCTTGCTCCAAAGCGTCCTACAGATTATCAATCTTCTGCTGAGTAAGAGGGGTTCGTGTCAAGGGGAGCAGAGCCTTGATGAACCAGTCCCTCTGGTGGTTTGGATCGATCGGGTAGCTCAGTTTCCCGATCGCATCCTTGAATCGCCGCATCAACTCCCACGCGGTCTCACCTTGCTTCTGCTTAATTTCCCACAGCTCGGACAGGCCCTGCTGGTCTGTCTGGGGAAGCTTGAATTCGCGGACAAAATCCCGCTTCACGTCCGCAATTACCGAGTTAGGTTGCGCCTCGGACCACTTGATGAACCAACGCAGAGCTCTCTCTCTGAGCGTGGTTTGAAACTCTATTAACTTCCCTGCATCCGGCGTCTGTCGAGCCCTCCAGATGGCTTCGCACAGATACCAGTGTTGTTCTACGTCGTCGTTGCCCCGGCCAGAGAACTCTGGGTACCGGGTGAAAGATCCAGCCATGTGTACTTGCGGAGGATTAACCAGGATAAAACCTCCCGGTCCTGGTTGCGTAACGGTCCCTCTAGGGAAAATACTACTACTAGCAACGCTGTTGCTACTGGGCGTTACCGACGCCGCTGAACCACTATATGATTGACTTAATGCTTGTAACTGAATAAAAATATTTCTTAAAGGCTGATAAAGTACCAGGGGAAGGTCGGGATCCTGGCCATGCGGAAGGTGGGACGTAGGGCTGCCTGGAGGGGTGGGTGCCGTCTGATCCTGGAACATCTGCTGCATCACGCCGTGCCATTCATCATTGGAACTTTCTTCGGGCTGCATCTTTCCATTATCTTCGCTAGTCGTTACTTCTTTTCCTCGCGTCGCTGGGCTCCCATGCACCCACTGTACGTCCTCTGCTGTCCCGTCGTCTTTCCGGGTATCCAAACCCATAACTCCCGTCCTCTGAGGCGCCTCCTTCTGATTCTTCCTCTTGATCTCTCTTCTCTTCAAATCTCTCATTACCCTTCTTCGCCACCTATCGGCGATCTGTGCCCGCCGATGCGCGCGTAGCTCCCGCAACTTGCATGCGGCCTCAACATCCATCCCCCGCTCCCCACTCTCATGGTCTACACAGCATCGGTCCCCTCAATCCTTCCCCCAGTACGGATGGCTTACGCTTCCATACTCGTTTTGTGGAATTCAATCAACCCTTCGTCCACCATCAAGGCTTTGATCCACAGCGGGATCTCCTTCAATAGCTTCCCCCTTAGCCCCGAGTGAAAGACAACCTCAGCTTTCGAGAAGGACTGATAGCACTCAGCAGCAAACTCCACCGTGTATCCTTCCAACGTGGTCCGTACCCAAAAATCCACCGCGCGGGTTAGTTCAGTGTCTACCCGATGCAGTGCTACCAGGTCTTCGTGCGCCCACCTGCGGTTTATCTTCCGCGAACCTTCTTGGGGCACCGTCGCTCATAACCTTCGCAACCAATTGTAAAGGTCAGTGGGGAACCTTCCCCAGAAAATTTCGTACGTATCACTAGCTGAGTCAGAGAAAAGAACAAGCTCCCTGATCGCCGCCTCCTTTTTCTTGATCAGCTCCGCTTGCTGAGTAATGAAATGGTCAAGATGATCATTCCACCATCGCCGTATTGCTCCTTCAAAAATCCTCGATACCATGATCTAGATCCCCTCGGAACATCCAGGTCCCGGCAACGGAACCATTTGTTGGCGAGAAATCAGGTCTCGCGGACAAGACCCAGGTTCAAGAGTTGAGGCCAACAAAGGGGTCCGGTGTAGTCTAGGAACACGCCGACATTTTCACCCTGCTCAGGAGAGCAGTGCGTCTCACCCGAGGCATGCCGCAACCACATGCAAAAGGGGATGAGATCAAGAGCAAGGAACAAACCCGCAACTAAAGAAAGACAGTTCATCCATTCATATACAAAGTTATATGCGCAAGATTACTTAATAAGCATTGCAGACATTCATAAATAAAATTTTAAACCAGCGTAACCGCATTACATGCAGACGAACACCTTGATGAGACAACAACCTTCTATTATATTAATCTCTTGGCCCAATACATGATTACATGGCAATCTTCCTGTTAGCTCTCAAAGCTGATACAGATGAATCTCAGAACAGAAGGGTAGAACAGAGAAGATAAGAACCCATATGAAGCACATGTCTGAATCCTCCGCAGCTGCTCTGCGCGTCCTTCCTTGTCTCTGGCCTCGCGAATTCTTCAGTATGCATTCAAATCTTAGCATTCAACCCCCTTTTCAGCCGGGTGACTGTTATTTATTCACCCGCTCTCGCGACTATCGGCTCCTCTGCGTCTTCACTTTGGCTTCTCTCAGCTTCTCTTCTAATGTCTGCGTGTTCCACTCTCTGTTTTCTGCTGTGTTTCCTTCATCTGCACGTATCTCCATGCTATCTCCAGCTATCGAGTGCTTCCGCGCCACCTTGATAGCTCCGCAACTCCTGGTAGTTGCGGCGCGGTCGCGATTGCCATGTGTATTTACTCCGCAACTCAAAAGGGGTCAAAACTCAAAATGTCTTGGCCGAGATGTCAAAACTAAACAAAACAAGG
>CM076573.1:600133967-600301172 GCA_034641835.2 Pinus albicaulis
CCTAAACTATGGCTGGCAAACAACAAATGCAAAGCTTGATAATGACTTCATTGCAAGGAAATAAATCACAACATGAGCTTGAACTTATCCAATTCATTCATTAAAGATGTGTTGGAAGAGCTTGAGAAATGGACAAGTTAAGTGTGAATGAAGTTCTCCTAAATAAACACTCATCTTACAATGTTACAACATCTCATCCATGATTAAAGGTTCATTGGAACATATTTGGAAAAGAAAATTTGTAGCACAATAAGATTTTACTCTAAACTAACTTCTAATTCTGTTCTACAACTCAATTTAGCACCACTAGGCCTCACTCAAAAGTTATAGGTTTCTTTTTAGAATAGTCCTTGAGAAAATGCTTATTTGTGAAATGGTAAAAAGGTTGCAAAATACTCCAGGCCTTAGACTGATACTAGCTTCTGTCCAGATGATTATGTATTAATATGAGGTTGGAACAAAAGAATTTTTTGTAAATAATGAAGACCGTGGTATCTAAATTTAACAACTAATACAATTTAAAATGCAATGGATAACAACTAAACTGGAATGCTAATACAGTGAGCTAAGACTAAACTAGAATGCTACTAATCTACTTGAAGTACAATGAACAGAGTTAAATTAAAATGCCATTATCAAACTTGAAATGTAGTGACAGAGCTGAACTAAATGAAATCATCCTCCAGAGTGTTATGACTAAACTAACATGCAGCTAGTCTATTGGAATTCTACAACCCATCTTGTTCAATGTGAATGATATTTTGGAAGAGTTTGTAAAAACAATTCTGGATGTATTATTCAAAAAAAATGGCTTCCAAAAGTATTGCATTTGTCAATCCTCTACAACCTCCTGTTGTAGATGTGGAACATACTCCTTTAGCTATTAGAGTTTTTAAAATTAATGACACAATCACTGAAGTTAATCTTCTTAAGCTCCATTGCTAGAGCCGTGAAAAATCTATAGATCAAGAAGATGAGGTTTTCATTTGGGAATCTAATTTTCCAAAGTATGTTCTCCCACAAACTTTCCAGTGCCCAGAAGTGATTAAACACTATCAACCTTACTATTTCCAAAACCAGAGAGCCATAAAAACCCTGAAAAATAAATTATGTTTATTATTACAGCTGATTCAATCAATCAAATGCTCCAAATCCAATCCAGGCCAGATGAAACCCCTTTGTCCATTGAGGCTCTTACCCAGTTATACCTGACTCTGGACTTCCCCAAGAGGTTCCAGATATTTTAGACTTTCATGCCTTCATTTGTAGAAACTACCAAGACAAATCCTCCTTACCCATCTGCAATCTTTTCTGAGAGAACCAAACATATCATCTCCATGTTGTCTTCCATTCTTGGATATTTTACAGATGAACATGTTGATGCTCTAGTCTTAGGTTTCTTGTCTAATTTTACACTTGGTCAGCCTCCTGCTACCATTTTTAATTTTTTCCAATACCTTGCTGAAAATATGCATGAACAACTTGTTAAAATGCCTGAAGAAGGTGTTTTCAAGTATTCAACAGTCCTATTCCACATGTTTTTGTATTTTCAGTCAGAGAAATTTTCCATCAACCTTAAAAAGCTTGATCTTTAAGGTAACCCACAGTCAGTCATATTTTGGACTCTAATTATCATAAAATACTCCAGATAGTCCACCTATACATATTTTATTGATTCTTTTATTCATCCTATAGTTAATATGCTAAACAACAGCATGCAGCGAAGAATCAGTGAGGAAATTAAGAAGGTCCTACAATTGTCAGAGCATAATAGGATAGGAGATTTGTACTTGTATCAAAACCATACAGAAATAATGGTATATGGATCAAATCTTATTCCATATAAACTACCCAAATACCTCCCAATGAGGTTATTTTCCCTTAATTATATCAAGCATATTCTTAATTATGATGGGATCAATTTCTTAGCAGCTAAAAAGAAGACACAGTTCAAAATAAAGAATCAGGTTGGCCCTTTTATTTGTAATAACAGAGATGTAGGTCCAGAGGCTGAAAATTATTTGCAAGAGTTTAAATTCAGTAAGAGTTTTCTATGGTATTATGATCCTCTAGGAGTAATAAGTAAATTGAGAGTTAAATTAAAACTAACTCCTTATGTACATGAGAAGAAACCAGACATTGAAAAATACTCCAACTAGTCTAAATGGTTGGGGAACACTTTGATAGAGGCAGAGAAGCAAGGTGATACTAGTCAAATCTTGCAAACTCCAGCCCAAGAAGATAAGAACTCAAAAATAATCAGAGAGGAAGGATCATACACTACATAAACAACCACTGAAACTTAATTTAAATTGATGTAAAAGAAGAAGCCTAAATTAAATCCTGTCAATGAAGAAGTGGAAACAATCGATGTAATTGATACAGAAACAGTGATTAAAAACAATGTTCCACCTGTAGTTGCTAAAGAAACACATCATCCTTCAACTTCAAACACTCAAATAATTCAGAAGCAGCACAGTGTTGAAATGTCCTCATCTAGCAAACCAGCAGAGAAGGAAATGGAAATTATGCAGAAATAGAAAGAGATAAAGATGAGAGATGAAGCCTTGAAGCCTAATACATATAACCAGTATTGCAAACAGTCACCTAGTGACCAAAGAAGATTTCTTTATGCTTTTGACTATAAGACTAGGAAGATGCAGATGACCTTCTTGCAGCCTAAAGTAAAGCATCCCAAATCATCAGCTGATTACAAAAATTCATCATATGAATTTCAAGAAGAGGATCTTCATCCTATTGATCAGATATAATTTCACAAACAAGCTAGTGAAATGCTTTCTTCAACAATGAAAAATAAATCTATGAGTGTACACAAGCTTCAAAACACTCTTGGTAACATCAAAGATCAACTTAAACTGGAAAAGGCATCCTCACAGGCTAAGGATAACAGAATCAAATCACTAGAAGATTTGATTATTGAAGTAGGATATGATCCTAATAATGTAAAAGTTTCCGATGAATTGATAAAAAAGAAGAATGCAGACATTGTTGCATTAAAGAAGCAACTTATGATGCCTCCTACTGAACATCCTCAGGAAAAGCAAGTGTTATAGGATGCAAATCAGAAAGATGAAATGATGAATCTCATTCTTCAGTTGAATGCGCAGATAAAATAAATGGAGAATGAAATGGACAAGTTGGTCCAGAAGAAAAAGGCTAGAGAAGAATTCCATGTTACTATCATCCCTGTAGTCACAACAATTGTGCCCTCTACACTAGCAGAATCATTGGCTTCTACAGTCCCAATGGCTACAACACTTCCTTTCACCTCATCAACAACTTCAACAACAGAAACTTCAACAACAACAGCAAAACCTACAGATGAGGAAAGTAAACTAGTAAAAGCTATGCAAGACATGTCTATCCAGAATAATGAAATCAACAGACTTAAATAACAACTTAAAATTCTGGAGGATGAAAAGAAGCTAATACAAATTATGCACAAGAATGAGGAACAGAAATCAAACAGGTTGAATGAAAAACTGAATGGGCCAATATCATTGAATCTTCCAATGATATTTGGCCATCCATACAGGTTATCTATGAACAAAAAGATTTAGTCAAAGCAGCAAGATAATCCATTCAAAAAATAAAAGAAGAACTTGGTAAGAAACCCGAAGAAGCTCTTGAAATCATCAAATTTCTTAATTCAAAGAATAGACAAGAATTGGAAGAAATTGGTATAGTTCATAGGACAAAAACCATCCTAGAAGTTAGGAAGGTTTTCCAAAAAGAATCTTATGATACAGCTAGAAGAAAAATGCCAAAACATTGAGGTTTCCATCAAAAGTTTCATGATGAAGTTTAACACTCTTAGACAAAAAGGCTTTCCAAATCCATTGTTAATTCATTACAAATTAATGAAGGAGGATGATTATGATAAGAGGATGAGAGAAGTGGCTAAGGAAAAAGCTAATAATTCATCCATGCAAGGTATTCCAACAGGGAAGGTACTTACAAAAGCTTTGAGAATCTTTTTTATCTACAGCATGAGGTAAAGCACTTATTTTTCAACAAGCCTACATTCTAAAAATAGACAAAGGCTGCTGAGATATTCAGAAGGATGATGAAGATCAAATTTCCAGAGGCAGAATTTTGGGAAAAGATGACTGATTTACTGTGAAAATAGTTTGCAGTAAAATCATAGCAGTAAATATGAAACAGAGAAGTAACAGTCTTGTAGTGGAAATAGGACATTGAACGGTGAATGATAAAAAGTAAAACAACAATCCAACGTTTAAAGAGTATCAGAGTAAAGTGTATCAGTTGAAAGCTTAGAGAGAAATTCAAAATAGAGATAAAGGTGCCAGCATAGAGTACACTTCACTTCCTAACTGCAGCCTTCGTTAAGCAACAATCAGAGACAAATCGGCAGCAAAATATCAACAATTAAACATCAAATCAATAAAAGCAAGGAGGGACAACTTGCATTAGTTAGATAACTGTCACTATCTTCTTGCATGAATATATCTATTTTTGCTTGAATAATTACTAAGTTTGTTTTAGGATATTTTGTAAGAGCTTTTGTGTAAATACTTCACATTTCAAAGTATTGAGTGTGGATGAATCACTGAACATTTCTATATTTGTACTATTCTGGAACCGAAGGGTGATTGTACCAATTTCAAGTTAGCGGACTGGATTAAAGCAATAAAGAGATTATATTACAGGAGTCATGAGTTGGACCACTACAATGAAGTAATTTCTACTTGTTTAATTGTTTCTTCTGAAGTTTTCACATGCTCATATGTTTGCTTAATCTAAATGATATAACTAGAATGTTATTACAGAATATGTTTAATTACACTCTGTCTTAAACTGTTTATCATTTATATGTTTTTATTCTGATACCCAGATTAGGGAATTCTTAATTGCTCCCTTAATTCTATTGACCTCTGTCTTTTCATTCATTATCTGGATTTGAGAACCCTTAATTTATTTCTTACCCTGATTGAAACCATTTTCACCATCAGCCTAAGGATGTGAAGTGACTAAACTATCTTTCCTTGTGAATACTTCCCTTTAGAACCTTGATCTTGCTTCTTCTGCTTGACACTTTGACTCAATTAGCCCAAGGGAATAAAAATCTACATCTATCCATCTGAGTAAGTGATTTCCCACCAAACCAAATCCAAAATCAAAATCCCAAGTAATCCTACATAACTAGCCTAAAATCAACTAAAATCAACAAAGATAAATCATATAAAGAGAGCCCTCTCTGAGCATTAGGAAGGCTAGATCCTAAGGCTTAAAAGTAGGTTTCTAGTTGCCTTTAATATTTTTTAAACCAAAAGAAAATAAAAACAACCTTTTGAGAATTATTGGAGTGATAACATCTGCTACATTAAAAATGAGAAACACATAAAAAAAGTGTGATTGCAATCACGTTTTTCATGTATTTTTCATTTTCATGTAGCAGGGTCCATCAAAAGCATGAAAAATAGTTAATCCTTGTATGAGGAATCAAATTCTGCATCCAACGAGTATTCCAGCTCAAAATATGAGTAAACCCAAAGGGATATAAGTAAAAAATGCAAGTTGAAAAAGTGGTTTTCTATTTTTTCCCTCTAAAATTTGATGATGTAATCTAATCTTATTTTATTATTTCCACTATTATTTTATAATTTCCTTAGGAGGCCCGTTTTAGACCTCACAATTCCCCTAATGAATCTTCTTTGAACGAGTGTGGGTACACTTTTGGATCCCACAGTTTATCATGGCCAGATAGAGGTCGTCAACAGGATGATTGTACACATTCTATGTACGTGCAACTCAAAGCATCCACAGACATGGGATGAGAGCCTCCCCTATGTACATCACAGCTATAACCAGGCTCTCCACAGCTCAACTAACCACATCCCCTTTTAGGTGGGCTTGGGATTACAAACACTATGTCCCATTGACGTAGCCATGCCATTTGCAGCTACTCAGTGTGATTTGTCTCATGTCCAGTCTGAAGCTGACAAGGCAAACAACTTCATTGAATGCATTCAGCACATCCACCAACAATTTCATGACATATTGGATAGGGTCAATGCCAAATAAAATTAGCGACATGATCATCATCATTTGCCACAAAACTTCCAGTCTGGGACAAAGTGTGGCTACATTTTCAGAAGGAGCGCCTCGCTGGACCCCAATATAAGCTTCGCCCGCTACAATATGGGTCATACACCATCACCAAGGCTATAGGGGACAATGCCTTCAAGCTCAGTATTCCACCATTCCTCTATCTGCACCCAGTGTTCAATGTGGATCGCCTTCGGCCCTACTTCCCACCTCTACTGGACACCTCTGACATTACAAAACAACTCACACCAACAGAGTTAAACCCAAATTGCATGGAACAGACCACAATAGATCATATCATGGACATGCAAATCAAGAACACTCGCGAGCATAAGATCCAACTGTATCGGGTTGTCAAATCTAGCCAACCCTTGCACCAAGGCAAGTGGCTCACCAGGGGCCAATTTCAATAGGAGTTTCCTTATCTCATGCAGGAACTCAGCGCAATGGGGACTATTACTTCCTATTGGAGTAGGGTCCCTTAGGACTGCATTTTTGGAGTAAATAATAGTAATTTTTGTAGTTTTGAGTCATGCACGTTAAGAAATGCACAGTCAAGGGGTTTTGGGGTGGGTCAAAGTCCCTTCATGAGCTGTAATGGGCTAAAGGGTAAATATAGGAGTCTCAAACCACGGTTTACATACCTTAGGATGAGCACAGGCTAAGGTATAAGTAGAAGTCTAGATCGAGATGGATAAGATAGTTTTTGAAGGACGTCTTCTGATAAGTTGTGATGAATTATTGAGCTCTAAATTGAATCTATGTAAGCATCTGTGTCTAAAAGGCTCCTACTGGCTATGTGCACAGAGACGTTAGTTCGGTTGTGTGTGGACCTTGATATCTGTGACACAGGTAGATCTGAAGGATTTTAAGGGTTTTACAAACTGCCGATGAATAAAGAACTGTTTGGGTAAAATAAAAAATAAAACAAAATAAATTTTAAAAAATACAAAACATAAAAATTATAAAAGAAAGAAAATTTTAAAATGAAAAAAGAAAAAATTTATTGATGACCTTACTGTTAATTGCATAGATCTAGTTCTATAAGGGTTGAATATCACATTGTTATAAATGTTAAAAGGATTTCGGAACTACTATCTGTGCACACACGCAGGATTAACCAGTGATAGTTAAACTAGGGTTTCTAGTGTGCAAGTCAGTTTGTGTAGTAAATCAGATCTGAAGGTGCCCACTTCATTTAATTCTCTCACAAGGTGTGGAAACCTGGTTCCAATAGCCCCTCATACTTCTTCAGGTGAGACTTTGTCCTGTGCAAGAAGGTCATTGCTGAAAGGGCCATTAGTAAGAGGATTTTGTTGGTTACACGCTAACTCTGAACCTGGTTCAGGAACCCTCAATCCAACAAATGGTCTCGTTGCTAGGACCTAGATCATTTTGAGAGAGATTAGATGTTGTGGTAGCCATCAAAGACTGAATTAGAAGACTAGTTTGAACAAATTATACGTGAATTCTTCATCAAGTAGAAAATAAGTAATAAGTTTTATGTTGAAGAGTGGGAACAAAAGTATATTTTCAAATAGGTTCACGAAATATTCTTTGTGACCTTTGCACATGAATTGCAGGAGTGGTTATTAAGACTCACTAAATTTTATACCTACCAGAAGGAAAATAAGATCACTCAATGGATGCTTGAGCTCATCCAACAGTTAGAGCAGGCTGATAACTCCATCACCCACACTATAGATCGCTGGGTTGACAACATTCTGGGTGGATTTGTGATCAAATTTGTAGTAGATAAGTTCGTTTCATATTTTGAAGTAAAAATTAGGTTCTTCAAAGGACTAAGGGGTAAGTTCATACACTATTTTCCTTTGTTGATTAAAATGCTATTGCGTGAAAAGGGTATTCTATGCAGTCATATTGAGTGAATGACCCCAAATGAAGTTGAAAGCACTACGCATAGTGGAAAGTACTTTCGGGTTAACTAGAGAGGATACAGATCTGTATACATCCCTTTGACAAACATGCTTGATAGTAATACAAATAATTGTGGGGATACATGTATCGGAGGTAATCCCCTAGCCACCCCATAATCTAACACGCGCAAGGGTAGGTCATTGTTGGGTGAAACTATTGTCGTTTAATTCTGTTGTAGTACTTGCCCAACCATTTAATTTTTCAATCCAAGGTTCATAGGCTTACGAAGCACATGCACTATATATGCAGGACCGAAGTGGAACTAATCTAATCTAAATTACTGAAATCAAATTAATCTAGGAAGGCATTGAAACATCAACTATGAAAGCAGGAAATTACATAAGGGAAAAGCAATACAACATGTGAAGAGCTGAATGGAAAACAACATATGTGAGCTCACAACAATAAAGCCATCTCAAATTACATTACAAGAATCAAATGACAAACATGAAAGCATACAATAAAAGAATAGGAATCACAGTTAAGAATCCCCTTCTCCTAATTACAAGACTATCTCTGAAAACTCCAAAACTAATATAATGAACTAATGAATTCTGAATTCTCCTGAGCTAATCCAAATGAAGAGAGAGCACTCTCTTATATACATGAAGAAGCTAACCATCTCATTCAACCACTCTCAACTACTTTCCCATTATTACAAGACATGATCCCTTTGAATCGTCCATACATCTCTCACATATCTTGAATAAGACATGCCAACCAAATCCTCCATGATCTTCTCCTTAGAAATAGGCTTGAATAATTATCTCCTTAATATGGTGGAGGAGATATTCTAGAAGTCTCTTAGAATTAATCCTTCACATTTCTCCTACACATTACAAAACTCACACATTCTTGAGATATATATAAAAACATGTATATTTTCTAATATTTAATCATAAACTCACTTATAATACAAAAATGAATAAAGTGGAAAATAAGAAGGTGAAACCCAAATGTATTTATGAAAATGGTATAATGAAAGGTTAATGGGATGATGAGATGTAAGGAATAGTGAAGGGAAAGGTGGATGGAAATACGACATTTCTAAGTCCCAACATCCCCCCCAACTGAACTTGTTGCATGTCCTCATGCAACCGTGCATGGATCTCTTTTAAGAACGTTTGGCATCTGAACTTTGACTTTACATGATGATGAATGTTTCCAGGATATGTGAAGGATATGAGTAACAGCTTACATTTTCTTATGGTTGGTTCTTGTGTGACAACCATGAATACAAAGAATGTTGGTTCTTGTGTTAACAACATTCATTTCATTTTCTATTCTCTTTTCTTATGGTTGGTTCTTGTGTGACAACCATGAATACAAAGAATGTTGGTTCTTGTGTCAACAACATTCATTTCATTTTCTGTTCTCTTTTCTGCAATAATAATGTAAACACTCACTGGAAATCATAAGCTATCAATGTGCATAAGAAAGCCCTTTTGTAATATTCATGAAGCATGCCAATATGTATATTAATGTGTATGAAGCAAAGTGCAACAAAGTATCGTTGGAAAAGAAATGTTGGTGAATGGTAAATAAGAAAAAAAAAATGGAGTGATAGTGGTGGAGAAATGGAATCATGGTAGTGAATATGTAGTGAATATAGTCCCCCCCCGCCAACTGAATTGGTTGCATGTCCTCATGCAACTTGGCATGGGTCATGAAAGGAAATGGAGCATGATGAGGGAATTTTCCAAAATATTCAAGTCAGCATATAAGGAATTGCATGATTAAAGATTAGAAAACAACATACTTCCACTTACCCAAGAATGATGAACTATGCAATAGAAATGTAGCTGCTGCTACTGCTGAATCATGAAAACGTGACTGGTGTTGTAGCTGCAACTGCTGTAACTGCTAGATCAGAGAATATGTGACTGTGGCTTGTTAGAACATGGAAGGTTTTACTGCAGCATGATCATGCAAATGTAACTGTGAATGCTGATGCTGCTGTAACTGGAACCTGGGAAATGAAGGAATCTGAACTGCTGATGCTGAATCATGGAAAAGATAAAGGCTAAAAAATGGAACTGTGGTACTCTCATCGATCAGAATTCATGTTGCGGTAACTGCTGAGGGAGTCGTGAAAAAGTGCATAGTCTTCATCTGCTACAAAAATGATGGTACAAGTCTAATCATGCGAAAGAATGTGTTGATGTCGAGCATGAAGAGAGATCATTGGATTACCGGCCATTAATGCATGCCGTTAACCAATGCGAGGCAAACTCACCATTGATGTCAATGAGTGCCAAGGTACCCGAGTACATCTTGCGAAATGCGAATAGAGGGGTTAACGTCGAGCCATTTGCAAGACCTTACGATCAAGGGACATTGATGTATTCCCATGATTTTCAGCGAGAGAACTTGCCATTAAGGCATGCAAGTCTCAAGGTACCCAAAAGGAACTCTAGTCTATTTCCCAGATAAGGTGCTGAGGTCGATGGGGCAAAACTTGTTGAAAGGTGGGCCTTAAGGAATCCCACATCAGTCAACGCGAGTTTGTACAAAGAGATTTGGTAGGACTATAAATGGAAAGAACTCACGAACAAGCAGTGTGGATCAACATGGCGAGGAAAGCAAGGCAATGTAATTATGGAAAGGGGATAGGTTTTATTCAAAAGGCAAACTAGAAGGCAAATAAACTGGAAAGGATAAAGGAATGTATGTGATTCAGAAAAATAATTGTGCATGAGGTCGTGAAAGATAAGGTAATGGAAAATGGGCTTCAACACAAGGATAGTCAATCGGCTTTGAAGGAGAAATGATACAGTGTTATTGCATGGATAATGGAAAAAGTGGAAATGTTGGTGTATCAGCATGGTCACTGTGTAAAAACATCAAGAGGTGCAAACATCATGATGTTTATGATGAGTTACAGCTCCTTCAAGTTGTTTATGAAAGCATGTTTCTAAAAAGTTCTGTGATCTTTGAAAATCACTTCAGCAGCAAAATGCGATCATTTCCGAAACCTGAAAAAAAATTAGTACAAATCCTGTATAAAAACTTTGTGAGAGCACTGTAAAATGTAAGATGCGAGAATAAGCACAAATGCGAGCAAAAGAAAGAAAGTGTGTGTTAACCTGTCGCCCGCGCTGATTTCATCATCGATGGATGTCAAAGTGACTTCAAGAAAACAAATTAGTGTTAAGCATAAAAACATGCATTCGTATTGTTTTCAGGAATTTATTAAAAGATATATATGAAATTAAAGGCAAAAAGAAAAACAAAACAAGCAAAATTAAAGTCAGATCTCCATTTCTTGGCATGCTTTGCAAAGTGTAGCAATATTTTCTCGGCGCTAGCAAATCTTCAATTTCTTGCTAATTCATGTTACTAAAGCTCTGAAAGTTAAATCAGTTTCATTCAAGCAATTGGAAGCGATGTCATTGCAGTATTTGAGGAGCCAAATCCCATTTGTCCTGAACTCCAATCCGGCAGTAACAAAATCCACATGACTAGATAGGTATGGCTGAAAATGGCCCTGAATATCTGCAATATTTTTAGCTGAAATTCCCACTGGAACCTTACCCACAGGAACCCTGTTTATTGAAATAAGGCTCAGAGTTTCAATCTGTATGAAAAATCCGTTCACAGAACGAAGCAGTCTTTTGTTGGTGTCACTATACTGGCAATTGAGACGAAGGAAATTTAAACTTTTCCACAGGATTTTCAACTTTGATAATATGGCTTCACTTCTTCCACATCAATTCTAACCTTACTCTTGCTGTATAAGTTATATTTATTGAAAATTTTAACTCACTTGAATATCTCCCAAATAAGTTTGTATTTGTTGGACAGCTCAGGTAAAAGTTTACTTTTGCAGAAACCAATATTACTCAGGACCATGAGTAGCTTTTGATGTTCACTTGCAATCTCTACCCCTGGCTGCAAACCAATGAATTTAATTCCGAATACTTGTGAGTGCCCATTTTCTAAGGCCGTAGAAACATTCTTGCCCCTGATTTGAGAGATCTCAGCTGCAATTTTCTCCAGAGATCCTGCAAAATCTAGAAAACAATTAAAAAAAAAGGTGAATCTCACGAAATCCTACATTTGCTGAACTTCCATATTCATATCATGGGCCTTTGACGAATCACACTTCAAAGTTTCCACCAACTCACTAATTTCATCCATTGCAGAGACCAGCATTTCATGAAAGGATAGAGGCAAAGAAGAAATAGCAAAAGCTGATCCATTACGTTCAAGAATAGATACTGGCACCCAATATTCATCATTGACAATAGCAGAGCCTCAATATGAACACCTTCATAACTTATGTTCGTAATGCAAACAATTTTTTCACTGCATTCATGGGTGCACAGTCCTTCCGTTCAAAGGTAGAACATGCTTTAGATATTTCTCGAATTGCTCATTTCATAAATGGACGAAGAACATTGGAGTCCTCAAGTTCCTGGAATGTATTTTGTACCTTAGTTTCATAAACAGATATAATGTCCTGTACCATTCCAGCAACTTCCTCCAAGGAATGATTTGAATACTTTACATCACCAAGGCTGTCTTCAAAGGAGTTTTGTCTAGCAGTACTTCTTTCACGTTTCACTGAAACAGGAGTGCCATTTTTTGAACCTATCTTGGCAAACTTCCCATTGAATATCGAAAGAGTTAATATCCAAAATGTTGGTACATGGTGCGCAGTGACAGATGTAAGTCTACGAATGAGTCTTCCTCGAAGAGCATCTGCTTCTTCACCAGAAAACCAAAACTAGCATGCTGGAGGTGGGATTTAGAGGACGCATTGATAGCTTAATTAGAAAAGTAGATCAGAAATGTAGTTTTAGCAAGATACGGGGGGGGGTTTACGGAATTAATGGTTATCCCTTTGGAATTCTTACACGCAGCCTGAGCTCCAGTATTTGCAATATAATTCAAATTCACTGCTTCAAGTTGGACACCTTCATATAGCACGGTCTTACTGCATGCCAAATTAATGGCTTGCTCAGTCGCTGAGGTTCCCGTTATATTCTTGTACACCTCGTTAGTGAGCTTCACGTTGGTACCATATTCCTGGCCAGAGAAATGTGGACAGTAAAACTGGTCAATGATGATTGGATTCGCTACGTTTTTCATTACTATGTTCTTAAATGTTAGGTCTTTTAGCGAAGCCCTTGCCTCCGGGCCATGTTTTGATCCTAACTCCATTCTGGGTGCTGCTCAATTCTGCTCCGTCCATAGTGACGTTCGTGACTCCATTGGCAGATGGATATGTGCCAAGGCTTCCCATGATGATTCCATGACCGGATCTGTAAGTAACATGTTCAACCAGAATATTGGAAGTACCTTCCAAAATACCGATACAATCATCTCCTGTTCCAATGTGGATGTTTCGAAGATGGACGTTAGTAGAATCAACGTGAATCCCATCGGTATTGGGGCTGTCACCGGGGGCCTGGATAGTCAATCCTTCTTCCAACACATTGTCACATCCATCAAGGGAGATGTGGAACTGCCTGCTGTTAATGTAAGTAATGCCTCTCAGCACCATATTCTTATTCCCCGCCAATCGTAATGTCGCAGGCCCTTGTTTTCACTGTTGATTCTTACTACACACGTTGTTACACCACGAGGCTCCATTTCCACTCTTATATCATTAACACCCAACAGAAGAGAATAATCTACTGTACAACTCTTCTTTGATTCCTGCTGAATCTGCTTCGCATGTTCACGAACATGGACCTGTAGAGCATCCATTCGTGCCTCATGATCAAATGTGCAGCCTTCCAAGAGGCCACAAATTCTGCGGTTCTGAATATTAAGATAATGCCAAACTGGATCTGACTCGGGCTCCAACTCCAACAACAGCCTGATGGTATTCTCAAGATTAGATTGTTGTACTTGAGGGTCCTCCATAGACTTGTAAAGCGTCGCCTTGAATTCTTGCACAACCTTTCCAACTTCTTCGAGAACTCTCTTTAGTATGCCTACATGTGAAGGTAGCACAATTGACTTCGCTTTCCTATATTCTCTGACCGCCAATTCATGCTCCCCTTTGTTGATGAATGCCCTAATTGTGCTTGGCAAATTGAATATAGTACGAAATATTTGCAGCATCCCTTGCACAGACCTTATTATTTTTTATTTTTATTTTTTTAGCTTGAGCCTGGCGTTCGAAAAGGGGCCCAAAAGCACGGTTTGCAACAATATGCACATCATGAACAACATTACTGAGGTGAAATGTACCTGCACCTTCTGGATTGGACTATATCTGTTTTAAATTCAACTGAATATCATCAATTGTAGTTTTACAAGACACAAAGCAGTCAAAGTTTTCTTTGACAAGATGCTTCCATTGCTGTGTTCTCTTTCGACTGGATATGCTTCCTCCAAGAAAAATGATCGAGAAAAACTCGCAGCAGTAAGGAAGGGATCCGTCTAATAAGCAACAGCATAATCGTTTAATCTCAATAAAGTACGCCGACGGATAGAAGATTCAGGAAAGCCAATCCATAAAAATAGTTATCTGACCGTGATATTGATGGAATTTCATTCCTATTATTTTGAGATGCCAAAGATAGTGTAACAACCCGTGGATTTGGCCGATATTTTTCAATCAACACCCGCATAATATCCCAAATTAGGTGTGATAATTAATCATAGGAGAAAATTCCAGCGTTCAAAATATGCAAACAAAGAAATAAGAGTTGTCTTTTACTTTATTGCAGTTTCATTTGTTTGTTTCTCATCATTTAGGTTTGTTGTTGTAGGTTTATGAACAGTGGGCGGAGAGATGGCATCGCTACAGCTTGCAAATCCAATGAAACTCACAGTTATTTTAGTGAAACGATGAACCTGGGAAATTTCTGATTCAATTGTTTTTGCAGGTCTTATCATTTAATTGCTTGCTGCAGGTTTTAGTATGCCCAAAAAACGTAATCAATTGCAAGCTAGACACAGTTTCAGCGACTGTTCACAGTTTCAACGACTGTTCAGATAAAAAATCTGTTTGTTTTTATTCAGCCTCAATTCACGATTTATTAAAAAAAAATTAGCAAATGGAGAAAAGAAAAAAAAAATTTATTTGCAAATTAATGATAAAATCGATTAGGCATATTGCAAAAAATGAATTAATTATTATTATTATTATTATTATTATTATTATTATTTTTCCTGAAATTAATCTAAATCATCCTTATTTTCTGATCCTCGCGAACGCACTAAGTGCGGAGGAGAGCATACTTATTCTAGGCAAAAGAAAAATTAAGAATGAAAACAAAAACTGAAAATGAAAGCCTGCCTACTCTATACTAATTAGAATTTTAAAAATTAGTTACGTGTAATTAAATTTCCAATGAAGCCATTCACGTAGCAGTAACAGCAATATATTCAATAGCAATTGTTCAAATGAAAAATATTCCAGAGTGAATGAGTCTAGTTGCTGAAACTGCAAATCAACTAAATAAAAATAAAAAAACGAATCTAATCGAGTACTTACCTGGAACCATTGTTCGATAAGGCTTTGATAGGCACGATTTCTCTTACTTAGATCATGTTTTAGCTCCTCTTCTTCTTCCTCAATCTCCTGTTCGAATGATTTATTCGGCATCAGATGTGCAGGATTCTTCAGATGTTGAATCTTCGTTTGTTTCTTGGGGAGTAGTTGAACATTTAATTCTTGTCAGGATCTCTTCTTTCAAGGAAGAGGAGATCCCGACTTCTGCTAGGATCTGAGTGAGTAGTTCCAAGTTGAAAATCATTGTTAAACCATGTTGAAAAAGGGATTCTTACTGCACTCAAAACTTAAATCTAAAAATATTAAATGAAAATAAACTACTTGCATAAATAAAAGCACTCATGTTGAAACAGATAAAAAAACACTCTTCACAGTTGCGGAAATCAAACACACTTGCAAAAAATCACACTTGCGGGAAAGAAGATCAATCAACCATAACAGAGAACAGGACCCTATTCCTCCAAGAAGGAATCTTCAGCACCTGTTTCCTGATATCAGTCACACCGCAGAAAAAGAAGATTAATCAATGGAGAATAGGACCCTATTCCTCAAAGCAGGAATCTTCAGCACCTGTTTCCTGATATCAGTCACACCTACATGTCCTGAGCCATATGAGGCCGAGCCCGTTACAGTATGTCGAATGATGTGTAGGTTGTTCCCCATGTCTTACAACCCTGTCACCTCGGAGTTAGGAACATGGCTAAACACATTTGCATGAAAAATCAAACTAAACTTCAATCCATCGTGCTTCCCCGACAATGGTGCCAAAATGTTGGGTGAAACTATTGTCGTTTAATTCTGTTGTAGTACTTGCCCAACCATTTAATTTTTCAATCCGAGGTTCGTAGGCTTACGAAGCACATGCACTATATATGCAGGACCGAAGTGGAACTAATCTAATCTAAATTACTGAAATCAAATTAATCTAGAAAGGCATTGAAACATCAACTATGAAAGCAGGAAATTACATAAGGGAAAAGCAATACAACATGTGAAGAGCTGAATGGCAAACAACATATGTGAGCTCACAACAATAAAGCCATCTCAAATTACATTACAAGAATCAAATCACAAACATGAAAGCATACAATAAAAGAATATGAATCACAGTTAAGAATCCCCTTCTCCTAATTACAAGACTATCTCTGAAAACTCCAAAACTAATATAATGAGCTAATGAATTCTGAATTCTCCTAAGCTAATCCAAATGAAGAGAGAGCACTCTCTTATATACATGAAGAATCTAACCATCTCATTCAACCACTCTCAACTACTTTCCCATTATTACAAGACATGATCCCTTTGAATCCTCCATACATCTCTCACATATCTTGAATAAGACATGCCTACCAAATCCTCCATGATCTTCTCCTTAGGAATAGGCTTGAATAATTATCTCCTTAATATGGTGGAGGAGATATTCCAGAAGTCTCTTAGAATTAATCCTTCACATTTCTCCTACACATTACAAAACTCACACATTCTTGAGATATATATAAAAACATGTATATTTTCTAATATTTAATCATAAACTCACTTATAATACAAAAATGAATAAAGTGGAAAATAAGAAGGTGAAACCCAAATGTATTTATGAAAATGGTATAAAGAAAGGTTAATGGGATGATGAGATGTAAGGAATAGTGAAGGGAAAGGTGGATGGAAATACGACATTTCTAAGTCCCAACAGTCATCTTCTCCTACTCCACCTCCACCACCAGGAGGCAATATGGCTGCACATATGAAGCTACCCACCTTCAAGGGTGCAGGAGATGAGGACATGAAAAAATTATGGTTTGTTGCAAATGCAATATGGGCTACGCAACATTTAAATATTGAATTTGTCAAGAGGGCACAACTAGCGATGGTGTTTGAAGGTCATGCGTTGGACTGGTTTATGGGAAATCTGGCTTAGAACGCTGATCCAACTGTCGATGAGATCAAGAAATATTTGAAGCAGCAGTTTATAAAACCAAAGTCCTACTCACAATGTGTAATAGAGCTGAAATAAATCCGACAAGAACTAGATGAATCTGTCTGGGAGGTAGATCAACAATTGAAGCGCACCATCAACAATAGAGGATTTATCTATGATAATAAGTAGCATAAAGAATGACTCATTTACATGCTCTTAGCACACCTGCGCGGTAATCCGAATCAAAATAAAATTGATTCTCAAGAAGAAGCTCTTGAATTTCCTATGAAGTTGGAAGCCACGCCCATAACTGATGACCAATTGTAACTCTACAAATCCAAAATCAGCTAGAAGCAATGCATTTGGAAATTTAGAACCTGCGTCGGGATAGAGGGAAAGAATTTGGTGCAGATGTATGGTGTATACGTTGTAAGGGTTCCGGTCACACAAAATATTAGTGTACCTTGCTTCAAGATTACATGCACGCAGGAGGGCCAAATCTGTTGTAGTCAGGACCTAATGGTACCCCCACACTATGGTGCGCTGACTGTCAAGTGGTTGGATGACATGACACAAACCATTTCCCTCAATTAGGAAGTTATGTACTAGAGTTGAAGCAGCGATGCTCTAGGTTTTTCTCTTCGGTTGGCCATGAAGAGCACCACTGCCGTACATTTGATTTTATGATAAACAATGCCAACCTTTATAGAGTGCAGGCCAACCCATCTTCATGAGCATCCCCCTCTGGGTGTGGTGAATCTCCATCTAGAGGAAGAGGAGGGAGAGGTGAAGGTGCAGGTCACGGAAGAGGACAATTGATCTGCTACAACTGTGGAGATGTTGGGGACTATGCGTGTGACTGTATGAACCCTGCGCGACAATAGTGTAGGTATTGTAGACAATTTGATCATGTTATTGAAGATTTTCCTATTTTGATTACTAGAATAGAAGAGAAGTAACAACAGACACCTACGCAAAATATACAAATGGTTAGAGCTGAGTTGTGAGAGGACAATCCAAGTGTAAACGTAATTACACGCAGTAGTGCTTCCACTGGAGGAGACAAGGGAAAGAGGGTTGATGGAGAACTATAGATCATGAAGGCTTATGAAAAGAAGGAAGGACTCAACCTACAGAAGGAGAAGGAGACTTTTGTAGAAGCTAGAAAATATTTTTCTATTGCAGGTGCGTCCACATCCAAGTCAATCACAGAAGCCAATATTGACGATGAAGTCAAACCTTTCTTGAAAGCATGCATCAAGCTATTATGTAACCAGAAAGAAGTAGACAACATTTAGGATCTAATAGATATTTGTGCGGATAAGGAGTTGCCTCAAACGAAAATCAAGGTTGTGAACAAGATATACAAGAATAATAAGAGAACTGTTCGGGAGATGCGCATGACCGTGCAAATTGCAAAATATGAGATGGATCAAGTCATCTTGGACTTAGGATCTGATGCAAATTTTCTTCCTAGGCAGACCTGGCAGAAGATGGGTGAACCAAAGCTGTAATGGTCCACCATTCAGTTACCCATTCCTAATCAACAAAATATTATCCCAATAGGAATATTCCCATAGGTTCCGATAGATATTGCTGGAGTAAAGCTATGCACAAATTTTGAAGTAATACAAATTGTGGATGATGCAGACCCCTACCCTGTGCTGCTAGGGTTGGATTGGGACATTAAAGGGGAGAGATATACATAACCAATGTGTGAAGGAGACGATGTTGACCATATCTACAAGTTGACTTCCAGAGATGAGGATTGGATCAACCCAACTGTTGATGGGATGCTGAATTGGGAGAAGGATAGCTCATGTTTCTCAGACTCGGATGGAAAAATTGAGAACTAGTTGAATCGTCTACATGGTGTTTCTACGTTGCGCTACCTCAGAGTCACTAAAAATTTGCGATGCATCTCCTCAGAGGTATGAAAATTACCCTATTTTGATGGTTCTAGTAATGTTGTTTTATTTTTGGAAATTTGGAAAAGGTTGTCCCGATAGAGCGAAGATTTTTGGCACTTGATCTTGCAATGCGTGCAACTCTAGCATGTTGGTGGGATACACACAAGGGGACCTTTGAGTATTGGGAGGGATGCAACAGAATGATGTTGTTGCGCTTTGAGCAACCCACTACCCCACCGACCGATATTTTTGGTGGCTGAGGTGATCCACGCAAACACCTGGCTACATGGATGAAGGTTATGGAGATTAATATATATATATATATATATATAGAATCATAAATTTCTTTCTATAAAAAACAAAAATTTAAAAAAAAAATCCTTTTTTTTTAATTTAATTTAATTTAATTTTTTTTTACCCCAATAGTTCTTTTATTCATCAAGAGTTTGCAAAATCCTTACAATCCTTCAGATCTACCCACACACACATCCAGCATGAGCTTTTTAGACACATATGCTTACACATATTTGCTTCAGAGCTCAATCATTCATCACAACTTATCAGAAAACTTCCTTCAAAAACTATGTTATCCGACTCAATCTAGACTTCTACTTATACCTTAGTCTGTGCTCATCCTAAGGTCCGAAAACAATGGTTTGAGACTCCTAAATTTACCCTTTATCCCATTACAACTCATGAAGGGACTTTGAACCACCCCAAAGCCCCTTGGTTGTGCATTGCTTAGCATGCACGACTCAAAACTACAAAAAATATTATTATTTACTCCAAAAATGTGGTCCTAAGGGACGCTGCTCCAACACTTCCTAAGGGGGGAGGTATGATCCAGGTGGATATTGGTGGCCACCCGCCTATTCCACTTGGGGCCCCACCTTTGTTTCTTTCAGTTTTTTAGTTTCCTTAATTGCAACACAATTTACTATTTTTGTCAATTTTTTCGGGTCCTGAACTTCCAGATCTGTTTTTTGGGAAAACCCGGGAGTAACACGAATGTTTTATGGATGTTACTCACATAAAAAGGTGTATTCCTCAGATAGATATTTCTAACGAGGTATTTTGCGCGTCAAAAAAAGATCAGATGCCAAAGTTATGTCCCCAGGAAGTTGATGTACCAATTTACCCAAATTGGGCCCAAGTTTTGGCGCTTCATATCCTAGGGTTAGGTTTTTGGATGTTTATGGTTATCCATTGTTTCTCAATAATATATAAGCCTTTGAGCCTCATTGTAACATAGTTCAGAGGCATGTAGCCACCACATCTATTCTCAGAGATAAACTACCAGTGCCCTAGCTAGTTTAGTTCCTTTTCTGTAAGCATATTTTAGTTATGTGATATTAATGAAATGAGGTCTTCTTTCTATTGCATCTCTACGTTTATGTGTATTTATATATTTTATTGTGTTCCTGCATAAGTTTGGATCAGCTCATATATATAGAAAGGAGGTTTTTTCATTTGAATCATCCAATAATTTTTCATTTATTTAATGTGAAGGAGGTTTCCCCCTAGAAGAGGATATTTTTTAAGTCGTTGATCTATTATTTCTATTGTTTTGTGAGCTCTTTGCATAACATTTGGTATCACTGCTTTGGATTCTAGGGTTTTTCTTCTTCAAATAGGTCATCGTGGCATTTTTCGCTATAATTGTTTTTTTCTAAGAGGTTGCATAAGCTGAAATTTTGAACAAATAGAACCAAAATCTTGATGAACTTCATGTAAAAATTTTAGATCTTGGTTCGCTATAGTTTCGAAGATATGATCTGGGGAAGTTAGGGTTTTTGCAGGCTCCAAAATTTCATCTCAAACAGGTGAACTAGGGAAAATCATCATAAATTTTGTTTTAGGCATCAAATTTTATTTTTGTAAAAAGCAGTTGAAAGTGCATGGATTATAGTTTTTCTTGTAGAAATTTCAGGGTTGTATTTTGAAAAAATGACACGTGGAATCTCGTACAACTTCACTCTACTGAATCAGTCCATAATCAGGTCATCGTGGGATATTTGTCATAACTATATATTGAAGAATCGAATCTCAGTCCGAATTATGGGGTTGGAAAGATGACTCACAGGGCTACCACAGGAGGAAATTGCAGACATGGCAGATATAAAATTACATAGTTATAACTATTTCAAGATTGAGCTCCTAAAAGGAAGAAAATGGTGTGTATTGTTTTTAAAAATTTGCATAACGTTTGTTTGAAAAATCAGTTTCAAGTGATTCCAAGGGAATATTGAAGCATATATATATGTGTATTTTCTTCTAAAATTCCTCCAAAATGAAATAATTCTATGCCCATTAAGCCCTCGGAAAACTCTACTAAGACACATGAAGAGGAAGAATTGTAGCATGATATATCAAAATTACGAGACCAAGTGAAAAAAATTTCGCTCTCACAAAGAGAAACCGATGATGACTTGCATGGTTTAAAAGAAGACATGTAAGCTAAGATATGGTTTTAATTATGACATGAAAGCTAATATGGATGGTATAGAAGCAAAAATTAAATGAAACATGGAAGATTTGAAGGATGGTTTCAAAGCATATTTGAGCAAATTGCTACAAGTAATGCTTCCTAATGGCAAAAAGGTATTAGATGAAACTCAAAATGAGAAAAAAAGAAATGTTAATCATAACTTCATAGACTCTAATGTTGGATTGAAGACCCACGATATTCCAATGATCAATATGAGGAAGCTTGATGACAAGGATTTGGTAACATGGATACTACAGACGGAGCAATATTTTGATATCCATAATGTCCAACACACACAAAAGGTACGCATTACAACTTTATATTTAGAACCAAATCAATTTGTATGGTATCAATGGATTTTTTCTCATAAATCACTTTTCGATTGATCAATTTTTACGTAGGAAATGTTAGCACATTATGAGGATACAAAGAGCAACACCTTCTTTAGCTAATTGATAAATCTCAAACAAAAGGGATCAATGGTGGAGCACATTGAGGACTTCAAAAAATTGAATATAAGGGTAAATTATATTCTAGAAGAGAATATGATTGATGTATTCATAGGGACTTTAAAGGATAACATCCGACACAAGGTTCACCTTGGGAACTCAATTCATTGGAGAATGCATTTAGCTTTGCCAAAAAAACTGAAAGCAAAATTATGGCAACAAGGAAGCCTACCACTCACAACTAGAAATATGGAAGTGTGGCCACTCCTAACCTTCCACAATATACAAGGTTGACACCACAACAATTGGAATAAAAAAGAGAAAAATGGATTTTCTATAGTTGTGATAGAAAATGCACTAAAGGTCATAAGTGTGTTGAGAAGAAATTAGTTTACATACATTTTCAAGAAGAGGAAGAAATGAACAAGAAACTTCAAAAGAATAATTTATACACCAAGAGTCAACCATAGAGAAGGAATTACCACTCCTTAAACCTTCAAGATAGAAGGACATATCAAGAAGAAAAAGGTAATAGTGTTGATTGATTTGGGTAGTTCCCATAATTTTATTCATTGTAAGGTAGCCAAGGAATTGAATTGCTTCATATACCCAACACCAGAGTGTCAAGTGATGGTTGCAAATGGAGGAACTATAAATTTCTCTGGAAAGTGACATGATATCAAGATAACCATGGGGGAATATGTATTGAATATTCCAATTCTCTCCATTCCAATGGGTGGTGTTGATGTTGTATTATGAGTCCAATGATTACAATATTTGGGTACAATAGCTTTTATTTTTCAAGAACTTTTCTTGAATTTTTTTTTGGAAGGAAAGGAAGGTTGAATTAAGGGGTATTATAGGAAAACTAAGAAATGTAATTAGCTCTACTGGCATGAAAATTTTTCTAAAGAAAGAACAATGTGGTGTAATTACACAATTATGCTCACTAGAGGTTCAAACATTGAAATCATATATTTCTACAGATCTCCAAAAAATCTTGTACAATCATTCCAAGGTATGTGAGACTCCCAAAGGCCTCCCACCTATTCGTGATCATGATCATGCTACTTAGTTTATTCTAGGAAGTTTTCCTACAAACACTAGGCCTTATGGATATCCATGTGCCTAAAAGAGTGAAATTGAACATATGGTTGTAGAAATGTTAGAGGTCGATATAATTCGACCTAGTCTAAGTTATTTTTCGACTCCAGTAATGTTGGTGTATGTGAAGAATGGATTATGGTGCATGTGTTCGGATTATAGGGATCTCAACAAGCTCACTATTAAAGATAAATTTCACATTCCTGTCATTGATGAATTATTGGATGAATTACATGGATCAATTTACTTCGCCGAGTTGGATCTTTGTTTAGGATATCATCAAATTAGAATGAAGACTGAAGACATTCTGAAAAAAACATTTAGAAATCATGAGGGTCATTATGAGTTTTCGGTCATGCCTCTTGTCCTTACCAATGCACCTTCTACATTTCAAGGTTTGATGAATTCCATTTTCAAACCCTTCCTTAGAAAATTTGTGTTCATATTTTTTGATGATATACTAATCTACAACAAGTCTTGGAAGGATCATGTTCATCATGTTGAGAGGGTATTCAAACTATTGGAGGAGAAACAATTATATGAAAAAGCCTCCAAATGTTTCTTTGGAGTACAAGAGGTGTAATATCTAGGTCATATTTTATCTCATGAGGGTGTTAAGGTAGACCCTAAAAAAATTAAAGCCATTAAGGAATGGAAAATCCCACAATCATAAATCATCTGCGAGGATTTCTTGGGTTGAAAGGGTATTATCGTAAGTTTGTTAAGAATTATGGGAGAATAACAACACTTCTAACAACATTACTGAAGAAAGATGCATTTTTTTGGACTCTAGAAGCAACTAAGGCATTTGAATATCTTAAAGAGGCAATGTGCCAAGCACTGGTCTTAGCTACACTATAATTCAAAAAAAACTTTATTATGGAATGTGATACCTCAGGAAATGGAGTTTGTGTTTTTTTAATGCAATGAGGAAGACCCGTTACTTTTGAAAATCATCCAATCAAAGGAAAGTATTTACGCAAATATATTTATGAGAATGAAATGTTGGAAATAGTACATGAACTGAAGCAATGGAGACCTTACCTAATGGGAAGACACTTCAAGGTAAAAACAAATCATGATAGTCTTTAATAATTTTTGGAAAAAAGATTATCTTCACAAGAGGAACAAAAATGGGTCACAAAAATGTTGGGTTATGAATTTGAAATCATCTAAAAATAAGGGAAGAAAAATGTTGTTGCAGATGCACTCTCAGGAAAGGTTGAGGATGTGGAAGCATTTCTTTGTGCCATTTCTATTGTCCAGCCAGATTGGATAATCGAAACAAGGGATGAATGGAAGAACGATGAAGAAGTGTGGACACTCATTCAAAAGTTGGAACAAGATCCAAGTACATAGGATATATTTAGATGGAAAATTATTCATTATTGTACAAATATTGCTTATATATTTGTAATAATTCCCAACTAAAACAAAATATTCTTTTGGAATTGCACACATCTCCCTTAGGATGGCACTCAGGATTTCTAATCATAGGGTCAAGAAGGAATTTTTCGAGGCAACCTTAAATATGATATTCAAAATTTTGTGACGGAATGTTTTATTTTCAAACAAAATAAAGTTGAGACAATCAAGACCCCAAGTCTGTTACAACCTTTATACATTCCAAGTCAATGTTGGGAGGAGTTTTCAATGGATTGTTGGACATTGGGTTCAACGCTCCCCATGTGTTTCGTGACATGGACTAACTGCCTCTCGTGGATCCTAACTCTGGTGATTGTAGCGGAGACTAACACCTGTGGGTTTTGGTCTAATGACAATCGTGATTCCAACAAGTGGTATCAAAGCGACAGGTCTCAAGTTCGAAAATCACCCAGCTCACATTGGGGGGGAGATTGTTGGACATTGGTTTCAACGCTCCCCGTGTGTTTCGCGACATGGATTAACTGTCTCTCGTGGATCCTAACTCTAGCGATTGTAGCGGAGACTAACGCCTGCGGGTTTTGGTCTAACGGCAATCGTGATTCCAACATGGATTCCATCACAGGTTTACCCAAGCCCGAAGTAAAGAGTGCCATCATGGTGGTGGTTAATAGAACTTCCAAGTATGCACACTTTTATGAATTATCTCATCGATTTAAAGCCAGTACAGTTGCTACTGCATTTATGGAAACAATTCAAAAGCTACATGGAAACCCAAATATTATTGTAAGCGACAGAGATCCCATTTTCACTGGAAATTTTTGGACATAATTATATTCTTGTCTTGGTACTCAATTAGCTCATAGCTCATCTTATCATCCTCAATCTGATGGGAAAACTTAGATAGTGAACAAATTTTTGGAAGGATATATCTTTGTTTCTTTGTATCTGATAAAAAAACAGAGTGGGTCAAGTGGTTGCCTCTGAATCATGGTGTAACGCTTGCTTCCATGTTGCAGCAAAAATGACCCCATTTATGGCACTTTATGGATATCATCCATCGTCCATCACATCATCTTTAAGAGAAAATTCTAAAGTTCAATAAGTGGAAGATCACATCGATCATCAACAATAAGTTCTTCAACTCTTAAAGGATAACCTCTTTTTGGCGCAGAATTAAATGAAACAACAAGAAGATTGGCATCGTAGTGAAATAAGTTTTGATGTAGGCAAATGAGTATTTTTATGGCTAAAACCATACAAACAAATCTCCCTCAAGAAAGCTAATAAGGATAATAAATTATCACCAAATTATTATGGTCCTTACAAGGTGTTGCAATATATTGGTATTATGGCATACAAATTGGAGCTTCTTGAATCTTCTCGAGTGCACCCAGTTTTCCATGTTTCATGCTTAAAGAAGGTTATATGTGACAAGCTTCCAGTTCAAACAATACTGCTAAAACTTGACAAGGAAGGATAAATCATAATGGAACTTGAAGCAGTCACAGAAGCAAGAACTCGACAAATACTAAATCAATCAATTTCAGAGTATCTCATTAAGTGGAAGAACTTACCCGTTGAATATTCAAGATGGGAGGATGAAATTTTTATACAGAAGCATCCATAAATACTCAAGCTTTGATGAAAATACTCTTTTAGAGGAGAGGGGAATGTTAGGCCCGTATAATACTAGTGTATCTTGTTATTGTTATTGTTAGTATAACCACCTTATTGTTATTGTTGTGCCCTTACATTATTATTGTTATGTTGGCTCTGATTATATTGTGACCCCTTAGATTACTATATATAGAAAGGAGGTTTTGTCATTTGAATCATCCAAGAATTGTTCATTTATGTAATGTAAAGCATTTTCCCCGCTTGAAGAGGATATTTTTTAAGTCGTTGATCTATTATTTATATTATTTTGTGAGTTTGTTGCATAACGTTTTGACTACAACAAAAACTGAAGTTTATTAAGGAAAATATTAACTTGTGGAAAAACATGAGTTTGGGAATATTTTTCAAGAAAATAAGAAAAATGAAGAAAAAATAGAAAACTTCTACAAAGATAAGCAATGGAGGAGGGCTTCGCAGAAGAAAATAAAACCCAAGAACTCTCCTTGCAGCGAAAATGGGAAGACTGATGCGAATAAGAAGAAAATTTATGGAGACAAAAATCTAGAGTTTAGTGGCTTCAAAATGGGTAGAACACCACCAAATTATTCCATCATACCACGATCACTCATATAAATCATAATATGATTTTGAGACTGAAAGATTAGGAAGGGAAGGAGGTTCACTCCCATCGGGAGATTGAGCAGACACTAGTCCAACACCTCTAGGACATTACTTCATAACCACCAGGAGACGTATCTACGACCATCAGGAAAATCCTTAGACATATTCCCAAACAAATCACAGATCATCAAAATGATAATCTCAATAGGCCAATCACAATTGAGGAGGTAGAATAGGCAGTGCAATGTATTCCTAATGGAAAAGAACCAGGCCCAGATAGATTCACTCCCGATTTTTTTAAAGCCCATTGATAATTCATGGGCATTGAAATCCCCACGGTAGTCAAATATTCCTGCAAATTAACATCAATACTCAAATATCTGAACGCTACTCTTATAAATTTGATCCCAAAAGAGAAATATTCCAACACTCCAGACTGGTTCATACTTATTTCCCTATGCAATGTCATCTACAAAATTATCTCAATAATAAAACCCCTTCTCCCAATCTTGTTATTAGAAGAATAGGTTGTATTTGTGGATGGAAGGAAGATCTTAGAGAATATATTCTAGGCCCATGAAATCATTCACTCCCTGAAGTTTCAAAAAAAAGGCAGGAATGATTATGCAATTAGACATTGCTAAGACGTATGATAAGCTAAATTGGGGATATTTGGTGATCCTTTTAAAATCCTTTGGCTTTAGGAAATGTTGGATCCAATGGATAATGTTGCTAGTCACCTTCACCAGTTTTTCAATACTGGTCAATGGGGCCCCAATACAACCTTTCTCCCCCACTAGAGGCTTAAGACAAGGAGACCTTCTATATCATTTCCTCTTTTTGTTGGCCATGGAGCACCTCAGCAAATCCATTAAAATAAAAAATTCTATAAGGGAGATTAAAGGATTACAACCTTATGTAGAATTAAATTCGACCACCCACCAACAATTTGTGGATGACATAATGCTACATGGAATCGTATCAGCCAAGGAGGAAAAAACCTACAAAATATCCTTGAGTATTTCACTGCTACCTTGGTTATGGAAATCAATCATTCCAAATCCATGGTTTTCTTTTTTAATGCTCATATTGCAGTGCAAAGAAACCTTTCTCGCATTTTAGTTTTTCAAGGGAAATTCTTGCCGTCAAAGTACCTATGAGTCCCTTTAATGGACAAAGCTGAAAATAAATCCATATGGGAGACCCCATTAGAGAAATCACAACACAAATTCAGTCGATGGACCTATCAAGCTTTGAACCTGGTAGGTAGATTTGTGCTAACCAAATCAGTTCTAAAGGTAATCCCTATGTTTCTATTATTGGTTCTCCCAAATCTCAAAGGCATCCTCAATAAAATTAGAGAAATCCAGAGGTTCTTATTTAATTGGGAAGAGGAAAAAAACAAATGCCCGTTGATAATTTGGGATAAAATTTTCAATCCAAAATCATAGGGGGGATTAGGCCTTCTAGACCCAAAAAAATTGAACGTTGTTTGTGGAGCCAAACTATTGTGGCAGTGGATTAAGGATGTAAATCTCCCCTATGCTTTGTTTTGGAAGACCAAATAGGATCCACATTGGCACCCTTATGCTTTAATCAGGTTTAATGATAGAATGATAGGATATGCCACATAGAACCTGACTTGGAGTAATAGGGGATTGTTACAAGAGAATTGTTTTTGGGAGATTCGGAATGGTAAAAAAATGTTATTTTGGGAATATGCATGGTAGCAGGAACCTAAATTAGTCATACCAGAATGAATGGCACTCTAGGATATGCTGCAAGAAAAGGGTAAAATAATAGTTCATTAGTATTGGGAACTAAGGGAACCAACCAAAAATGGATACAATGGACAATCCTTAATCATTTCACACAACAAACACTATCCCAAATGTCCCAAGGCCTAAATAAATATCTTCAACTATGAAGGATTCTCCATTCGGAGGATGAGGATGAACTTTGATGGGGAAGACAGGAAGGGGGTGATTTTACTTTAAAGGAAACACGCAAATGCCTCACAGAGAATCAACCATACATTGAAGGGAAGAACTGGAATAATATTTGGTCGTCTCAGTAGTGGTCAAAAATACAAATCTTCATTTGGTTGGTAATGCATAGAAAAATTCTTACTTGGGAAAATATCTGCCAGAAGTGATTTTCAGTACCTTCACGTTGTAGCCTATGCCAAAAGGAGGAAGAAACTATTAACCATCTCTTTAATAACTATGAATACAAAACTACACTATGGGATTGGTTTCTTAGGTCTTTCAACAATCAAATAGAAAAAGAGACAATATCTAGATGACTTTAAACAATTGGAGAGGAGAAATAATGAAAGATGAATAGGTTATTCTTGCATGAAGCTCGAGTCTTGGTTTCATTATATGGGCGGCATGGAAAGAGAGAAACTCATGGATATTCCTGGACAAATCCTCCATGGATTCCTTAATGACCTCCCAAATCCTACAACAAATAAAAGAAAAAATCCTAAGTTGTCGGGTGCGAAATGAAAATAATAATCCTACATCACAAGAAAATGGAATCCCAGAAACCCTAGGTCTGAAAGGAATCCAACCTCCACTTCATAAGAGAAAGGAACCAAGAGTGCAGGGATTGGAGCTCAGGTTGTGCTTGTGTAGGAGGGGTGATCTGGGACAACACTGGTAAAATCCACAAACTCTGCTACTCAAATCTATGCACGGTGATGAATAATGCAGTGGAATTTCTGGCTCTAGAACAAAGGCTACACCTACTCATCAAAGACAATTTCAATCACTGCACAATAGAGGGAGACTCAATTTTGGAAATCAGGGTAGCTAGAAGGCTACACTGTGACTCCATCTTGGGGAAGGTTATCAATCACTGATGCTTGAGCCATATCATATAAAGAATTCATGGACACTTGGCTCAAATGTGGAAACAAGGGATTTTCCTCATTCGTCAATCTGGTAACAAATTGGAGGATGGGTTGGCGAATGAAGTGGAACAGAAGCTGGTGGTCTAGGGTGATTATGAATGGGATGAGGTTTGATTAAGAAATCTCAAGGATGACTATGCCATCAAAGTTGAGCTGGATATGAAGGGATGTGATCAGACATAGACAGAGACAGGTGAGTAGGGTATGCACCCCAGGATGGCCAAACCATAAGAATTGTTTAACAATTATTGGGAATTCAGCGACACGACTAGCTCATAACCAACACAAGGGATGACCATTACAATAAAGTGGTGTAGGAATTATCCAGAAAGTTAATACATGGAGATTAAAGGGCGGTGAGGTGGCAAAAAAGGAGGGTACAATCCTGAGTACAAAATCTCCTCTCCCCAAGAAAAATAGTGATTATAAACCAAAGAGCAGATGCTCCAAATTAATTCCCATGTCAAATCTTGCAATAACAACCATATCTTGGCCAAAGCAGACTTGGGGGAGGATATAGTGTGCACAGATGAATATGTGCGAGTTATCACACCCCGATATGGAAATAATGGTTGAAATAAGAAAGTTGCAGAGTAATGGGGACTCCGGGCTTTGGGCATATGATACTATTTATTACCCCACCCTACTAGTTACTCATTCCAATATGTTTGTGATTCCTCAAGAAACGTACTATATTTTTGGTGTTGAGAGGAAAACGACTCACCGAAGTATGGAATGAAGTAGGAAGTTTTATCACAGGGGAATCATCAAATACCCCTTGCAAAAGAATGAAAATGGAGACTGTGGCACATGAGTTTACACAAGATTATGTGGACCTTGTCCCAGAAGTGAAAAAAGCCATTTTGGAGGTTAAAGGGAAAGAAGTCTAGGAGCTAAGAGTGAAAAAATAAGAGGGTTGCATGGTGGAGGAGGTTGGCTAAGTGATAGACAAAGTTGTTACTCAGACTCCAGAAACATTGTATCATAAAATTGTGGATACCGCGTAGCACAAAAAAATGTTTATGGGAAAAATAATTGCAAAAACTTGATCTTAGGGCGCTCAATCGAGGTATTTTGATATCTTACAAAGGCGAGTAGAGAGGTTGGAGACCCACCCACACACTTTGGTCAACACTGAATGTCTTCGAAGGACTGGATTGATTCCCTGCCGAAATTTTTTTGACTCTTTCCTACACTATGTCCATCACTTTGAAATTTTATCTAGAAATCGGGAAGAAAATTTGACTATTTTCCGTTGTGTTTGTGTGCGCATCATGAGAGGAGAGCCATCACACCAAGGAAACAACCAAGACCCTCCTGATCAAGTGGACCCCTCATGGGTGATGATCTTAATAACTAATCTGAATCTATATGCTTATGTTATGGTTTTTGGTATGGTTGTTCGAAGTCTTGCATAATCTTGTTATGTCTTATCCTTTTAAGTGTCTAAAGTACATTAGGGCCGAGCCACTAGGCTAGCAAAAAAGAGATATCAAATGTCATAGAAAAATATGGAGCTACCCATTTGACTATAAATTTTGTAAAATATTGTCTAAGAAGAAAAACATTTGCAATGTTATACCCAGGAGACTGATGAGAATATGTCTATACTACAACTGTTCTAATTTCTATTCCAACAAACCAGTTGCAAAAAAAAATGTATTTGATTTTGTTCTAAATCATGAAAAGAAATTCCACTTATTATCTATATAAAAAAAAGTGAATTCCATTCAGAAAAATTTTAATTCAATAATTGGAAACATATTAGAAAGTGGGTGGGTGAGCTAGAGACTAATCAAGCATAATATACAACTATTCAATTGAAAATATACAACAAATAGAAGTGAAATCAAACTCCATTGACAAAAATATTATTTCAATAATTCAAAATTTTCATCACTAAAAATATAAATCCCTATCAAATATTAGTGGGACAACATAAGACCAATAAAAAACATGTATTTAACATGGAACTTATTTTAAAAATGTTTAAAAGGATATTGATGTTATTTTATTTTGTTTGTTTGTCAAGATTTTAGTGATCCTACAGGCTGGCTTGAGGAGCTAGGACCCAGGGGAATATAAGTATTCAAGTCACCCAAGGATCGCACCCGGCCTGGACTACACCATCCCTTAACTAACTAGATTTTTTTAGTGTCTCCTCCCCTTAATGCAGGGCACAACCACCCCCCGTTAGGTTTGATCTCGGGTCTCATTGCTAACGAGGCCCATCCTCAACCGGATGTACTATTAGGACTTGCCACAAATTTTTACCTCTATTGGAACTGAACTCATGACCTCTCTTTTTAAATTTCAAAGACTTACCAATAGACCATAATTCAAATTATATTCTTGATGTTATTGGTTAGAGCAACATTCCTTATTTTTTAATATCCCATCCTATTGATATAAATTTAGATAATAGAATGATTTAAATTTTAATCATTATATTATTTTTCGTCCATCTTAATGTTTTTGGAGTAGAAAAAATGATAGGAATCAACTTGGAAGGTCATTTTTACTTATTGGTATTAGTCAGGAGAATTGTGGTCTAGGACCATATGGATCCATTTTGAGGCATTAAATGGCATTTTTTTAAAGTCAAAAATTTCTCTCTTTAAATCAGGACCCTGATATATTGATCTACAGTAAAAAAAACCATTCCAATATTGGAAGAACTACAACAAACCCTACAAGGAAAAGACCTTATAGCGGAGGTTATAACGAAGATTTTTAGTGTTATAAAATTCACAAAAATTGTCAAAAAAACATCTGCAAAAACATTTTCTTTGTGGGAATAGGTGTTTTAGCGGAGTTTATAACGTAACTTCAGCATAACTAAAAAAATATGGGTGACCAGAGGTTTTACAGGATGTTTTTTTTTTTTCAGTGTGCTTTATCGAACAAGTAGCCTTGATGCGCTACTTATAGAAAACAAATCTAGCTTCATACATAATTAAAATCATTGAGGCATTTAATTCAATGAGCATTGAATCATGAAATGTATAACACCCTAGTGATTACAATAAAAATCTCTGGTGCATTCAACTCAAAGAGCACCAAATCTTGAAACGTATACCGTGCTATTGCTTATCTAAAAAATCCTCGATCATTTTTCAATGAAGGAGCGACCCTGGCGCACACAAAAAATAATTGTAGTACTGGTTCTTTCTCTTAAACATGCAACACACATATATTGTTTATATAAACATGATTGTGCTTGTTATATAGAGGTATCAATGTTGTTTATCTTAATAGTGCACCTGGAATGGAGATAAAAAAAATTTGAATTGGGGGGTGTTAGTTCTATGAAAGCACTAGGGCGTTAAGAGTTACAATGCACCGGGGAATTAATTAAAATTAATGTTAGTGCTTGAAGACCTGAAATCCCCGATGCTGTCATTTTCCAAAAAGGCACCAGTTATGCTAAAAGATGATGTCACAATGCTTTTATTTAAAGTAAAGCACTGATGCGTTTTTATGTCTTTTTTGGTAAGTTAGTTTGATCTATATTAATTAAAAGAGAAACATTACATAGATGATAGGCTGATTTGGTAAGCTACGCTTATCCAATATCAACCTTCATTATTTTCAGAGTAGCGCAGGTATGAGGCTGCCTCCTGGGAGGAAACCAGCCCTGTAGTAGCTTCAAAAATTCCAAAATTACAGGGTGTGCCTTGACACATGAAAAAACAATATTTCTATAATATGCGCTAAAATAGTAGTGTAAAGAAAAGACCCATGCGGCCTCACAGTCATGGTGTTCCACCATCATTGGTAACATGGTCCTCCTCCTCGATGCAGCATCAGTACTCCTATGCAATGGCTCCCTCTTCAGCAGTTGGCCAACACAGGGGATTTGAGGTGGGTGCACAGAGAATGGGAGCAACCGGGTACTCAGAATCTAGTACACGTGTCCAAACACTCTACAATTCCATGATCCATACAATGGTGTCTTCCCCAGCTGGCTCTTGTACCTAAAGAGGCTCATATTTGCGAGGAGGAGGATACTCCTGGTGCATTAGGGTGGATTTCTTGGGTCCCCTTCTGCCCCTCTGAGTCTCCTGGGACATCCTCCTCTTGGGTTCGCATAGGGTGTTGTGATGCATCCTTGTCATGGCTACCAGAAGGGGAACCCTCGAAGGATTCTAAACGGTTGTCTTCACCTCACTGATAAAATCCCGGGAAGGCGCCTCTTTTGGCTCCCATGATGGTCCTTTAGCACAGACGCGGAAGCATTGGGGGGGAGGTACAACTAAAGGTTGGGGGTTGGGTTAAGCACTGATACTTGTGCTTTAGGGGAACTCTCAACAAAGGAGCGAGGAAATGATGTGCGCGAATGGTCACAATGCAGTAGGGAGGTGTGCAGATGGGGGGGGGGGGGTGAGTGGAGTTAAAGGGGATTTCCACTGAAATCTCACAACTAGAGGGAGCTATGAAGGCAAGAAAAATCATGGGGGAGTGCGCAGCCTGGGGGGTGCGCAGCAGGGTAGGTGCCTGGTAGCCTGGCACTAGAATGGGGACGTGCAAGGGGAAGGGCACACCTCTGGTAAAAAACTCGAAGACACTGACACAAAAAAAAAATAACTAAAGGGGCATGGAGAGCTCTAGAAACCAACAGGAGCGGGTTGAGGATAGCATGATGAGGAGGGGCCTCGCCATTTAAAGACCTGTGGCACAAGCACATATGTTGTGCATTATCGTGACACGCTAGCAGGTGTAGGCTGTAGTAGTTCTCATGGTGTGGCATGTGACTCAGGGTATGGTAGTGGATCAGATACATCATGGAAATCATGTAAATGATTGCAGAGGGGAGGTTCCACACCAAGTAAAAGCTGGCGATGCAGGTCTTCATCATCCCAAGCATGGGAAGAAGTCGTTTCATGCGTGCGCGTCCTGTCACCCACATCCAGGGAGTGTTTTTTTATGTTATGGAAACACCTATGTTTTGTATTATATTTTATCTTTTTTGGAGACGTCGACATGTGACAGTGAAAATATTGTAATTTTTAAAATTTGTTATTAATTGAAAATTTGACATATATCTTATAACGATATTCTCATATATTAATATTTGATTAGTGCATTTGTATATGATGTTTGGATTAAATTTTTGTATTAGATTTCGCATCTCTTCATTATAATATTTAATCATCCATATATTTAATCAGTTGTGTAACATTTTATAGTGACATTGGATAACACAATAGAAGAAATTAATATGTATTTTAATATATATCAATAAGAGTTTATTTGTCATACAAAATGGGATTGTTATTGGTAACTCCTTGTCTTTTAATTGGGACACTATGTCGATGATTACATTAAATAAAATGTCTAATTTTCATAGACAATTATTTCAAAAAATACAACAGGTTGCATTGATATCCAAAGAGATCATTATTCTTTGTTGGAATTGTTGTCAGTGCCCAAGCAACTTCCATGAATTGGGTTATTTGGAGGAATGTTTTATTGATTGCATCAATTTTTTTAATATTCTTGATATTGGTCCATCTGCAAACATTAAAATAAAGTGTAATGAGTATATCTACATTAGTGAGAATAATGAAAATTGAAATAAATAATATATATCAATGTAAATCAAAAAGCAATGTACCATAGGAAGAAGTGACTCGTGAATTATACACATTCTTTAAAAACCAAATCTCATGCCTTCTTTCAACAACACTTCTATTTGCATAGTTCCATAATTTGTTTCCTGCAATACCCCATAATAAATCATATTTTTAATATAAAGTATTTTTTGTTCTATTAATTATAAAATCACATAAAACAACGTAAACTTTGAAACGGGAAATATAAACTGAAAATGGGAACTCTAGCCAAAAAACCCCCAAAAAACATGAAAAACAACCAAAAAACGAAAAGTGTGTATTCCAGAACAAGGTTTTATTTTTTTCAAGGTTAATTTGCAACATTTTTTAAAAATGGCAGTAAAACCAATTTTCATGTGACAAATAAATGGAAAAAACACACAATGGTTGGTGCTAGAACACCATTTTTATTTTCCAGGTACAATTTCAACATATTTTTAGTAATGACGTTAAATATAAAATAATGAGATTTTAAACACATTAAAATTATAATATTTGTTATACATGTCATTTAACATATAATATGATGGCACTAACAATCCCTACAATTCTAATTGTTTTCAACCATAATCTTAAAGATCAAATATTTTTCACATATTTTCACCCATAGAATTAAAAAAATATTAACTTTTCAACATATTTCAACCATGATATTATGAACAAATTATATGACTAAAATAACCCAATGAAACATAAATTATTTCTCCAAGTTATTGTTGCAATGTGAATATTTTAGACAAATGAATTTATCATAATTAAAACATATAATCCAAAAAACATAAAAATGACTCATAAATTCATGTAAGATCATAGGGAAGTTAAATTTTCATTTTCATTGCTCGATGCAAACATCATTTATATCAATTATCTTACACAATTATTCAAAATCACTGACATTTTCTTACATAGCATCAGAATTCGCATCTTTAGATGAATGATTGGATGCAGATGAAGATGTTACATAGTCTTCTCTTTCATCAACTAGTGCCCCATATGAGTCAACATGCATGCCCACCACTTGAGGTTTCAAAATTATTTTAGATCTATGACTGGGTTCAACAGACATCCATCTCAACACTATTTCTTGTGGTAGCAACCTCTTAAGAATCTGTATCGTCCTAGAGCGAAGAGCTCCTCTCTTTGTTAAATTGAATTCATAAACAAGTATATCAACTTCCTCCAATTTTAAGAGATCTGTACGGTGACGATTTATATTTGTACCCTTTATTTTTCTCTTTCCGCCAAATTTTTTATCAACTACCATCTCTGGCTTGTACACACCATTGAATGGGTGCGTGTTTGTGGCATACCAATGTACTTCAACAATTGTAACATCTTCGTTTTTTGTAATCACCTTTATAACCTTGGAAAACCATAATGGATAGCCATGTGGATCTTCATGTGCTAATACAACGATCATGCAACCCTCCTTAATATCCTATACTGAGCCCCTGTAAATTTCTTCCATGGCTTCACGTTGTGCACGAGATCTTCTGGAACCAATATACATTTATCTTTCCTCCACCTGTGTAGAATTAATAATACCGTGTGATTGTTATTATTCAAGAATGTTTATTTCCTCTTGTTCATTTGACAAATTTTGTGGCCAAATAAATCGATTCCTCAAAAGCATGTCTTCATTTGCTGGTCTTGAAAGGATATCACTCTGATCATTGAAAAATGACTTCCACCAAACTGAATCAGCAACATCAAAGTAATCATATGTATATCTAATGGTTTTTTTAATTTCTTCCAGGCATTTGGAATAATCTATACCTCTCATTTGCCTTCGTGCATTATGAACTTTAGCATTGATTGTAATAACAATATATTTAATGCAAATATTGGATGATTTGGAATGAACTTTAAAAATTCCAAACTTGATGATGGAGCCCATTCTGCAGTTGTTGAATACTTCTTGCCCCATATAAGTGTTTTCCCATCAATTTGTTTGATATGAAACTGATGTTGGAAGCTAATTACATTAAGTTGTTCAATACATTTCTCCTCACCGTGTGATCCAAGAATAAACCTTCGCATGTCAACTATTTCTTCTAACACATGAAAAGCAGGCTCTGGAATATATGATTTCTTAATAAATTCAATTAATTATGGCAAGCTCCCAACGTTCTTCCTCCTCAATGTTACTGAAAAAAACTGAACATTTGACCAATATGGTCGTGAGTGTGCCCAACAAGAAGGAAACCATTCTTTACCTTATGAAAAATTCTGAATTCAACAAGCATGTTTAGATATCCAAAAACAATCTGATTTTTGTTTTCACGAAAAGTGTTGTCTAATTGTAGATACAAAATTTCAGGAATATTACCATCCTAATGAGAAAGCACATCATGACGAACTTATGAATAATATGTAGGATACTTTTCCAAATTATCTTGGATTCTTGATAGACAAAAATTACCAATTGAATGAATCATTTTAAAGCCTTTCTACAGAGCAATAAAGACCCAATATGAAAATCATAACTTGCCAATGTAGATTTCATGCACCCCACTAAATATAAATTTTACATGATTTTATTCATTGACAAATAGTTCTTCCTCTTCTCTAAAGAAAATTTTAAATCCATATGTTTCAAGCAATCCTTTTTACAGCAGTCACTTGAAATGAGCTCACTGATAGAACTTCTTCTTGTGAGATATACTACATTACCCCTTATATAACTAGAACACCTCGGATTGATATGAAAAGGTCTACGCCTACTCCTAGAAACAACATTTGCTGAAAACATCTCTATCATTTTATCATTCTCTGAACAAGAATTTCCATGATCATTAGGAGGAATATTGTTCTTACTAGGATCATTTTCAATATAGTTAGGAAATTCACCACCAACATTGTTTGAAAAATATTCATTACCATCTTCGGCGGCATCAAAATTTTCAATACCATCATGTGTGGTTTTGAAATATTGAATTGGAGGATATTCTTCACCATCTTTATCTTTCACTTCATATCTTTATCTTTCCCTTCATCACTGCTGCTCTCATAGTCCATAGGATTAGGACTATGTGGAAACTGCGACTCTCGATTTATTGGAAATTCTTCATCTTGACCTTCTTCACTGTTGCTCCCATAGTCCATATGATTAGGAGTAAGTGGAAATTGAGAATCTCGATTTATTTGAAATTCTTCATCCTTCCCTTCATCACTATTTCTCTCAAAGTCCATAGGGTTAGGAGTAACTGTAAAATGTGACGCTTTATTAACCAAAATTTTTTCATCCCGCCATTCATCACTATTGCTCTCATAATCCTTAAGATTAGGAGTACGTGGAAAATGTCACTCTCTATCCATTGAAAATTTTTCATCCTGCCATTCATCACTATTTCTTTCATAGTCCTTAGGATTAGGACTAAGTGGAAAATGTGACTCTCTATCCACTGAAAACTTTTCATCCTGCCATTCATCACTATTTTTCTCATAGTCCTTAGGATTAGGTATATATGAGTGGAAAATGTGACCCTATATCCACTAAAAATGGGTCATCCAACCATTCATCACTATTGCTATTGTAGTCCTTAGGATTAGGACTAAGTGAAAAATATGACTCTCTATTCACTGAAAATTTTACATCTTTTCATTCATCACTATTGATCTCAAAGTCCTTAGGATTAGGACTAAGTGAAAATTGTGAGTCTCTAGTTTTTGGAAATTCTTCGTCTTGTCATTCGTCATTTTTTCTCTCATATTCCATAGGATTAAGAATAAGTGGACAATTAGACTCTCTATTCATTTGAAAATATTCACCTTTCATTTTATCACTACTTCTCTCGTTATATGCATCAATATGAATAGATTTGTTACGTGGTGAAGATGTTGATGCTTCATAAAACGAAACTTCAATATCAGAGGAATCCATTACACTCAAACAAGAAATGTTTAATGGTGCAAATGATCTCTCTCCCAATGATAATATATAGCTGAAACAATGAAATTTTCCTTTCAAATTTTTTCGCTAAAATTTTTTTCTTGAAGTATGTCCCTCCAAATTTTATTTCTACGATTTATTTGAAAATTAGTTTCTAAAATATTCTCTTAATATGGGCCTTAATTTCGAATTAAATTCCTTACACATTTTTCTTTTAGTAATTTTTTTCAAACTAAAATATTTTTAATTAGCATTTATAACATTTATTTCACTGTAGATTTCATTTTTCTAATATTCATCATAGTTTTTTATCCCACATTTACCCCACTGAAAATCAATTTCGTTATTTCCGTTTTATAAGAAATTTCATTGTCACTATTGCATACATCACGTCAAGATTTCTCGAGGTTTTTTTAAAACCTTGGAATGATTTTCTAGAGCAACAACATTGTCAACGGGCAATTCTCACTTCGAAAGGTTAGTTTTCTTTCTATTATTTTGAAAATTAGTAAATTATTAAAATTAATGAAATTCAAGTTCAAATATCACTTAGTAAATATATTAAACCCTTAAAAATTTACCAGCTTTTACCATTTATTTTTTTTTGGTAGAAAATGAAATAACTTTTTTTATCTATAATTAAAAATAAATTTAACATGTACATTTTGGGTGGGCTCGCATAGGGTAGCCCATGGCTATTCTAGCCCAAGTGGGCGTGCCCACGGGGCAGCATCTGCCTAAGCTCGAGGGCGCCCTTGGGCGGCCCTCTGGCTCAGGCGGACGCCCCCCCATGGGCATGTCTACCCGCAGCACGGTGCCTAAGGGGCAGCATCTGCCCGAGCCTGTTAATCAGTCTCCTTGCCTAACCTATTAAGGGCAGCCCTCAAGCTCAGGTGGACGTCGCCGTGTGGGCGCATCAGCCTGTAACACGCACCCACGACGTCGTGTTGCGGGTAGACGCTGCTCGTGGGCACGTCCGCCTGCAACACAACACCCACGACATTGTGCTGCGAACAAACGCACCCACGGGGTGGCATCCACCCAAGCCTGAGGGAATCCATGGCACGTTTGGAAATATAAAAAATATTATATGCCCAAGGGGTTGATTTTTATTTTTTATTTTTAGGGGGGTTTTGGAGATGACATGTAAACAAAAAAAAAATTGTTTTGCAGTTTCTGTCATGGAAAAAATGTAAAAAAAATTCATTTTTTCTAAAACAACTAGTTTTCTATTTTGTGTACATGAGATAATTGTTTTTGTGATTTACTAATTTATATGTAGATATATATGTTTGCAGGAAAATGGCATTAAGGAAGATTTATGTCAATCTTTATGGACCAAATTCAACATTAGCATCATCCAAAGCTACATGTGGGCCTTCAAAAATCATTGTTGGGGGAACTGCACCTCATTTAATTACCGAAAATGTGGAAGATGTATCCACAAAAGAAAATAATTTGGTTTTGTACTGGAAGAAATCAACAGAAGTGAATCGTCCAAAATATGCATGGTTTTTTAAAGATATAGAAGACTAAACTCTTCAAATATATATATATGCTAGTAAGAATTTTGATGTTGAAAGTTATGACCTGGTGGGAAAAGTATTAGACCTATATATTCTTCCAAATACTAAAAGTGTTTTTATACTTTCAAAACCGCCCAAGTCACATGATAAACTTAGATATCATTTTACATTGTCGATGTATAACACAGGGGAAGATTTTTCAAATTTATGCAAACAAATCATACAAAATATTGCATAGAAGATTATAAGTATTTTTATTTACACTTATCTGTTTTTTTTATTCAAACTGTATCATTGTACTTTTAATAACTTAGTTTATATTGACATATTATATTTTTTTTTCAGGATTTTGCTGAGGGAATTTCAATTATGTTGGGGGGAATCTATTATATGGAGCAAGATATGATGAATGTTGACTCCATTTTCCATGAACAAGAAGAAGAGGATATAGGAAAGAAGAAAAACAAAATACTTCATGATGCTACAAGATTATATGAAAGGGATAAATATAGTAAAGGTAGACATGTTACTTTTCAAAACGAGGAAGTTGAATTTGAAGCTGAAGTTGAAATTGAAGATGAAGAATGTGTTTCCATATCTTAGGATCAGATTAAAACTTATGTTAGAAAGGAGAAGACTCATAAAAGAACAAAAAAGAAAAGTACAAGAATGTCTCCCTTATAGTTGATTATCAGGAGATTGTTTTGGTTCAAGAAAATATCATAACCAATAGGAGGAAGAAATAAAAAATTTCTCATTCTGAAAAAAATCATCGACAACAATGAAGGGCCTAGTGAAAACTCAAAAGGAAGCAGGGAAATCATTACACCAAGAGATGATTTAGAGGATGGCGTTATGAAAATAAAACAAAATTCCATTCGACATCATTTGGTGAAGTCAAATCTAATTGAGGGTGGTCAGTCATTTCAACTTAATGTAATTCAAGTCTACAAGCCAGATGAAGGATAGTGAAAATATCAAATTAGAAAGCCACACCACTTGCGTGATCACAATTTGAAAACATTTATGAGGTACAACTTTTTTGCACATGTGGTTGATTATGCTCTTCTTCTTGATCCAAGTCAGGTTCCTAACAAAGAATTATGTAAAAAGTCAAAATGTTTTGAATAAAAATATTATGTACTTGGGGGCAACTATTTTGTAGAAGCTCAAAGAAAATTTATGGAGGAATATCCCAATAACCCGCATTTTGAAACAATGAAATGTATCATTTATGTTGGTTTAACAGAAACAAAATAAAATTTATTGGCGTGGGATCATAATTCAGATAATGAGTATAGGATGTCTATGACTTTCATCCAAAGGGTCAGATTTATTCATAGTGAATTTGAAGAAAAATGTGCTGGTGATAAGACAAAAGGTTGATAATGCATTCTAGAAGGAATGTTGTATGGAAATCAGTTATCAAATCGAAGAAAAAATAAGTTCAAAAGGTGGCAATGTAAATTATGAAATATTCAAAGGTATGGATAACATTTTCCAGTTGGCATTTATAAATGGAGAGATATGGTAATTGATTGATCATATTTTTGAGTTGTGGGAAAACGTTGGCATCAAAAGTCAGAAGGTAAAAAATTATAAACCATTGATATGTACCGGCAGTAAATCAAGTCCTGAAATGAAGCTCCTTCCAGAAGATATGACTATCACACCTTGGAGAGAAATGCAAGGAGTTAAGGATGAAAAGCTTGTCAAAACAATATTATCTAGTGTAAAGTCAGGAGAATTATAAATGGAGGCAATGTCTAAGGAATTTCTAAAGTAAGTTTGTTATTTTTACTTACTTTTGGATTATAAGTTTATGTTAAATATAATATATTGTTGTTGGTATTATTTGTTATACATATCACTATATTAACATTGTTACTTTATTTATTCAGTCACAATGTTTATAGGAGAATACAAGAACAAATGGTTAAATAGTTGAATGAAGATATTTGGGATGATGTTGTACGCAACTACCCAGATTCAAGTTCTACATCAGTGCTAAAATATTTTTATGCTGTATTTAAACAGGTATGTTCATTCATACATTCATTTCTATTCATATGTATATTATTTTTATTTGATAACTTATACATATATTTGTTTATTTTATTAAAGATGAAGAAGGATGCAAATGGAGCATTGGATAGTTTAAGAAGCTTTATTGAAAAAATTAAAATGGAAAGGATGATAAAACAACGTCTTAGTGATGTTTAACTTGATCCCAGTCTTAATCATTTCATTTGGAATGGGCTCAACACTATCCAATACCGAGTGATTGTGAAGACATTGAAAAAATCGTACCTAAAAGGGATTATTCCCTAGTTATTGTAGATATTCCTCATGGTTTCAATATCCCAAAGATTGAATATGATAGTGACCCTTATACTTATCAAGAATTTAGTAAAGTGATTGCGGTATTTCTAGAAGTCACAACATCACCATTTTGGATATTTGTGATATTTCATTCAGACACACAATTGGGGTTGTTATTATCAAGCTTCAAGGGAAAAGCAAAGTCAAGGATGCAACTTACATGATAAGACGTTAAAATTGTATGTTTAATTAATGTTAAAAAAATCACTTATGTGCAATTTAATTGAGCTTTTACTATTTCATGTTACAGGAAAAAGCCAAATCTTATTTGTGGCAGAAATCAACCAATTATAAGTGAATGTGACTTCATTCATGTTGAAATTTGGACAAAGGATGATAGCTATAAGTCTATTTTTTTCAATCAAGTAGATGGAAAGAATCATAGCCAAGTACTGGTCCATGATGTTGTTGTAAAAAAACTAACATATGAAGATAAAGAAGCAAAAGGAGAGATAGTTAACATATATCAAAAACCACAGTCATTGATTAACTGTCTTTTAGATTTATGTTCAAATGAAGGAGATTGGGTTTTGGATTTATTTTCAGGCCCAAGTAAGTTTTATTATATAAAAATGAGTTTCACTATTTTTTTTGTGTGTTTATACTAATTTACTAAATTTTTTCTTTTGTACTTGATGATTAGGTACAACACTAGCATGTTGTTTACAAAAAGGAAGAAATTGCATTTCCATTGAAAAAGAGAGAGTACAATGCAAATTTATTCAGTAAAGAATCAATGTTCTTCAATTTCTTCCAGATGCAATGCAAGAATTTGGTTTGAGAAAAGGAGATTTTAATGAATCCTGTGTGAAAACAAAAAATGAAGGAACCTCAACCACCATTAGATGGAATGATTGGAAAGGTATACTTTGAGACATTCACGGACATCAAAGATCCATCAGAAGAGGAAAATGATGAAACTGAAGCCAATAATGAAAATATTGTGGAAGAGGACGATAATGAAACTCTTGAAGATGAAGAGTTTGGGTTACGTGATATTATTGATTAAGTTTTACTTAAGCTTCCAAATGAAGCTTATTTTTTGTAACTATTAATAAGTTATACTTGTAATGTTTTTACTTTGACATTTTATGAGAAGAAATAAATATTCAATTGTTGTTATTATATGTTTAGTATTTGTATAATGTTATTTTCACTTCATTTTTACGTGAATCATGTAAGTTTTGAAAACAACTGTAATTATTATTAACTTCTGACATAAAATTCACAAAAATTGATAATTTTTTCCTATAAAAATTATTTTTTGACATGTCACTTTTAGCAAAAAAGACTCAAAATATGTATTTTTTTTAGTTATTTCTATATTCAAAATGTGTTTTTTTCATGTAAATCGTTAAAAATTCTTGCTTTTTTTGACAATTATTTCATGTGCAACGAAATATTATTTAACAATATATAATTAGATAGAGGATTGACACTTTAAAATTTTGACCTTTTTGTTTTTTTTAACACTGCAAAAAATCAAATATCTCACTATAAAAATAAAAAAAAATAAAAAAATTGAAAAAACAAATACCTGAAAAGCACTTTAAAAAAATATTTAAGTGAAGAGGAAGAAGATGAGTACCTGAAAAATTGTTAAATTTAGAAAATAATTATTAGCATTTAATAGATTAGAAAATTTTAAGTCAAAATTAAGTCTTCTAAAAAAAGGGGGATGATGCTCGCATCAACACTTTTCAAAATCAACATAAAAAACACTAACATTTTAAAAATAATGTTTATACTTGGTACATAAGAAAATTTAATGTGTAAAAATCATGCTAAAAAATTAAGAGTATTCTGAATTAACACTTTTCAAAATCAGACCATTTTTTGCTACCTAAAAAAAATGGGTGCTCGTTTCTATTCTCGTTTCAAAGTTTACATTGTTATAAATAAAACAACATAGAAACTTACAAATTCCACAATTAATTTTTGATATTCCAACATATAATCACAACTTTTATTTAACCCAATGTCAATCAATTCTTCATATGGCTCTTCTTTGTATGTTAGCACCTATTTGAAGACATTCAAAGATGGCTGTTGTAAAACAACTTAAAATGTACAAAAGTGAAACCTTGATTTGTTATAAGGAAATATTAACAATTACTCACAAACTTTGAAATCAACCACTTTCTTCCTTGTCATCATGTTTTATGTGTTGAATGAGTTCTATCTTGTTTTCTTTTCTGCAAGAAAATACTTGAAATTAATATTTAATGCTAAATCAAATTTTTACATGTACAAAGTCAATCATGATTACATACATTTGAAGCATGTTGTTGTTGAGATGGTACCTCATGTGATGAATTTTTTTCCATTTCATTGACCATCTCTTTATACTATTTTTTGGACATTCCTACTCGTATGTTTTGCATATCAGTGCATTGATCATTTGGAATTTTCATAATCTTCGTGATAAAAGTAATAAAATATTTTTATAATCACATATGAAAACCAAATTTAACAAAAATGATATTGATAAATTAATGGTTTGTAGTAATATATACATATAATTTTAGAAAATAATTTTATACAATTAGTACTATTTTTTTTTTCTAAGTTTAATTTCGATTATACGGTACAAAAGAGGTACATTTCAAAACATTCTTGCCAGAACTGTCATACTAGCCAATTCCGGCAGGGAGAGTGTTAAAAAAGGCAATGTTGGGACTTCCCCTATGGGGGAAACCAACCCAGAAATTATACCAAGTCTCGGGAGAAGTGCTGCCCCAGATGGGGAAACCAGCACGAAGCATAATCATCCAAAATTTAAACAAACTATGCAGAAAAAACTAAAGAAAAAAAACGCTATAGTGGATTTTTTACTAGCAGAGGTAAGAGACCCTATGGTGTTATTCCTTATGTGGCATTCCATTATTCATGTCTTTAGGAGGTGGCTCTTCCACAATGAAGCATCCATAATCTTTTGAGGTGTCGTCATCCTGATTTGACGGCTGGGTAGTCAGCTCTAGCATGGAGGCAAAGCATGCACCTCAAGCTACAACATTTTTGTCCTTAGCGGAATTGTCACCACGGTCACTGCCTGAGGAGTTCACTGCATATTTTATGGGTAGAGCCACCTATTTTTTGGGTTGCTAGAAATAGGAAGGTATCATGGTGGATTTCCTCATCCGTTTCCAAGACCCCTGGCCAGAGGAGATGGAAGGGACGTTAGGGAGGCGCGGCGAAATGAGGGTTGAAACTTGTTGCTAGTCTAGAGCCTATATTAAATTCAAATTGAGGGTGAGCTCAACAGGGAATTCCTCACAAAGGGGAAGAGGAGGGTGGGAGGGTTGGTTGCAACCATGGCCCTGACGACACATCATTCTATGGAGACGCAGCATGGAGGCGTTGGAATGCTTAGGAGAGGAAGGATAGAAGGCAGAATTTCGAACAAAGAGAAGGAAGGAGGACTTAAGCAGTTGAGAGGGCAAGGGATGAAGAGTAAAATGCTCCACAAAGAGGCTGACCACCTGAAAAAAGAGGCGAAATGAAGAAACTGAGGGAATGACATCGCCAGGGGCCATGAAATAACTGAGAGGGAATTTACAAGGACGGTTGTAAATGCTAGAGGTAGGAGGATGAGTAATGCACTGCGGTGGTACAAAAAGGCCTTACATGCTTCCTCGCATGAGCCATGTGCGGCCATGTGGCTGTTCTAGCTACTGTGCGGAGGAGAGGCCATGTTAAACATTCGATAAGACACCCGCATCTAGGGGATGAGCATCTTTGTGTACCAACTAAGTGCATGCTGAGAGAAGGGATTCATCATAAATGTTGGAGAGGTGGCCAGAGAATAGGGGGAAGTTGTGGTCAACCCCTTTGTTAGCGATAAGATCCACAACCTTGTTGGCTGAACGACGAACATGCTTGAAGGTAATGGCATTATGAATCTGCAGCTAGTGCTCAATGTGCTCAAAGCGAGCTGCTAGTCGCCAACTTTTGGAGCATTTGGAGGCTAAGGCTCTAGAAAGAAGGTGATGAACAATATTTATGACAACTTGAGAATCACCTTCAACTTTTAATGGGAATAATTTTTGATCCTGAGCTAGATGCAAACCTTAAATAAGCCCTTCCAATTCAGCAGAGTTATTGGTGTCCCATCCAATGGAGCCGAAGAATATGATGAGGGGTTTCCCTTTTGAATCTCTAAATATCCCACTGAAATCAGCTTCACCTGGATTTCCCTTGGAGGCACCATCAAATTTCGGCTTGTGTATGCCATGGGAAGGGGGAATCCATGTGCTAGGCGATTCAGGAGGGTGAGAGGGAGGAAGGTTATCTGCAGGATGATAGGGGACAGAGAGGTTCCAATTGGCCCATATTATGCTCTCCAAAGGATGATCGGGGATAACCGAGTCTTGCCAATGGTGCAGGGAAAGGGTCTCCTTTATATTGTTGCACAAATTGGTCCAGATGATTTCTTGTGGAGTATTTTGATCTTTGAAGATGCGCCTATTCCTTTCTTTCCAAATCGTTTAAAGGATGAGCCTTGGAAGGAGGGTCCAGAGAGAATTGAGGAGCTTGCTGCTGAAGGGTTCGATCTACCAGTGGCGGATGGAACTAGTAATGTCTCCTATAATCTTGTTGGTTCTTCTACAACGAATAGCTATATTTTCCCAAAGGGTGTTGGCTAGAGTGCAAGTGCCCAGAAGATGATTGATAGTTTCAGCCTACTGGAGATAATTCGGGCATCGTGAGGGGCCTATGAAGCCTATTTTAAGAAGTTTGTCCCAAGTTAGAATCCTGCACTTGCTAAGAAGCCATAGGAAAGTGGACATTTTGGCCCAAATACTAGGTCTCCATATCTATGTCCATATGGCATCTGGTGGATTCTGAGCAATGGGATAGAGTAGATGGTTGGCTTCCTGAGTTGAGAAGGTTCCCTACATTGTGTAGCCCCATCAAAGGATGTCCTGGTATTTTTTGCATCTGATTTTCTTTTATTTAATTCCTCATCAATATCTTCATGACTTTCCTCATACCAGTGTTTTTGCCATTGTGAATCAGGGATCCATTGACGGTAGTCAATGTTAGGGGAGGGTGTCCAAAAATACTTTACCTGATTATTCTCCCTTGTATAAAGTACAACTTTCCATTTGGTTTTTTGAAAGAGCGTGGGAAATTTGGGAATTTGTTTCCACGAATCCTCCCAGAAACGGACTTGGGCCCTTGAGCATACGTCCCAAAAGTTATGCTCCTAGATTATAGAATGATGCTGCTTAGTGGCATTCCATATTAGAGAGCCCATTTCCTCAGGATTATATCTAATTAGATCCTTCTGAGGCCAATTGTCAGCATATTTTGAAGCCTAAAGTAGTGCCCATGGGGTATTGGGTTTAGAGACCCATTTCCACCATATGCATGCTCACATTTCGGCATTTCTATGGCTCAGATATCTTAGCCCCAACCCCCAGCCATCTTAGGAGTGAAAACCTCAGTCCATTTCACAAGTGACCATTTTTTTTCTTTTTTACTGCCCTAGAGAAATTTCCTTTGCATTTGAGGACCCATTTGCGGGCTACGAGAACATAGAAAATATAAAGGGGCATAGATTGAAGGACAACTTTGATCAGTACAAGACGACCTGAAATGTTGAGAGATTTGTGCATCTAAGAGGACAATATGGCCTCAAGTTTTTCCAAGAGTTCTTTGCAGGAGGAGTGTTTGATGGCAGAGTCAATGAGCGGAGCTCCAAGGTACTTGGAAGGTAGAGTGGAAATGGAGAATCCCAGGATTTTGGCTATGTTGCGCTCAATGATGGCCAGGGTATTGAAAAATAATAACTAGCATTTTTCAGCATTAATGGTGGTACCATAGGCTTCAGAAAAGCAATCAAGTAGAGCTTTGAAGGTTCTAGCTTCTTGAACAGAGGGGTGGCAAAACAACATGTTGTCATCAACGAATTGCTTATGTGTTATGGGGGGGTTGTTACGAATGATCATCCCTTTGAGAGTATGGAAGTTGGTGGCATACTGGATGAGACGTCTTAGGCCTTCTGCCATAATGACAAACAAAAAGGGCGAGAGTGGGTCAACCTAGCAGAATCCTCTGGAGGGAGAGAAGGCGGGGGAGGGGGCACCATTGACAAGAATGGAGAAGAAGGGGGAAGAGATGAGACTCAAGGTCCATCTGGTCCAAGTTGGGTTGAATCCAAAGGCTAAGAGGATTTTATTGATGTAATCCCAACTGAGTTTATAAAAAGCTTTAGAGAGATCAATTTTGAGGAGCATACCTTCCTTTTTCAGTGATTTCAGAGAGTGGGCAACTTCGTGTATGAGAATGATCTCGTCCAGAATTTGACAACCCTCCACATACCCTATTTTTTCTAGAGAGATGAGCAGAGGGAGGAGGGGTTTAAGTTTATTAGCAATCAATTTGGAGATGAGCTTGTAGATGACATTGCATAGGGCGATCGGTTTGTAATTATTGGGGGTGATAGCAAGCTCTTCTTTGGGGACGAGAGCAAGAAAGATGCCACTGAGGGCCAGAAGGATCTAGTGCATGCTTTTCAACTCCTCAACCAAGTCCCAGACTTCAAATTTGATGTCTTCCCAAAATAAATGAAAAAAATAAGAGGTGAATCCATCCAGACCGATGGCTTTACCATCTTTGAGTTGTGCCATGGCCTGCTCTACTTCTTGTTGTGATACCGGTTTAAGTAGAATTTGATTGTGCTCCTCGGTTATGATCCTAGGGAAATGATGAGTAATTTTGTTGATTGCAGGTTGTCGATTTCCATGAGGCTCCTGGAGGGTGTCCTTGAAGTAGTTGAGGAGATCTTGTTCTTTGTCCTCATGGTCCTCAAGCTTTTTCCCTTAGCTATTACTGAGGATGGCAACTCGGTCATGCATGCGCCGCTGAATACTGAAGCGGTGGAATAATTTGGTGTTCTTATCACCCTCTTTGAGTCATCATATTCTGGATTTTTTATTCCAGAGAATCTCTTCTTGAAATCTGTGATCTTCCAGGTAGGTCATAAGGTCTTGTTCTTGGTGCTCTAGATCCTCTGATCTGCCTTCTTGTATGATGCGCAACTACAGATCCGCCATTTGATGTTCCAATTCTTTTTTATCTTGAAAGATGTTGCCCAAGGAGGAGTGGTTCCATCTCTTGAGAAAGTTTTTAAGAAGCTTTATCTTCTGCTGGAATTGGTACATCTTGGATCCTGCTGGTGGTATGAAGTTGCTCCAGAAAGAAGTGACCATTTCTTTGAATCCCAGATGAGAGAGCCAGAATTGCTCAAAGCGAAAAGGCCTGTTGCTCGCAACCCCGAGGCGAGACCATTATAGTTGGATAGGCCAATGATCATAGCTTGAAGCAGGCAAGATGGTTGAGTAAAGGTCTCCTACAAGATGAATTGCATTATCCGATATGAGGAATATGTCTAACCTCGAAGCTATCTGTTGATAGCCTCTCTTGCGATTGTTCCAGGTGTGGATGTCATTGGAAGATGGAAGGTCTATCAGCTAGTTTCGCTGAATGTATTCTTTGAAACTAATTCTCTCGGTCTCGATTCTGGGGCACCCTCCTTTTTTTCTTCTAGTTTGGTGATCATGTTAAAGTCACCTCCAATGGTCCAAAGGGGATGGAGATGTTGGGAATTTATGATCTCTATGGAATTTAGAATAGGAATTTTCTGGGTGGAGGGTTAAGGAAAGTAAACATTGGTAATGTGATCGTGGATGTTGGTTCCTGTTAGATGGAAGGAGGCTTGAATGAAGTTGTGAGAAGCATGGATGCCAGTCAAGGAGATGAGGAGGGGGTTCCGAGCAATGTCTAGCCCTCGTGAGGCTCCTATAGCATCAACCGCAATGGTATTACAACCTTGCCAGAGTCTGATTATGATTGAGTTCAGAGTAGTACTAGCACATTTGGTTTATTTAATGAAGAAAATGGTAGGTTTGTCTTGCATGATTATGTTTTTGATCATTCAGTGCTTGGCGAGGCTATTAAGCCCTCGAATGTTGCATGAGGTGAGCTTCATTGAGAACTATGAGGTATTTTCCGGTATAACTTGGTCAGCTTGGAGTATCGTCCCGATTCAACAAGTAGTTCTCCTAGAATAATGGTTTGATGTAGATCTGTGCATCGCCCCATTTTCTGAGACTCCTTCAAGATCTTTTTAGTGTCCAACGAGCTTCCTGCCTAGGTGCCTAGAGATGGGATTTTATGTGCTCTAGAGAGAGCTACTTCTAGACTTTCGATCTACCTGGGTGGGATCTTGTGGTATTCACGATTTTTACAGGAAACCTCCAGTCCTAGGATGTCTAGGTCGTTGAGATCAATACTTTTGGGTTCTTCCTCCATGTGGGAGGGTTGGTCTATGTCTGCTTTGGTGCCTTCGTCTTGTGCTTCTTGGGGTTTTTTGTCCTCTACATCCATGAAGGATGAGTTTCTGAGATATGTCAATTTTCCTTTGCTGGATTGACCTTTCTGTTGAGCTTGGGACATATTGGCTTCAGGAAGGAGGGGGAGGAGTTAATGGGAAGAGAGTTCTGGATTTTCTCAGGGATGGAAACTTTGGAGGATTCAGGGATTTGAAGAGAAGTTTCACCTTCCAAGTTGGATTGTTTCATAATAATGTTGAAGCTATTATTGGTTGAGGGGCAAGAGGCTTTGGGGGCAAAGGTGGATTTTCTGGCATGCCTCTTGCGACTGGGAATCTTGGTGAAGCCTTTAGGATCAGTGTTATCTGAGCCAGGGGGTTTTGGAGGTTGGTTGAGCGGGCAGTCTATGAAGAGATGTCTGTGTTCATGGCATCGGTGGCATTGAAAAGGCACGTGTTCATAATCAATAGTTTGTAACCATTCAAAATCATCATTGAAAAGACTTACTGAGTCCAGGAGAGCTTTGGCTAGGTGCATGTAGACGCAGATTCTGGCATAAGAAGTATATCAGTCGAGGTTGGTTTCTTCTGCGATATTGATGAACTCTCAGAGGTTTTTTCCTATGTATTTGAGGGATTCCTCATCCCAGTAGTCTTGTGGAAGATAGTACATCCGGATCCAGATGGGAGACCAGTTGAAGTCCTCCTTCTCTGGGTTGAATATTTCAACCCAGTCCCACAAGAAAAGGCCTGCAGAGTTGAATAAATATGGTCCACCATCCATGATGTGGTTTTTGTCCTCAATGCAGTTGAATATGACATTGAAGAAGCTTTTTGGTCCTAGATGGAGGTTTATGTTCCCTTTGGGCTTCCATTTGGAAGCGATACACCCTTGGAGCACTTTCTCAGTGGGCCAGAAGTTGATAAATTTTCTAATGAGGGCATGGTCCTTCATGAACTGTATTCTGGCGTTGATACGGTGGGCAGGAAGGTAGATTTTGGGTCATTCTACAGCAATCGGAATGAATGTTGAGGAAAATACCTTCTTCTATTCTGTTTTGTCATTTTGTTCGACTGTCAAGTCTTCTGTTGAGCTTGCAGGTTCAGAGGGCTCGGTCTGATCATTGAGGGGTGCCTTTTCATTGGTTTTTGGTGAACCTTTGGGTGGGGGGGGGTGTGCCTACCCACCCTTCTGGAGTCGCCATTACCAGTGGAAATGAGAGCTAAGATAGCTGAACCCTACGAGCAGTTTTTTTCCGCCAATAGGGAGGGGAGGAGCCCATACGGCTCCCATTGCAGGGTTGGAGAAACCCTAGGAATCCATGAAGGAAGCGTCAGCTCTTAGGGTTTTCAGGATCGACTTTGTTCGTGCATTTTCAGCCTTTATACAATTAGGACTACTACCTATCGAATCATTCTTTTTTATTTTTGTTTGGTTTTTCTATTGCAAGTATGGCATGTCTGATTAACCATTGCTCTATAAATTCTTCCTGTAGTTCACATATAATTTAGTTCTTAGAATCACTAGATTGATTTTTGTATTGTAAGCGGAAGTACGTTTATATTTTTGTTCCACTAAATCCCTCATAATTGTGTAAAAATACCCCCCCACCCCGCCCACCTTTCATTAACCTCCAACACCACTCCAAATGAGGTAAGGACCAATTCATCGTCATTTACATGTTTCAATTTTTTTCTTAGATCAAAATTGATCTTTTCTTTCGTTGTTACTCCCTGTAGATCATTAAATATATATGAATTAATATAATTTTTTAAACATGTTATATAATATTCTTAAGAATATTATTAATGAAAATTATGAAAAAAACTTATAATGAATAGTGTTTTTTCATTCACCTGATTCATTATTCTGCAATTTTTATATCATACTTTTATGGTCTTTTGCACTTAGATTATAAATAATATTATTGACCCTGTTCATTTTGTGGCTCTGTGTGACACCAACCAATACATATTATTTAAACTTACATATAGTTTAAACATATTAATTTTGTAAAGAATTTACAAAGAACTTGCCTTCTGTGATTTTTTTATGTGTTGTCATTGTGTCGATCAATATTTTTGTTAACTGAGTCCTTCTGAGACATTTTTTATCAATATACAACTTGTACCATTCCATACAGAATCCATTAGATATGTTTTAAAAATAAATCAAATGATTTTCAGCCAAAAAACCTCTGGTAACTTGTGCATTTATATAAATAAACACACCAGTGCATTTATCTGAATAAATGCACTTGTGTGTTTATATGAATAAATGCACTAGTGCATTTATTCATATAAACACACAAGTGCATTTATAACATTAAATTCATCGGTCATTTAATTTTTCAACACCGTCATGGAAAATTAATTTTTAAAAATAAATTTAAATTAGGACGATGTGATTGTAAGGCTAAAGACACCGCACTGATTTAACTGTGCTATTAGGAACTGGTGCGTTGATGCGTTATATTACACCGAGAGAAACGATGAACATATTGAACAAAATCAAAAGTGTTATCATATACTGGTGCGTTGTATTACTCTAGTAGCCATGGTGTGTTATATTATAGAGGATGCACCGTGAAAAATATAGTCATTTAAAAAAAAAAAAAAAAGGTGAGGGAAAACAGTGCTATTTGTAACGCTAAACACATTAGGATGATTTAACGGTATTTTTAGGAACAGGCACGTCAGTGCGTTATATTACAATGTGAGAAAAGATGAACATACTAGATAAAATCCAAAGTTTTATAATATATCGGTGCATTGTGTTACTTAGGTAGCCCCAATGCGTTATATTACATAGGGCAGACCACAAAACATATAGTCTCTTTTTAAAAAATTGGAGAGGGTTGATGGTGTGATTTGTAAGGCTCAACACACCACAATGATTTTATGGTGCGATAAGGAATAGGCGCATCAATGTGTTATAATACATCAGGAGTAATAATCAATAGACTAGACAAAATCAAAGTGTTATAATTCATCGATGTGTTGTATTACACAGGTAGTACAGTTGCATTATGTTATAGATGGCGCATCGCACAAAATATAGTCATTTAAAAAAAAACAGAGAGGACCGATACGGTTTGGATCCAATTTAATAAGTGATTCCCCTAATTTATATTTCAAACACCCTATATACAGTAAGTAAATAAACCCATTAAATCTAAAAAGCCTAAATTGAAAAACCCTAATTGTGAAGTGGTAGAGAAATTTAAACCCTAATGTGAAATTTTGTAGGAAGAAGCAAGGGTTGAAGGTAAGTATTGGATTTTTTTGTTTTTTCTTTTCTTCTCTGAATTTTAATTAGATTTAAATAGGAACAAAGATTATAAAAAATTTTACTAGTAAAATCTATAGTAAATTTTTTATTATACATGGTTTTGAGTTTTTTTTTAATTGTAAATAAATTTAACATAATGTAAAATATTTTTATCACTAAAATGTAAGATTCTTGGTATCGGGGGTTTTGAGTGAATCACCATACCTTTCAACTTCAGATTTCGATAGATCCTAAATATTTTGCAGCTCTAATCTGATGTTCTCTAGAAAATGTTCTCTCTTTTAATTAAACCCTAACAAAAATTATGATTTTTTATATTAGTAAAATAAATAATAAAATTTGAAACTTAATATACAGGTTTTTGAGTGAATTGCCATACCTTTTATATTTTGATCTACTAAAGATTTATGTTTCTCCAAAGTATTATGTTTTTTCTTGATATTAGTTTCAAATTATCTTTTAGGATGCATCCACATGAATTAAAGTAGTTCATTGTATACATTTTCCACTTAAAGTTGCATTGTTCTTGAAAAATGGCTTCAAAACTATATTGAAATTTAGATTGTGGTTATATTTTTGTCCTCAGGGGAACTGTCACCATGGTCACTGCCTGAGGAGTTCGCTTCATATTTTATGGGCAGAGCCACCTATTTTCTGGGTTGTTAGAAATAGGAAGGCATCATGGTGGATTTCCTCATCCGTTTCCAAGACCCCTTGCCAGAGGAGCTGGAAGGGACGTCAGGGAGGCGTGGCGAAATGAGGGTTGAAACTCATTGCTGGTCCAGAGCCTTTGTTAAATTCACATTGAGGGTGAACTCAACAGGGAAGTCCTCATGAAGGGGAAGAGGAGGGCAGGAGGGTTAGTTGCGACCACAGCCCCGATGGCACCTCATTCTATGGAGACACGGCATGGAGGCATCGGAATGCTTAGGAGTAGAAGGATAGCAGGTAGAATTGCAAACAAAGAGAAGGTAGGAGGACTTAAGCAATAGAGAGGGAAAGGGATGAAGGGCCAAATTCTCAACAAGGAGGCTGACCACCTAAATAGAGAGGCAAAATGAAAAAACTGAGGGAATGGCATCTCCGGGGCCCATGAAATAACTAAGAGGGAATCTACAAGGACGGTTGTAAATGTTGGAGGTAGGAGGATGAGTAATGGCACTGAGGTGGTAGAAAAAGGCCTTAAATGCTTCCTCGCAAGAGCCATGCGCGGCCATGTGGATGTTCCAGCTACTGCACGGAGGAGAGGCCATGTTAAACATTCGATAAGACACCCACATCCGAGGGATGAGCATCTTTGTGTACCAACTGAGTGCATGCTGAGAGGAGGGATTCATCATCAATGTTGGAGAGGTGTCCAGAGAATAGGGGGAGTTGTGGTCAACCCCTTTTTTAGCCAGAAGATCCGCAGCCTTGTTGGCTAAACGACGAACATGCTTGAAGGTAATGGCATTATGAATCTGCAGCCAGCGCTCAATGTGCTCAAAGCGAGCTGCTAGTTTCCAACCTTTGGAGCGTTTGGAGGTTGAGGCTCCAAAGAGAAGCTGATGAACAATATTGATGATGACTTGAGAATCACCTTCAACTTATAATGGGAAGAAGTTGTGATGCTGAGCTAGATTCAAACCTTAAATAAGCCCTTCCAATTCAGTAAATAAATTGGTGTCTTATCCAATGGAGCCGAAGAATATGATGAGGGGTTTCCCTTTTGAATCTCTGAATATCCCACTGAAATCGGCTTCACCTGGATTGCCCTTGGAGGCACCGTCAAATTTGATCTTGTGTATGCCATGGGAAGGGGGAATCCATGTGCTAGGCGATTCAGGAGGGCGAGAGGGAGGAAGGTTATCCGCAGGATGACAGGGGACAGAGAGGTTCCAATTGGCCCATATTATGCTCTCCGAAGGATGATCGGGGATAACCGAGTCTTGCCAATGGTGCAAGGAAAGGGTCTCCTTTATATTGTTGAACAAATTGGTCTAGATGATTTCTTGTGGAGTAGTTTGATCTTTGAAGATGTGCCTATTCCTTTCTTTCTATATCATTTAAAGGATGAGCCCTAGAAGGATGGTCCGGAGAGAATTGAGGAGCTCACTGCTGAAGGGATCGATCTGCCAGTGGCAGATGGAACTAGTAATGTCCCCTTTAATCCTGCTGGTTCTTCTGCAATGAATAGCTATATTGTCCCAAAGGGTATTGGCTAGAGGGTAAGTGTCCATAAGATGGTTTATGGTTTCAGCTTGCTAGAGACAATTCAGGCATCGTGAGGGGCCTATGAAGCCTATTTTAAGAAGGTTGTCCCAAGTTAGGATCCTACACTTGCTAAGAAGCCATAGGAAAGTGGAGATTTTGGCCCAAATACCAGGTCTCCATATCTGCGTCCATACGACATCTGATGGATTCTGAGCATTGGGATAGAGCAGATGGTTGGCTTCCTGAGTTCAGAAGGTTCCCTACATTGTGTAGCCCCATCAGAGGATGTCATGGTACTCCATGCATCTAATTTTCTTTTATTTAATTCCTCATCAATATCTTCATGACTTTCCTCATACCAGTGTTCCTTCCATTTTGAAGCAGGGATCCATTGATGGTAGTCTATGTTAGGGGAGGGCATCCAGAAATACTTCACCTGATTATTCTCCCTTGTATTAAGGACAACTTTCCATTTCATTTTTTTAAATAGCGTGACCAACTTGGGAAATTTTTTCCACGAATCCTCCCATAAACGGGCTTGGGCCCTTTAGCGTACTTCCCAGAATTTGTGCTCTTGGATTATCGCACAATACTGCTTAGTGGCATTCCATATTAGAGAGCCCATTTCCTCAGGATTATATCTAATTAGATCCTCTTGAGGCCAGTTGTCAGCATATTTGGAAGCCCAAAGCAGTTCCCATGGGGTATTGGGTTTAGAGACCCATTTCCACTAGATGCATGCTCACATTTAGGCATTTCTATGGCTCAGATAGCTTAGCCCCAAACCCCCAGCCATCTTAGGAGTGAAAACCTCAATCCATTTCACAAGTGACCATTTTTTTTCTCCTTTACTGCCCTAGATAAATTTCCTTTGCATATTTATGTTGCATTTGAGGACCCATTTGCGGGTTGCGAGCACAGAGAAAATATAAAGGGGCATAGATTGAAGGACAACTTTCATCCGTACAAGACGACCCACAATGTTGAGAGCTTTGTGCATCCAAGAGGATAGTCTGGCTTCAAGTTTTTCTAAGAGTTCTTTCCAGGAGGAGTATTTGATGGAGGAGTCAATCGGTGGAGCTCCAAGGTACTTGGACGGTAGAGTGGAAATGGAGAATCCCAGGATTCTGGATATGTTGTGCTTAGTGATGGCTGGGGTATTGAAAAATAATAACTAGGATTTTTCATCATTAATGGTTGTACCATAAGCTTCAGAAAAGCAATCAAGTAGAGCTTTTAAGGTTCTGGATTCTTGAACAAAGGGGTGGAAAAGCAACATGTTGTCATCAACGAATTTCTTATGTGTTATGGGGGGGTTGTTGCAAATGATCATCCCTTTGAGAGTATGGAAGTTGGTGGCATATTGGATGAGACGTCCTAGGCCTTTTTCCTTAAGGATAAACAAAAAGGGCGAGAGTGGGTCAACCTAGCGGAATCCTCTGGAGGGAGAGAAGGCGAGGGAGGGGGCACCATTGACAAGAATGGAGAAGAAGGGGGAAGAGATGAGACTCAAGATCCATCAGGTCCAAGTTGGCTTGAATCCAAAGGCTAAGAGGATTTTATTGATGTAATTATAACTGAGTTTATAAAAATATTTAGAGAGATCAATTTTGAGGAGCATACCTGCCTTTTTCATTGATTTCAGAGAGTGGGCAACTTCGTGCGTGAGAATGATCTCATCCAGAATTTGATGACCCTCCACATACCCTGTTTTTTCTAGAGATATGAGCAGAGGGAGGAGGGGTTTAATTTTGTTAGCAATCACTTTGGAGATGAGCTTGTAGATAAAATTTCATAGGGCGATCGGTTTGTACTTATTGGGGGTGATAACATGCTCTTCTTTGGGGACAAGGGCAAGAAAGGTGGCATTGAGGGTTAGAAGGATCCATTGCATGCTTCTTGACTCCTCAACCAAGTCCCAGAATTCCAATTTGATTTCTTCCCAAAAGAAGTGAAAAAAATAAGAGGTGAATCCGTCTAGACCGAGGGCTTTACCATATTTGAGTTGTGCCATGGCCTGCTCTACTTCTTGCAGAGATACATGTTTAAGTAGAATTTGATTGTGCTCCTCGGTTATGAGCCTAGGGAAATGCTGAGTAATTTTGTTGATTGCAGGTTGTCGATTGCCATGAGGCTCCGGGAGGGTGTCCTTGAAGTAGTTTGGGAGATCTTGTTCTCTGTCCTCGTGGTCCTCAAGCTTGTTCCCTTGGCTATTATTGAGGATGGCGATTCGGTTGTGCATGCTTCGTTGAATACTGGAGCGGTGGAATAATTTGGTGTTCTTCTCACCCTCTTTCAGCCATTGTATTCTAGATTTTTTCTTCCAGATAATATCTTCTTGAAGTCTGAGATCTTCCAGGCAGGTCATAAGGTCTTGTTCTTGGTGCACGAGATCCTCTGATCTACCTTCTTGTATGATGCGCAATTGCAGATCTGCCATTTGATGTTCAAATTCTTTTTTATTCTGAAAGATGTTGCCAAAGGAGGAGTGGTTCCATCTCTTGAGAAAGTTTTTAAGAAGCTTTATCTTCTGTTGGAATTGGTACATCTTGGATCCTGCTGGTGGTATGAAGTTGCTCCATAAAGAAGTGACCATTTCTTGGAATCCCAGATGAGATAGCCAGGGTTGCTCAAAGCGAAAAGGCATGTTTCTCACAATCCCAAGCCGAGACCATTGTAGTTGGATAGGCCAATGATCATAGCCTGAAGCAGGTAAGATGGTTGAGTAAAGGTCTCCTCCAAGATGAATTACATTATCCGATATGAGGAATATGTCTAACCTCAAAGCTATCTATTGGGAACCTCTCCTGTGATTGTTCCAGGTGTAGATGCCATTGGAAGATGGAAGGTCTATCAGCTAGTTTCGCTGAATGTATTCTTTGAAACTAATTCTCTTGGTCTCGAGTCTTGGGTTCCCTCCTTTTTTTCTTCTAGTTTGGTGATCATGTTAAAGTCTCCTCCAATTATCTAAAGGGGATGGATATGCTGGGAATTTACGATCTCTATGGAATTTAGAATAGGAATTTTCTGGGCGGAGGGTTAAGGAAAGTAAACATTGGTAATGTCATTGTGGATGTTGGTGCCTATTAGGTGGAAGGAGGCTTGAATGAATTTGTGAGAGGCATGGATTCCAGTTAGGGAGATGAGGAGGGGGTTCCAAGCAATGTCTAGCCCTTGTGAGGCTCCTATAGCATCAACCGCAGTGGTATTACAGCCTTGCCAGAGTCTGATTATGATTTAGTTCAGAGTAGTACTAGCACATTTGGTTTATTTAATGAAGAAAATGGTAGGTTTGTCTTGCATGATTCTGTTTTTGATTATTCAGTGATTAGCAGGGCTATTGAGCCCTTGGATGTTCCATGAGGTGAGCTTCATTGAGAACTATGAGGGATTTTCCGATATAACTTGGTCAACTTGGGGTATTGTTCCGATTCAACAAGTAGTTCTCCTAGAATAATGGTTTGATGTAGATTTGTGCATTGCCCCATTTTCTGAGACTCCTTCAAGATCTTTTTAGCGTCCAACGAGCTTCCTGCCTATGTGCTGAGAGATGGGATTCGCTGTGCTCTAGAGAGGGCTACTTCCAGAATTTCGATCTACCTAGGTGGAATCTTGTGGTATTCATGATTTTTACATGCAACCTCTAGTCCTAGGATGTTTAGGTTGCCAAGATCAATACTTTCAGGTTCTTCCTCCATGTGGGAGGGTTGGTCCATGTCTGCTTTGGTGCCTTCGTCTTATGCTTCTTGGGGTTGTTTGTCGTCTACATCCATGAAGGATGAGTTTCTGAGATCTTCCAATTTTCCTTTGCTAGATTGACCTTTCTGTTGAGCTTGGGATAGATTGGCTTCAGGAGGGAGGGGGGAGGAGGTAATGGGAAGAGAGTTTTGGATTTTCTCGAGGATGGAAACTTTGGAGGATTCAGGGATTTTAAGAGAAGTTTCGCCTTACAAGTTGGATTGGGTCATAATAATTCCAAAGCTATTTCTGGTTGAGGGGCGAGAGGCTTTGGGGGCAGAGGTGGATTTTCTGGCATGCCTCTTGCGACTGGGAACCTTGGTGAAGCCTTTAGGATCGATGTTATCTGAGCAAGGGGGGTTTTGGAAGTTGGTTGAGCGGGTAGTATCTGAAGAGATGTCTATGTTCATGGCATCAGCGGCATCGAAAAGGCACATGTTGATAATCAATAGTTTGGAACCATTCAAAATCATCATTGAAAAGACTTACCGAGTCCAGGAGAGCTTTGGCTAGGTGCATGTAGACGCAGATTCTGGCGTAAGAAGTATATCAGTTGAGCTTGGTTTCTTCTGATACCTTGATGAACTCTTAGAGGTTTTCTCCTATGTATTTGAAGGATTCCTCATCCCAGTAGTCTTGTGGAAGATAGTACATCCGGATCTAGACAGGAGCCCAGTTGAAGTCCCCCTTGTCTTGGTTGAATCTTTCAACCTAGTCCCACAAGAAAAGGCCTGCAGAGTTGAAGAAATATGGTCTGCCATCCATGATGTGGTTTTTGTACTCAATACAGTTGAATATGACATTGAAGAATCTTTTTGGTCCTAGCTGGAGGGTGACGTTCCCTTTGGGCTTCCATTTGGAAGTGATACACCCTTGGAGCGCTTTCTCAGTGAACCAGAAATTGATAAATTTTGCAATGAGGGCATGGTCCTTCATGAACTATATTCTGGTGTTGATACGGTGGGCACGAAGGTATATTTTGGGTCATTCTGCAGCAATTGGAATGAATGTTAAGGAAGAGACCTTCCTCTATTCTATTTCGTCGTTTTGTTCGATTGTCAAGTCTTCTGTTGAGCCTGCAGGTTTAGAGGGCTTAGTCTGATCATTGAGGGGTGCCTTTTCATTGCTTTTCTATGAACCTTTGGGTTGGGGGAAGGAGGTGGTGTGGCGCACTGTGTGGTTGGGTAGCCATTACAGTGGGAGCTAGGGCACGAGACACTATGGTGGTGTTGGCACAGAGGAGGATGGGAGGAGCCCATACAGCTCCCGTTGCAGGGTTGGAGAAACCCTAGGAATCCATGAAGGAGGCATTGGCTCTTAGGGTTTTCAGGCTCGACTTTGTTCGTGCATTTTTAGCCTTTATACAACTAGGAATATTACCTATCGAATCATTATTTTTTGTTTTTGTATGGTTTTTCTATTGCAAGTATGGCATGTCTGATTAACCATTGCTCTAGAAATTCTTCCTGCAGTTCACATATAATTTAGTTCTTAGAATCACTAGATTGATTTTTGTATTGTAAGTGGAAGTACGTTTATATGTTTGTTCCACTAAATCCCTCATAATTCTGTAAAAAAACTCCCCCACCCCGCCCACCTTTCATTAACCTCCAACACCACTCCAGATGAGGTAAGGACCAATTCATCGTCATTTACATGTTTCAATTTTATTTTTTTAGTTCAAAATTGATCTTTTCTTTCATTGTTGCTCCCTGTAGATCGTTAAATATATATGAATTAATATAATTTTTTAAACATGTTATATAATATTCTTAAAAATATTATTATTGAAAATTAAGAAAAACTTATAATGAATAGTGTTTTTTCGTTCACCTAATTAATTATTCTGCAATTTTTATATCATAATTTTATGCTCTTTTGCACTTAGATTAGAAATAATCTTATCGACCTTGTTCATTTTGTGGCTCTGTGTGACACACACCAACAAATAAATATTATTTAAACTTACATATAGTTTAAACATATTAATTTTGTAAGGAATTTACAAAGAACTTGCCTTCTCTGATTTTTTTGATGTGTTGTCATTGTGTCGATCAATATTTTTGTTAATTGAGTCCTTCTGAGACATTTTTTATCAATATACAACTTGTACCATTCCATATAGAATCCATTAGATATGTTTTAAAAATAAATCAAATGATTTTCAGCCAAAAAAACCTCTGGTAACTTGTGCATTTATATAAATAAACACACCAGTGTGTTTATCTGAATAAATGCACTTGTGTGTTTATATGAATAAATGCACTAGTGCATTTATTCAGATAAATGCACCAGTGCATTTATAACATTAAATTCATCGGGCATTTAATTTTTCAGCATCGTCATGGAAAATTAATTTTTACAAATAAATTTAAATTAGGATGATGTGATTGTAAGGCTAAAGACACCACACTGATTTAACTGTGCTATTAGGAACCTTTGTGTTGATGAGTTATATTACACTGGGAGAAACAATGAACATATTGAAAAAAATCAAAAGTGTTATCATATACTGGTGTGTTGTATTACTCCGATAGCCATGGTGCATTATATTACAGAGGATGCACCGTGAAAAATATAGTCATTTAAAAAAAAAAGGAGAGGACTAACAGTGCAATTTATAAGGCTAAACACATTAGAATGATTTAACAGTATTTTTAGGAATAGGCACGTCGGTGCGTTATATTACAATGTGAGAAAAGATGAGCATACTAGATAAAATCCAAAGTGTTATAATATATCGGTGAGTTGTGTTACTTAGGTAGCCCCGATGCGTTATATTCCATAGGGCGCACCACAAAACATAGTGTCTTTTTAAAAAATTGGAGAGGGCTGACGATGTGATTTGTAAGGCTCAACACACCACAATGACTTTACGGTGCGATAAGGAATAGGCATATCAATGTGTTATATTACACCATGAGTAATAATGAATAGACTAGACAAAACCAAAGTGTTATAATTCACCGATGTGTTGTATTACTCAGGTAGTATAGTTGCATTATGTTATAGATGGCGCATCGCACAAAATATAGTCATTTAAAAGAAAATAGAGAGGACTAATATGATTTGGATCTAATTTAATAATTGATTCCCCTAATTTATATGTCAAATGCCCTATATATAGTAAGTAAACAAACCCATTAAATCTAAAATGCCTAAATTGAAAAACCCTAATTGTGAAGTGGTAGAGAAAGTTAAACCCTAATTTGAAATTTTGTAGGAAGAAGCAAGGGATTAAGGTAAGTATTGGATTTTTTTGTTTTTTTTTCTTTTCTAAATTTTAATTAGATTTAAATAGGAATAAAGATTGTAAAAAATTTACTAGTAAAATCTATAGTAAAATTTTTATTATACATGGCTTTGAGCATTTTTTTTTAATTGTAAATAAATTTAACATAATGCAAAATATTTTATCACTAAAATGTAAGATTCTTGGTATCGAGGATTTTGAGTGAATAACCATACCTTTCAACTTCAGATCTTTCGATAGATCCAAAATATTTTTCACCTCCAATCTGATATTCTCTAGAAAATGTTCTCTCTTTTAATTAAACCCTAACAAAAATTGTAATTTTTTATATTAGTAAAATAAATAATAAAATTTAAAACTTAATATACAAGTTTTTGAGTGAATCGCCATACCTTTTAGATTTTGATCTACTAAATAGTTATGTTTCTCCAAAGTATTATGTTGTTGCTAGATATTAATTTCAAATTATCCTTTAGGATGCATCTACATGAATTACAGTAGTTCATTGTATACATTTTATGCTTAAAGTTTCATTGTTCTTGAAAAATGGTTTCAAAACTATATTGAAATTCAGATTGCATTTATATAGTTCTCGAGATTAATTTTAGATATTCACACAAAATTTTATTTCTATTTTTTCTCAAATAGAGCAACAAAATATCAAATGGTCAATTCTTCAAATTTGAGCTCATTCCATATTGTTGATAAAAGTACTCCACGAAGTTCTCCCTTTCCATCTCGAGTAAGCTCAAGTTTTATTTATATTTTGCTTATCTAATTGAATTTATTTATTTTAATCCATGTTACTTTTGTTGTGAAACCAACTCCAAAAATAGAAGAAAAGAGATATCAACGCCTTATAAATAAGCCACTTCGAGGGGGAAACCTCCAATACATTACACGAATGAACAATTCTTGGATGATACAAATGAAAAAACCTCCTTTCTATATATAGGAGTCCATGGGGCCACAATGTAATCCTAGTGGGGCCACAATGTAACCCTAGTCGACCTAAAAATAATAATGTAAGACACAATAATAACAATATGAGATTCTGAGGGTACAACAACAATAAGGGGGGCTACACTAACATAATAAGGGACTTCTGTGCTTAATATAGGGACTTAACATGCCCCTCTCCTTCAAACATGTGTTGTCCTCAACGCTTGATTATTTCTTGATGCTTCTGTATAAAATTCTCATCCTCCCATGTGGAATCTTCTACAGGAAAGTTCTTCCACTTGCTAAGATACTCTGAAATTGATCGTACTTGTCAAGTTCTTGTTTTTGTGACTGCTTCATAAATTCTTTCGATGTGATGTTGATCTTCTTCTTTTTTCATTAGATTCTGCACCAAAGTTAGGTTATCCTTTGAGAGTTGGAGAACTTGTTGTTGATTCTCGATGTGATCTTCCACTAATTTATCATCCATATTAGCTATTATTTGATCCTTCAAACCATCCAACTTAGCCTCCATTTCTGCTTTTAAACCATCTATGTCATCCTTAGTTTCTCTTCGTAATATCAAAATTTGTTGCACTTGGTACCGCAATTTTGATATATCTCATACTCCAATTATTCTTCTTCATGCGTCATAGTATAGCTTTTTGAGGGCTTAAAGGGTATGGACTTATTTTATGGAGGAATTATAGAACCCAATACTGATAAAAATTCTAAAATATGCCCTTGGAATTACTTCAAACTGCTTTTTCAAACAAACGTTATGCAATTTTAAAAACCAAATACACACCCTTTTCTTGCTTTTATGGAGCTTGATATTGAAACTGAATTATCTTTGTGATTTCAGATCTTCAATATCTTAAATTTGGTACTATGGTATCCCTCTGAATTATCTTTCTAATGCCAGAGGTCTGACCTGATTTGGATTCTTGAAGAGAAAGTTGTGCCCAATCTCCTACGATGACATAATTATGGACTAGTTCAATAGAGCGAAATTGTACGACTTTCCATGTGTCACTGTTTCCTCCTTCGGCTCTGAAATTGGGAGAAAAAAAATTGCAGTCTATTTAATTCTAGCCACTTTTTACAGAATTCCAATCTGATGCTCATAGAGAGAGTTATGAAGGTTTTCCCATGATCACCTCTTTGAGATGAAATTCAGGAGCCTGCAAAAGACCTAATTTCCATAGACCATATCTTTGAAAATATTGCGAACCAAGATCTGAAATTTTGCGACGATGTTCCTCAGGATTTCAACTTCGCACTCTAAAAATTTCAACATACGAGCACCCTTTGGTGAAGCAGAAGAGAAGCCGAAACACATGATGACCTATTTAGGGTGGGAGAGTTGAGGCTTTGCAAAACCTAACACACGAGATCCTTATCTCCAGAAAATATTATATTGAACGAGTAAATTTTTGTAAAATGTTCCAGCTCTAGGATTTATTTTTTTTATTATGAAAGGTATAACCACGAACCTTCGTAGAAAACAAGTTATAGCGAAAATTCCATGATGACCTGTTTGGAACAGCGAAACCCTAGAATCCAAAGCTCTGATACCAAATGTTGTGTAACCAGCTCCAAAAATAGAAGAAAAGAGATATCAACGCCTTAGAAATAAGCCACTTCAAGGAGGAAACCTCCAATACATTACATGAATGAACAATTCTTGGATGATACAAATGACAAAACCTCCTTTCTATATATAGGAGTCCATGGGGCCACAATGTAATCCTAGCCGACCTAACAATAATAATGTAAGGGCACAATAATAACAATATGGGGGTTACAGGGGTACAACAATAACAATAAGGGGGGATACACTAACATAATAAGGGACTACACTGTTAATATAGGGACTTAACAACTTTGAATAAAAAAATATGCAAATTATTTGCAAGATCCAAATTCAGAATCGAGTTCAAATGCAAAAAATATTCCTTCATTTTAAAAATGTCATAAGGTCTTATCAAGAGCATCATATCACAAACAATTGGTAGATGAAAATGGACAACTTCTTCACCATGCCAAATGGAACATGGCATCTTCTAGCCGCAATCCTGGATCAATTACAGTAATAATTTTTTGGTATATAGAAATTTCAAAAAAACAATTTTATTAAAATGCTTACTAATATCATTGATATTACACTAATGACGTTCAATATTTTTTAAAATTAGGATTCTAGTGAGGATGAGTGACCCACCAACAATCTTTCGATGTACCCGACTATAACAACGTCAAATCAAGAGAATGTTGCATTAAGAGAAAGACTCAGAGAGGAAGCATATAAAGAATGGTTGAATAAACCACATATTCAATTCCCATGATGTCCAGATTCACCAAATAGGATGTATACTTACAACCATTGGTAGACTAATTTAAGGAATTATGGGAAGGGATACATGTGTACGATGTATCAAGACCCATCGCAATAGAGAGGAGTTTTACGTTGTATGACATATGTGATTACACCGTACATTATTATCCAGGCTTAGGAGTTTTCTCTAGTAGATTACATTATTATTGATTTGTTTAGAACTATATTGTTCTGTATATTAATTAAATTCATTACAATTGTTCAGATCTTCATGCTAATGTGTAGGCTTGTATGCAATAATTTTGCAGGTCTTGTAACAAAAAGTTATCATGGATGTAAATGCTGTGGAACTTCTTTGAAGCATTAGGGGAATTTTGAAATCTAAAATTTAGGGGAATTTTGAAGTCTAAAATGGGTCTCCTAAGGAAATTATAAAATAATAGTGGAAATATTAAAATATTAGATTATGTCATCAAATTTTAGAGGGAAAAAAGAAAAAACTATTTTTTCAACTGGAATTTTCAACTTATCTCTCTATGGGTTTACTCAAATTTAGAGTGAGAACACTCGTTGGATGCAGAATTTGATTCCTCGTCCAAGGAGTACCCATGTTGCATAATTTCTATGGACCCTGCTACACGAAAAATGAGAAATACGTGAAAAATGTGATTTCAATCACATGTTTTCATTTATTTCTCATTTTTCGTGTAGCAAGATCCATAGAAAGTATGCAACATGGGTACTCCTTGGATGAGGAAGTAATTTTTTCATTCAACGAGCACTCCCACTCGAAATTTGAGTAAAACCTTAGGGAGATGAGTTGAAAATACAAGTTGAAAAGGTAGTTTTTTATTTTATTATTTTTTACTCTTTTTACTTTATTACCCCAAAAATAATAAATCATCCCCCATGGTTCAAATCATCATCTTGAATCTTATTGGTTCCTATAAATTTTATTTTGGTTGTGCATTTTTCTTAGGAGGCCCATTTTAGACTTCAAAATTTCTCTAATTGCTAGGTGGTTCGACCACCTACGAAAGGCAGTGTATGACTACTATAGGGTATTCCTCCCAAAAGAACACCCTTATAAAGGAGAAAAATCCGCTTTCAATGGTAAACCATAGAGAACCAAAAGGCCTGTAGTAATTATGACACCAATTGGATGGCTTAGAGCATATGAGATAGAGATGGAGAAGGAGTTTGCAGAAATGTTTGATTCAAATCAGGAGCCTATGTTTGATGATCCGAAATCCATCGACAACTGTGTTGAGAAATTTCCCATTGGGATGAAAATGAAATCTTTATTTTATGAGCTCCCATATCATAAGAATCTTAATATTTCCCACTTACTAGATCCCATGCATATATTTAAAAATGTTTCATCTTCTTTATGGAGGCACATATCATTGAAATAAAGCGAGATATTAGCTGTTAGCAGAGATATTATTTCTTCAAAAACTAAGAAGAAATTTTTGCCAAGACAAGAAACTACATGAGAGGCTATCCCCTCTTGGTCTTTCAAAGAAGGTTATGTCCCATGGATTTTAAAGAAAGATGATATTTCTTTGGAAAATGAATTTATAATCAATGAGCGCCTTATCTATAAGGGTCTCAGTATGGTGTTGCTTCACTATCGATGACCATTTCTCAAGGTTGAAATCACATGACTATTTGAACCTTATAAGAGTACCTATGTTAAAAACATGATATTATTATTATTTTTTATTTTTATGTAATGGAATATTTTATAATTATTTTTTGTATAATGTACTATTTACTGTGTAGTGTCATTATCCTATGCTCGTGTGTGGGTGTGTGAACCATGAATTCCCCCAAGACCTATGATGTGTCATATCTAAAGTATCTGCATCTTTACGTTGGATCACATCAAAGGAGATTCATATGGCTAGCATTCCATGGTGGCACCGAGAGATATCTAATATTGTTTATATGTTTGATAAGGAACCATCAACGAGTTTCAAGTACTTGCAGGTTCATCTTCTAATTCACGTAGTAGATGAGGTTGAATTAGTTGGGGTCGTTTCTTGTCATTAGATGTTCTTCTTAGATAGGCACATGAATAAATTGAAAGGTTTTGTTTGATAAAGGGAAAAACCTGATGGTTCTATGGTAGAGGGTTATATATATCGTATGAGTATTTCTATTATGCTAGTGAGTACATCAAGTATATGGACAACACACTAGATGTGACGATTTGGGACGATGATATGGATGAAGAAAAAAGAGAAGGGTAGCTTCTCGAAACGAATGGAAAGAGGCACATGATAAAGAGTAAGTGCAGGGTTATCATTTTTCAAATTACTACATAATAACTATTCACACAAAAATTCATATTAATGCATATTTTGATCTCATGCGTACTATATATATGTGTGTTGGTTTGATTTCATCAACAAATTCATAAATTCTATCCATTAACAAATTCATTATTTACAATATGGAAGTGACACAACTGTGGGTCGCATTGTATGAAGAGAAGAGAAAAATGGGACAGTGAAAGGAAATAATTCAAACAGTTGAATGGTAGAAGCGTGTATTATCCTAATCATTTAAAAGAAAATATGTCAATGACATGCCCTAACAGTTGGTTTTTTGACTAAGTCAGAGAGAAATATGGTGCATCTAGTCATTACCTGCATGTTGAAGAGGATGCGCTAAACATAGGGATTGGGTGCAACAACTTGGTAATTATAATCTCTTTCTGTACAATTTTAACTTCATATTACACCTTTGAATTGTAACATATATATATATATATATATATATATATATATATATATATATATATATATTATATTATATTTTTAATTATGTTCGAGTTATTAGACACATGACACTTTCATATTTTCACTTTTTTATCGGTGTATTTTTTCCCTCTATGCGGGCATATGGACATCATTTTCGCATGGAGAATGTTGATGATGGATGCATGACACAAGAATTTGGAGTGGAATTCAATTTCGACCAATTTCGATCAAAACCTAATGCAAGGGACGTTAGGTTACGTTGGAAAGATACAAGATATCTTTCAAGTGGATTTCTCTTCATTCCAATGTGTTATTTTTAAGTGCAAGTGGTGAAACACCTTTGATCGGTATAATGTAAAGGAAGATTGTGATAGTGGGATGATATCTATCAACTCTAGAAATATGTGACATGAAGCTAGGGAGTCTTATTTTTTCCCAAAACAAAATAACCAGATGCTTTTTTACCCAGATGTGCTAGATAATGATTGGTGGTTCGTATTAAGACATGACCCTAGATAAAAACATGTTTTTAAGAACAACCATGTCGTCATGCCAAGTTTCGAGGAAGATAATCAAGGTGATGACAATGGAGAGTGATATGTACCTGTGTTATTTCATAATGTATACTATTGTTGTATGTTTTTTTTCATTATTTCTCTAAGTATTTCCAATTTTTGTTGCTCCCTCTACTGACGTTTATACTACATGATTGAAATATAAAATACATTAACCTCATACATAAAATACAATTTTTTTTATTAAATGAAAAAGGTATTTATTAATATGGAAACATAACTTTCAATATATATATATATATATATATATATATATATATATATATATATATATATATATATATATTGCACCAAAAACACGTTCATGCATTGACTTCGATGCTATGTAAAACATAACCGCACTGTAGACGAAGTGCACATACCTATGACGCACCATTGTTGGTTCAAAAATTTAAATTTTTGTAGTAGTACGTCACACGTATGCACGAATGCACATGTATAACATTTTCGCACTGGGACAGAACATTCACGTTATCAAACACACTAAGATGTAATTATATTTTTAAATATTATTTATGCGGTGCGTTCGGTAAATATGATAGCACCAATGCGAGCAGAACGTATCAAGCAAATTGTATTTGTGATGGTGATGAAAAGGCATTTATAAATAGACTTGGTGATGCAGTTTTATTTCCTATTCAGATTATGTAAAATGAATATCTATTTTTTTATGTATTTGTAACTAAATTATTGAAAGTAGACATGTCTTTATCATTGTGAATATGATGTAATATTAGCTAGGAGAAATGTGAAAAAAAATGAATTTTAGTGAATATCTCTTAATAAATTAATTTTGTATTATTTAACTCATATTTATTATTAAAAAGAGTTAAATTTAAACCAATACAATAGAAAATAAAATACCAAAATAACATCAACATGTTATATCCTTATTACTAGAAAAAAGTTCACTTGACTCTTTAGGGGAGAACTTCCAATAGAATAAATTCCCCAACTACATGTAACTGGATCACAAGACTTTTTTTTCATTTATTTATCCTCATCTTTAGAGAGGGAAATTTTTAATTTAAATTGGTAAGAGTTTCTATAAAGATTAAATTTAAATTTCTTCAAAATTTCATAACTTTAGTAGTAAAATAAATTTGATAAAAAATATAAATTTTAAAGTTGTATTCAATCTAAATTATTTGCGCCAGGAGGTGCTCTATAGTATCGGAGAGATGCTGTTACATAAAGTTACATTTAAAAATAATAAAATAATAATTTAAATTAACAAATTCAAAATAGTAATAAGAAAAGAAACTAATGTAAGCCATAGTTACAATACTTCAATTTATACCTTAATCTTATATAACTTTATATAAAGATATAAACAGAAAGTAAAAAGTAATAATTTAGCTTATATTATTTAGAAAGAAATGTGATGAGTAAAAAAATATAATTTAATTTTTACTACAAGGAAAAAATGTAATTTTTTCACATGACAATAAATAGTACTATTGATATTACATTATGTGTAATTCATTCTATGTTCCATTTACACTTGATATTTAAAAAATAAAAATAAAATATATATATATATATATATATACATATATAACAAAAAATATTTTACTAACAACCATAAGTAAAATATTTCAATGTCCATATTAAATAAGATAATTTTATAGATACTTTATATAAAGAAAAATAAAGTGATTTAAATGGAAAATTTTCTTATATTTACACTTTAGTGAGAAAGATTAAGAGAATTCTTATTCCATTAATAGTTGATTTCTAATTCAATGTATGAAGGATATTTGTAAAACTTTCAATATTTAATTTGAGCCTTCACCTAGTTAGCCAACTCAAGATTATCGAATAAATAAATAAATAAAATAAAATGGAGGAAAACCTGTTACTGCATTTTTCATCATTCCATAATGTGGTATAATACCAAATTATGCCACTATCTTTACTTCTTGCATTTCAATATAACTTTATTCATAGACTTGTTGAAACCTCTTGCACATCAATATGATCCTTTCACTATAAATAGTTTTGTTATTTCAACAACCTCATTAATAGACTTGGTATGGGGATGGAACTCAAAACCTCTTACAAAGCCCACACCGAAATGCTAAGCTGGATATTCAGAAAGACAAAGTGACAAGAAATATATTTTTGGAAAATAGTCCATTAAAATATTGCAATATCTCACAATTAAAAAGAAAGGAGCTCCTATCCAACTTTCGAGAGCTCTCACTTACCAATTGTTCTGTCATGCTGAGGAAATAACTCCACTTTGATATGTGTACACCAAGAAAAATATATGCATACATTTAAATAAATTTTTATAACCATTGGATTCTTATTTCAAGTTCTCTTGGACACTTGAAGATGGTTCACACCCTTTACCATAATCCAAATGGATAAGGTGTCTAACATTCCCAACTTAATCTGAAAAGGTGTAGGTGAGTCCAAGCAGAGAAATAAAGATAGTTTTCAATAGCTAAATGTGCTTTCTGAATCTGGTGATATTTTGATGATCACAAAACCATTGGATAGTAAAAGCCAAAGTCTTATAATAAATGGTGGTTAAGGCTAACTGCCAACTCCAAAACTTATCTCTAAGGCTCAAAAATTCTCATAACATTTACAAATTCAGCTAGAAATTGATGTCTTTTGCTAACCACTGGGTTTGAGGTCATTCCAAAACCACTATATGTGAAGATCACATTCAAAAATTGGTATTTGTCCTAATATCTCTATTTGGTCTCACATTTACCCCTTCAGATTAAGGGGGGAATGGTAGACAACTAGTCCATTTGGGTTATGGTGAAAAATGTGAACCATCATTGGGAGTCCAAGAGACCTTGGAATATCAATCCAATGGTCATAACAATATATTTATATGTGTATCATTTAAATAATATGCAATCCATGCCTTCTTCCCAGTGTGCAATCCAATAAGGCCTTTGAGCACTAGGAAAAAAAAGAAGTGTGGATTTCATATTATTCAAGTAGTACACATAAATACAATTTTATGACCATTGGATTCATATTCCAAGGTCTATCGGATTCCTAATGACGGTTCATATTCTTCAACACAAAACCCAAATGGATTGGGTTCTAATGTATTCAAATCTTGGAGAGATTTATGTTACAACATTTTAAGAAATTAGCAAGAAAACCTCCACAGAACTAAAATGTCATTTCTCTGGAATGTGTTATGGGAATCTGAAGAATTCAACCTAAACTCCTTCTCCATATTAAAATCTATATTTAATTTCCAAGGAACTTCCAAATCCATTGAGACATGTTAGCCATAATTGTAGTGTGCAATTTTTTTCAAGGATCAAAGTCATTAAGCAACCTAAATATGTCATTATAAACCCAATTCCTGCAAATTTTATTTTATATGATTCTAGTGTGACCATTTAACTATGTAAAAACACCTAGGTAAGCCTCTTAATCCTATATTGTGCTAAATAATTTTCTTTTTACTATTATTTCATTCGTTAGTGATAAAAACATTTTATTGATACAAGTATATTAGGTGATCTGATTCACCATATGATATAACGGTTTATCTTTAAAAAAAATAGATATTTAAAGGTATGTTGGCCCTTGGGCTCCAAGTTCACATACTGTGGGGAAGATCCAACCTTGTTTCGGCTCTAAGATTTTGTTTTGGTAAATTATTTTGTAGGAGGATTTTGGCTTCGCTATCATAAAAAATTATTCATCCATAAGTTTTATTTCAAAATTCTCAAGAATAATTTTTATTTGATCTTGGGCTAAAAAAAAATTATTTGGTAATGAGAGCTTGTAATTTTAATTTGTGAATATTGTAAATAGTTTTAAATTATTTCTAACCCTTGTTCTAATTTTGTAGCACTTGGGGTTTTGGATTTTTTTGATATTTTGTATTTATCTAACATGGGTTGTCTAAATATAGTTTTTAGTTGTGAGATTTTTTTGTTTAAATACATTTGGCAAGTGAAAGCCCCATCAATTTGAAGAAGAAGAGAGTTATTTTGCAGATCTAAAGATTCTTGCCAGTGACTGGGGTTTTGAGGGTTTTTACCCATTTTATGGCTAGATTTTTTATTTTGTAAAGGATTTTATGGGGCTTCAAAGTATATAGGCCCTTATTGCGCCCCAATCTACAAAACCCATATCACCAAATCTCGACGATGGGCCTGCAAGAGGAAGATTATAGCCTTATAGGGTCTTTGTGCTGCAACAACTATGGTTGTTCGAGGGGAAATTATTTTTTTGAATTTTTTATGCAGGTGGATTCTTGAGTTTGAAGGTATTTTTTGGTGTTTTGAGGCACTTTTGGCCTAATGGCAAGGGCTAGAGACCATTGTCGGCCTATCCGCGGGGTTTAGAGGGAATTCTATAGCTTGGATGTCGGGTTTTGGCGGTTCGTATATTTTATTTCATACTTACATTTGTGGTTGCAGGTGTTGGCAAGACCACAATTTGCAATTCAAGACCAAGTCTAAGCCTCATTGGTGCCTTTGCTAACAAAGTCGGCCATTGGATATAGGCCTAGACACCTTGAGGGCTTGATATCTTTCCTTACCTTCTCTTTCATTTGTTGCATAAATCAAATAAGATCTGAACATTTTATTTCAGACCTTAAATTCAATATAAACAAGCCTAAAAACAACCTAAAATCATCACATATTAATCTCAAGTACATTATAAGCGTTTTGGATTCTTTTTTAATGCATTTATGTGAATATATCTTGTCAAAAAATTTGTTGATCTCTTTATTAACAATTAACTGATTTGAATATTTGAAGGTCTAATATAAATTTTAGAGATCTGATCTAGAGGTTTCAATGGTCTTTTCCTAGCCTAACTTGTTCTTCTTGGCATTAAAAGTATTCTTTGCACACTAAATTTTCTGTATCTGCATTTAAGAGTCCATATTAGCATATTATTGATTGTCATCTATTGGATAATGACCTACAACAATATGATTTCTATTAGCACTGGAAAACCAATCAAACAATAAGCCAAAGTAACCCATTAATAAGCTAATAACTCATATAAGGCATCATTATTTGATTATAGGGTTTAATTCATCAATCTTGTTGATTTATGTTGGTTTTCTTATGTATTCTTGAGGTTTGATATATATTGCAGTAGTCTGATATAAGTGTTACAACAACATAATTGTTGATATATTTCTCTTAAAAAATCATATAAATAAGCCTAATACACTAAGAAATCATCATTTTTATTAAAGGGTCAAATTGGTCATTAATTTTCTTCGTTTTCAATCAAAATATTGAATTGTTATCATTGTTAAAAAATTTTGAATAGATTCAAAGATCAGTCTTTAGGACCAAATTTTAATATTCATAAGAAGTCTAAAGGTCATCTGTATAATTGCTAAAGGTTCATCATTGAAATAGTGATTGTTTTCAAGTGATTTTTGGGATTGCTATTGGGTAACTTTTTTGTTGATCTATAATAGTGATTTATTGCAAAATGAGATCTCTAATATCTTAAGTTGCTTTGGTATCTTGATAATAGTATTGTCTTGATTTTCCTTTTGCATCTTTGCATATTTGCATCATCACTATTAGCAATCTCATTTTGAGCTTATATCTATTATCATCTAATGTGTTTCATTGGTTTATGATATAAGTTGTAACTTGCCTAATCATTGAATAATATTGATAACCATAAGATAAGATCTTTTTGGCAGAATTGATAATCTCTAATTGGAATTGTTAATTTCATTTCACTTGAATTGTTAGCATTGTTTCATTAAGTGATTATGTTTGTTCTTAAGTAATATTAAGTAGCACACAAATAAATAATCTCTTGATAATTGTGCACTTGTGTTTCACTGCAACTATTTATATTTCTTCACTTGAGATAATTGTTCAATTCTTCTTTAAGTGTTTCATTTAATTTCTCTCATATTGAATATCACTACAAGCATGTGAATTTAGATGATTTATCTTATTGGAGTGCTTAATCTAATTAATAATCTCATTGAAACATTCCTTCATCTTGCATCTACATTCTATGCACAGTCTTGCACTAATGATTTTACCTCCAAGAATAAGCTTGGTTGATAGAAATATAGGACCATCTTTTCCATTTTAGCTTGTGAAGGATAAACCCTCTTTAGTGGTTAACATGGTGACCTTGCAATTTTCATGGCCATAGTCTCTGCAACGCCAGAGGCATCGAGAGGTTAGAACTCAAGGGGAGGGATCATTAATCAATCCATAGCTTGCTTCCCCTTGGTTACTCTCCACAAGTTACTCTAGAGACTAGCCTCAAAAAAACGAGGAGGAAGGATTCACCTAATTAGGCATATAATTTAAAATAAACCAAGATCATGCATCTCACTTATTTTTAAGGTGTTACATCTCATATAGGATAGTGAAGAATTCTGAAGAAACAAATGTTCATCCAGTAGCTTGGTAGATAATTTTATTAAGCAAGTGTTTTGACTCTATTAAGGCACTAGTCTCTCAAGATAATCTAAATTAATCATTAAGCTTGCTAAATTAACCAAGTTGTTAGGAAATTCAGTTGTATATCCTGGAATTTTTGGTTGTCAATGGGTCTTTTCATCTTTACATTTCATAGGGACTACCCCCCTTTTGCGTTTTTGGGAGACAACTAGAACATAGAGGGCGAGGATTAGAGTGACAACCCCCATCCTAGTCATTGTCACATCATGCTTGTACAATTTGGGAAACAACAACATACATGGAATCATAGTCTGTAAAGAAGCTCTAAACACCAAAATAACACTAGGCTTAACTTAAAGGAGTTTAAACTTAAACGTAATAATTAGACTGATAGTGGTGCACTTGGTGTTGGGAATTTCATTTGCTAGGAATATAACCCGGGCCCTGCTCTGTCTAGTAAGTTGGTTAAATGATCGAGTTCGAGTCTAGATTTTGAATATATATTCCAATGCAAGCTAATGTTATACATAATAAAATACTACATATAATTCATACATGATTTTAGTCTGTAATTTTTTATATTCTGAATCTAACTTTATGAATGGAAAACTAGATTTATTTCCAATACTATAGAAAATTTAAATATTTATCAGAGTTAAGATTTATTTAAAATTTATATACAAATGTCAAGACCCAAATCAAGAAAAATAAGAGACCTTATGGGTTATATTATGCATTTCAATGCATTTGGATGGGAGTATATAATCTCAAGAAGATAATGATGACATGACCTTTTGTTGATTGTACACCATTATATCGATATGCTCTTAATATTGGATATATTTTTCCACTAAAAATTCTAGTAGAGACTCACAATTGTACTACTATAATTATGATATGATTTTCATTAGATGTACCAGTAAAGACTCATAATTATACTAATATTAATTTGATTTCCACTAGATATTCTAGTCGACACTCATAATTGTACTAGTATAAAGATTTGTTATCCCTTATATAATTTGATGATTTGGGCTTGACTATTTAGTCTAACTCTGGCATAATTTCTATCTTAACATGGTATCAAAGGCACATTGAATTTCAATGCATGTGCAACTCTTAGCAATATGAAATTTCAACACTAACTCAACCACAAACTTAAGCATTATCCTTTTCATTGCATCATAGACCATGCATTACTCAAGTTCAGCGCCATAACCCATAGAGGTGTTGATATTAGAGATTGGGCAGCACCAAACTTGTAGTAACAGTCAAGGAACGGTAATATGATATGCCTAGAGTCGATGATGCAATAATACATTAGTGTCCTAAGGCATAATGATCAGTGCCAAACCTAGAATCACTTGTCATGCATAACTATGTAGGTACATTCCACATGGAAAAATATATAGAACGCACTCTACTATGCACCATTCGATGTGGAGTATCCATGTCCCCTTAGGAATGCCAAGCTACTAGGGAATTGTTCAAAGACTTTAAGAGGACATCTCTCACAAATTATTAAGTAGGATAATGTTCATATGTTTTGTTAGAGTATGATAGCAATTAAAAGAATATGTAAAAACACATAACTAAATTTTGCATTACAGTTATTCTAATGGTGTTGGTTCATGAAATCAAATGATACTTATCATAATAAATGTAATGATGCCTATTAATTTATGAAGCCCAAGAAATTGAAGAGGTTGTAACCGTGATTGTAAATTTTCTCCTGATAATAAAATCATTGTCTTGGTCATGGATGTTTCCCTGATAAATTTTCAGGGTTTTACCATGTAAAATCTTGTGTGCATTTTTTGTTTCTATCATTATTTCTCTATCTTGAATGCTCATCCAGACTCTGAATAACAACAAGATTTTGGGTATATTCCTTCCCACTCATTTGTCAATCTATAATATTATATATCATATGGGGATATGAAACAACTGGTTGGAGTGGTTTTGGGAGGTTCCAGTTTGAAGTGGTAATCAAAACCAATTTGGACAAGTTTTTTCCTAAAGTGGTCAAAACTGGTAAGAACTGACTACTTTGAGACAAAACTAGCCAAATCCCATTATGGTCGGATTTGTATTGGTACATCCCCAGCTACTCAAAAAACGAAAAAGTAAAAAAAAACCTAAAAGTACATTAAAAACTATTTTTCATTTATTTAGCGATGTCCCCCTCTATCATGGATGGACTTATCCTAGATGACTTACATGTTGAAAATAGTAGCAAGAAATTGATTCATTGATTTGTGCCTTAATTCAAGGAAGCAAATTCAAGTTTATTTTTTGGCATTCTCAATTTCGTAAAAATTAGAAGATTCCCTATAAATTAGGACAAGTTCCTATAATTTAGGAGTTAGTCCCTAAAAATTAGGACGATTTATGATGTAGTTAACTAATGTTCTCAAGTGGAAGGATAAGTTACTTGTCTTCTAGTGTGAGTTGATAGAGGAAAAGGATGAGTTGTTGAGTTTAAAGTCTTAGATTTGAGACAAAATGAGTTGCATCTGATTTTTCACTTAGTTAAATCAATCAATCACAAAACCATTCCTTAATTAGAAAACTCACTAAACTTAGTCATTGGAATTGATATAAAGAATGAACGAAGGCGCACTTTGTAATCATAATTTGTGTGAGCTTGTGAAAAAAAGGTTCCAAGGGACCTTGTGTGAATTATTGGAGAGCAAGACAATTTCCCAAGGAAGTGTGCATAGAAATAGGAGGTTTCCTATTTAATAGGAGGTGGATTTGCGCTAGGAATTCATGCTTCTAGTGTGCAAAACCTTAGGAAAAGAGGATTAGCATTCTTTCATAATGTTTCAAGCCTGGTTTAAGGTTGAGAGTTCATTGTGTTCTCTATTGAAGCAAGAGTATTGGTAAGGATCTATTTCCCTAAATTTCTTCAATAACAATCACAAACAAGCGAGGGTTTTCCTAATTGGGTTCCCTAGAAAAAATTTTGTGTTCTCTTGTTTCAATTGTGCATTTATTTATGTTCTATTCCACTACAAATTTTGTAGAGAAATTTTGTTTTTATATGAAAATAAAGTGTCTTTCATATTTTTCATATTAGCATTTCAGAATTTCGAAGATTTTTGACATAGTATTAGAGCAGTGAACAGGAATCGGTGAGCACATAACTTTCAAGTTTGAAAGATGACATGTGAAGGAGTAGGATTGAGAGAGCAGGATATGCTTGATGGTGCCTCAAATTTTGGTATTTGGAAAGTATGGATAATGTTCTTGTTATATGAGTTTGGCCTAAAGGATTATGTAGAGAAAGGTGTTGCAAAACCTTAAGATCTAGACAAGTTAAGGCTTTTCCAAAGGTAGATTTCCTAGACCAAGAGGATGATCCTAGATGGACTTCAGGATCATGTAGTCCCTCATGTTGCAGGTAAAATTACAAGGAGATGTGGAATGTCTTAGTCCAACTCTACCAGAACCATTTTGAGAACCAGAATATGGTCCTCAAAGAGAAGTTGAGGAAAATCAAGACGCAGAAGGGTGAGAATGTAATTTCCTATCTCACTAGAATTCATGAAGTCCATGATGAGCTAGGAGCTATTAGAGAGAAGTTGGTGGAAAAAGAGCTTATGCGTGTAGCTCTGAATGGGTTTACCAAGGATTGGCATACCTTAGACAAGGTATTCTTTGGAAGATATATATTTTCATACTGGGAATTCCTATGGAGTGACTTCACTTAGGAGGAGCTAAGGCTCAAACTAGTTGAGGCTTCTAGCAGCAGTGGCAAGGGTTCCAGGGGTGAGAGGGAAGAGGGGAATCTTGCTCTTGTAGGTAAAGCCAAAGGAAATAAAGGAAAAGGGAAGGGCGAGAACAGTCAGAAGGATGAAAAAAAGAAGAAGGATATAAGTAAGATCAATTTCTTCCATTTTCATGAGTTTGGAAACTTTTCCTCTAGGTGTCCTAGTCAGAAGAAGAAGGGGTCGAATAATGAGCATGTAGCTACATCAGTTGAGGTAGATGGGTTTTCCTCTCAGTTTCAGTAGGATTTCTCATTGATAGCTTGCATGGAAATCTCAGTAGGGAGAAACACATGGTATATTAATTCAGGAGCCTCTTTCCATATGAATGGGATTAAGGAGTACTTCAGCTAAATGAAGGAGAAGAGCATGCAATTTCAGATTGAGCTAGGATATGATGGCAAGTACGTTCCTAAGGGAGTTTGATTGTCAGCTTTGAGAGGGAGTCTAGAATCCCTCTCCATATTATTGATTTTCTCTATGTTTTGGGCTTGAAGAAGAACATGGTTTCAATATAAACCCTTCAAGACAAGGGATCTAATGCGATTTTCAATAGAGGTAAGGTGTAACTCAAACACTTAGCTTCTGGAGTAGTGAAACAGATAGGTGTGAGAGTGAAGAAATTGTACATGTTGTAGGTGGAGACATGTCTATCCTTGAGCATCAAGACAGGTGGTGAAAAAGGTAGATATGTTGGAGAACTTTGGCATAGGCACATGGGACACTTGCATCATGGAGCATTGAAGATTCTTCAGAAAATTGCCACAGGATTACCAGCATGCAACTTTGACAAGGGTGGAGTGTGCAAGCGGTGAATGCTTGGAAAGTATGCCAAGTCTTCCTTCCATGGTCAGGATAACGTAGCCAAAAGGATTTTGGATTTGGTTCATTCATACGTGTGTGGACCTTTCTCTTCTCCATCACTTATGAGACACAGGGATTATGTTACTTTCATTGATTATTTTATAGAAAAACTTGGATTTATTTTATGAAAAAGAAAAACAATGTCTTTGAAATTTTCACTGAGTTTAAGGACTTGGTAGAGAAGTACGTTGACCACACTTTTGTCAACAGTTCAAGAAGCAGGGTACAAGGCAATGGAAAAAAAAAATTCAGAGAGCAATGCCATCATTCAACATTAAATTTGTTATTGTAAACCCAAATTATGTTTTTATTATTTTAAATGATTCTAGTATGACTATAAAGCCATGTAACAACACTTAGGTAAGATTATGATTTTTGTCAAAGGATAATCGACAATTTTTTCTCCCAGATGAACCCCAAAGCTAGGGTGGAATTCATTGTCAAGGTTTTAGGTGAGTCCTAGCGTTTATCGAGACTATTTATTTTTCATACTACATCATATTTTGTCACAGAATTGGGTAGTGTCTTGAGGTTCTGTGTCTAAATGTGTATTTCCCCTTCTAAGGGTTTACTTAAATTGTAATATCTTATAAAAATATTTGAGTTCACGGTTACTGATAATTAGACACCATGGATAAAATATTTTAGGGTGGAAAAAATAACTAATTCCCTCTTGAGTTTTTAAATTAAATTTTCTAGAAAAAATATAAAAGATATAATTAGCTAAAAAATTGATTAAATTTGAGTCAAAAATTAATTTGAGAGAAATTAAATTCTCCCCAAGTGGAAAATCATCAAAAATTCGTGGGTCCAAAAATAATTCTATTTTCGAGGTCTTCCACCAAGGGAAAAATGGATTTTTTAAGAGAAATTAACCCCTTCGACCTTGGTGTTAAAGTCAAAGTGAATGTTTTGAGGATATTAATCCAACATATTATTTTTTGGATTAATAAAAAAGGGATTTTATGAGAAATTCGAAATTTTCCTCAAAAATAAAAAAATCGATGGTGGAGATCAAGTTATTTTCAAAAGAAAATCGACGCATGGGATTATTTTGATGATGATGAGACCAACTAGCTGTTATTTTCCACTTGGAGGGGTTTTTCTCTCCCATTTTCCATATAAGGAAGCTATGAAACTCCTCATTTCATCTTTGGATGAGGTAACGATTATCTGATGTAATGAGCAAGGCTCTACTGAAATTTTTTGCACTTAATAATAAGTCTTTGGGGTTCAATTCAAGGTGTCTCTCATTTGTTGATCTCTACTACGTGCTGAATGTTTATTTCATATGCTTTGAACTATTATGTTTTCGATTATTATTTCGATTTTTGGTAGTAGGAACATATATTGGTACATGTATCTTGCCTTAAGTGTTGGGCTATAGTAGCATTCTAGATCTAGCGAATTCTCACAGATATCTCCATGCTTATAGATCTATTCTGTGAATCAAACTCCTTATGTTTAATAATATTTCATTTGAAGTGCATGGAGTTACATGTTTCTTCATCCCTTGGCCTCCAAGTTCATAGAATTTGAAGGTATCACACCTTTTTTTGGCTTCAATTCTTAATCTAATGAATATCTTATGCGGGAGGTGTTTGCAAAAAAATTAAAAATATATATTCTTTCATTATTTCCAAAATTATTTTACTTGTTGCATAATGTTTAATATGCTAATGAGAGAAAATTTCATTTTGTAAATTTTGTAAATACTTGTAAATTAATTTTCCACTAATCCTTGTTTATTTTTTGATGTTTTGTAAATAATTTTGGGGTTTTGGGATTTTATTTCAATTTTTCTATATATTGGGTTCTTGGGTCTTCTCTATTTCATTTATGCAAGTGATGGCTCAAGGGTTTGAAGTAGAAATTATTTATGGCCTATTCATTCAAGATAAGAGGTTGATCTAGGCCCATAAGGGTAAGATCCAACCTTTCCAAGTCATATTTTCTCAACTTCCAGCTAATAAGGGAAGGCCACAACCCTTGGAGGTGAATTTCGTCGTTTGTTTGGTGTCATTTTTATTTTTCAGGGGTGTCTTTGGGTTTCTTAGCATATTATAGGCTAGTCGTAGGCCTCTTAGGGCCCTTTTCTCTTGGTTGTAGCCCCTAAGGGATTCCCTTTGCTAGTCGCGGGGCTTAGGCCTTATTTGGGTAAATCATAGGCCTTTTAGGCCTTGTTTTGGGTAGCAGCAACCTTTTAAGGCCTTGAAACCCTTAGTCGCAACCCTAAAGATGGATCTCCCTCATTGTCACAGGCCTTAGAGGTATTTTGGTGGTTGTTTAGGCCTTAGAGGGTCTTTTTCCCTAGGTCGTAGACCTATTAGGCCTCATCACCCTAGTCGTTAGCCTTATTAGGCCTTTATCCCTTCATTCCAGTCATTTTTGGGCATATTTCTAAGTTTGGAACTTGATTTTGGCACTAATATTTGTGGTTGCAGGAATATGGTAAGTTTGGAAAGGGTTTCAAGCTAATCTCGAGATTATTTTACCATTAATCCATTGATTTTCCAAGATAACATTTGGTTTTGCATACATATCATTGAGGATTCAAGGGCTTGAGGTCTCATTTGTCCATCATTCAGCTTCAGTCACAAGAGGGTTGATCCACTATTTTCCAATTCTAATATTTGTGTTGTAGGTGTTTGAAGGAGCTCTAGTGCATATGGTAAGCTCAAATAGCTGCCTAGCTAGGCCTTAGGGCCAATGGTTTGCTCTCTAGTCCAATTTTATTCCTCGTTGTTTTATGTTCAGATATGAAATCATCTTGTAACGATGGTATAATCTTTGAATACACACCTTAAAAGATCCCTAAAATACTCTAAAGTAACTCAATCACCATCATACATTTAATTTCAAGTGATAGGAAGGATTTGGGTTATTGCATTTTGATGTTCTAAGTGAATTTAGAGGACTGGAATATGATTTATAAGGTCTGGTATATGCATTTACAGTTATGATATAAATCATAACAGTGATAAAAGGAACACCTAAATTCACAAGAATCTCATTTTGAGGCTTTTAAGGATCATTTTTCTCATTGTCAAAGTGATTTAAGTGGTTTTTCTCTAAGTGGTTGGACTAATCTTTGTGGAAATATAATTGTTGCCTTGTTGGCCACTCTTTGCATTTCCATCATTACATTGCATCGTTGACATAATCTTGCTTTCATTTTTCATCTCAAGGTTGCATATATGTGCTCTCTAATATATAAGGAAATTGTTCTCTAAAGAAGTGAACCTAATTGTATTTCTTGTGGTAAGAAGCTTGAATGATTTTCAATGCTCTAATGTTCTATTGATATTGCATAAGTGTATCTTCTCCTTTCTCTTGTTACTTTCAGAGCATCTTGCTTATTGAAGAACATTGAGATTGATAATTGATAATATCACTTTATAAATCTTTTGAGCATTCCTCATTGTCTCATTTGGTTTCTAATTTTCATATCAAGTCCATTGATAAATTGGTTCTCCTTGCTTTTAGTTGTCATTGTTTTAGAGAAATTGTCTCATTGGGATTGTTAAGCCATTGGATAAATATTATAATTGGATAATCTATTGGAAGTTGTCTGTCTCATTGATTCATTGGATAAGTTGGTTTCGAAGCACTTTAATTGACTAATCAAGGGGTTCATTGGCACATTTTCTTTAGTGATATTTGTTCTTGTAATTGCTCTTCAAGAACTTCTTTTATGCTCTTATGTTTAACATCATTAAATTCTAAGTAATTTAACTCGAATCACTTAAAGATATCACTCATACCTTGCATAGCATTCTAGGATCAAAAGTGTATCTATAAAACGTACCTCCAACCATAAGCTTGGTTGATAGAAAGATAGGAGCCCCCTCTCTTTTGGCTTGCGACGCTTGATCCTTGCACTAAATTTAAAACAGGTGACCTTGAAGTTCTCTTATGGACATACCTTGTAGGAATGGAGGCACTTGGGTTGTCAAAACCTCATGGGAGGTATCGTTAATGAGGCCATAACCTCCTTCTTATGGGCTTCTTTCTACAATATTCTTGTGAGACTTGCTTCAAGACGACTAAATTGAGGGTTCTTATCTAGAATATGCATTCTAACTAAATTAACCAAAAGCATGCATCTTACTTAGTTTTAGGTGTTTAATCTCATATAGGATAGTTTCTCATCATAGCAATGATTGTTCGTCTGATAACTTGGTATCTTAATTCATATTGTACAAGTAAATTGACTCCTAAGGCATTGGTCTCTAATTGATAATCTCAAAAAATCTAATCAAGTGGTGCTAAATAATTAAAATTTCCAATTTTCCTTAACCAAGTTGCTAAGCCATCAATTATGTCTCCTAAAACCATCATCTCATCCATAGGGAATACCCCCCTTAGCCTGCTTTAGGGAGACAACTTAAATGGAGAGGGACAGGATCAAAGTGACAACCCCTACCCTGAGCGTTGTCTCATTTTGGTGTAAAATTTTGAGCAAAAACAAAGTAGGTCAGGAAGAAAAATTAAGGCAATGAGATAATATGTCTCTAATGCCTTCAAGGAGTTTTCTGCAAAGGAAGGTATTAGGAGAGAGTTAATAACACCTCATAACCATAAGCAAAATGGGGTGGCTAAGAGGAAGAACAAAAGTATTGTTGGAGCAGCCAAGGCTATGTTGCATGATCAAGGGTTGCCTATGTTCTTATGGGCAGAAGCATGCAACATTGTAGTATTTTTTCAGAACATGAGTCCACACAGGGTGCTTGGATGAGTTACACCAGAGGAGGCTTTGACAAGCAAGAAGCTTGATGTTTCACACTTTTGGATCTTTGGCACAAAGGTCTACTGTCATGTGTCCAAGGATAGTAGGAGGAAGCCGGATCCCAATATAGAAAATGGAATTTTCATGGGATATAGTGAGACAACTCAGGAATACAGGGTGTATCTTCCAGGACTCAAGAATACATTTCTCAAGCGAAGTGTGAGATTCCAATAGAATCGGTCTCTGAGAGTTTCCTTAGAGCATGAGAAGATTTAAGTACTTGAGGAGCTACTCGCCCCCAAACAAGAGTCACAACTAGCACCTCAGAGTCACCCACAACCATAGTCTATTGGAAAAAGGGTAGCATAGTAGGATGAGGAGGAGAAATTAGGCTGAGAATAGACAAATAAGCCAAATCCACCCACCATAGGGAGGAAGAAGGAAAAGTGGGCTGAGAGGTTGATTCAAAAGGCTCAGGAGTAGGTTGAGGCTCCTGGTGCCACGTTTAGGTAGAGTAAACAACCATAGAGGTACACGGGTTATGGCACTTATGGTAGAGTTGGTGGACATTAATCCCTCTTCTTATAAGGAGGTAAATTATGAGAAATTTTGGAAGGATGCCATGGTGGAGTACTCCTCTATCATGCAGAATGATGTCTACGAGACTTTTCCACGACTTGAAGGGAAATCAGTAGTTGGGTCGAGATGGATGTACAAAGTGAAGCATGGAGCAGATGGGTGTGTGGAGAAGTACAAGGCCAGGTTCGTGGCTAAGGGCTTCTCACAGATTGAGGGCATAAACTATGAGAATACTTTTGCTCTGGTAGAAAAATATTCATCCATTAAGAATATTCTAACACTTGCAGCACAGATTGGGTGGAAGATCCACCAAACAGACATGAAGACAACCTTCCTCAATGGAGTATTTGAGGAGGAGATCTATATGGAGAAACTAGAGGGAGTTGAGCAGTTCAGAAAAGACACACTTGTGGACGCTAAATAGAGCTCTTTCTAGGCTCAAGTAGACTCCAAGAGCATGGTACACTCATATTGACATCTACCTTCGAGGATTGGGATTCACTAAAAGTGAGGCGGATGCCAACTTGTACTACATCATGGTTGGATGGATTCTACTTATTCTAGTTTTCTATGTTGACGACCTTATATTGATTGGAGATGAGAGCTTGATCTGAGATTACAAGGACCTTACAAGGGAGTTTGAGATGAAGGATATGGGGCTTATGCACTATTACCTTCACTTGGAGGTTTGACAGGGTGATGGTGAGGTCTTTGTGGGACAAGGTAAGTACACAACAAAGATTCTCCGAAGATTTCATATGTAGGATTATAGGCCCATGGCCATGCCTCTAGTCAGAAATTGGAGGTAAGTCGATGTTAGTAGAGGAGAGCGAGTGGGTCCTACTTTATACATGCAACTCATTAGGTCGTTGATGTACTTGGTCAAAACACAACCTAATATTTTTTTTGCAGTTAATCAACTAAGTTAGTTCATGGTGGAATTGACTAGAGTGCATAGGGTTGTTGCCAACCATGTGTTGAGATATCTCAGAGGCATGATGGGTTATGGATTGTGGTACAAACAAGTTGATGGAGTCATGCTTGAGGAATTCACAGATGAAAATTGGGCAGGGTGCTCCACAGAAAGGAAGAGTACTTTAGGTGGCATCTTCAACATTGGGTAAATAGTTATTTCTGGGTACAACAAGAAGCAGATATTAGTTGCACTTAGTTCAACAAAGGTCGAGTACATGGTTACTAGTCAGGTAGCTTGCAAGGCTATTTCAATGAAGAAGTTACTTGTGGGACTTTTCAGAGAGAGGATGGATCCTACCATGATACATTGTGATAATCAGAGTTTCATTAAGCTCTTTAAGAATCCATGTTGGGAAAAATACTGAGAGGGAGGGGTGAATTAGTATTAAAAACTCACACAAATTATTCTTTTTATTTTCTAATTTTTGTACGTGACTTTACTTAAGCCAACTAGCATATGTACACGACTGTCATTAAGAAAACTGGTGTATGCCCAATAAACTGATAATTCAGATAAATCTTCATTAACTTGACTTAGACCAGTGCATCATTGATTCATCAAAAATTTAGTAAGCAGTAAACATGTGCAGTAAGAAATGATTAAACCATTGCACGTAAGAAACACATATCAACACCAGTATTTAAGGTGGAAACCCAATGTGGGATAAAAACATCATTGTTTTCATCTCTATCTTCAATATTATTATATAGAAAAATGCTTACAATATTTTATTGGCGTAGACTCATACCAGCACGCAAGCACCCACCTACAGAAGGCTACATCCTTCTCTCATTCTCCAACTCCAACATGAAGGGAGCTCCAACTCCCTGATCTCGTTTACTGGCACCCATTGGAAGAGAGCTACAACCCCTTGATCTCGTTTACCAGCACACACTATAATGGAGCTACGACCCCGTGATCTCGTTTTCCAGCACCTAATGGAAGGGAGCTATGACCCCCTCATTGAAGGCTCCAACCCTCAAACCATCCGTGGACCACGTTTCATAAATTTTCACACTGGATCCACCTGCTTCAATACATCACAACTTGTAGGCCTCTTTTCATCAGATTTTTACACTGGACCCACTACACTCATTTCAACCCAATACCATACATCAGAACTGAAACACAACATTATACCAAATCAATCAACCAATCATTGGATCACCGACCAACCAACCAAACATTGATATTTAATCACAATCAACTAGCAACTTTATCAATATTCAGGCAACCCAGATCTATGTGAAGAATTCATTGATAAACAACGAAAACATAGAAACACTGATCAGACATATTCTTCAGCAAAACCCTGGCTTGCTATGTGCCTTCCTTAAGGATTTTCCTTGTATGTGCGTGCTTATCCAGAACCCAACTCCCGTATAGATCTTAACATAGTTCAAAATATATACATGACTCTATAGAACAAAACCCACGTGCATATGTACTTTCCATGTGTCGAACTCGCTTACAGATTTGCAATTAATTCATGACTGTGCAAGACTTCATAACTTCAGACATACTCAGATCATAACTTTCATTGCAACAAACTTGCACTAGACCACAAATATAAACAACTCATAAATAGATCATGCAATACATAGTCATTTTAGGTCTAATGATCCTAATCCATTATTGTCTTCACAAGTGCATCATTATTTCAGATCAACCAATCAACTATAGCCCATACCATGCAAATATATTTCATATTGAAGTATTCATTTATTAATCCTTACTCATGCACACTTAGCACTTTTATCTTCACCTCCTTATATAGTTTGAGATTTAGCCCATACCATGAGCCAATACCACACTAGTGTGAGTGGTAATCTTTGACGGAACAAATATTCATTACTATGCTCCATATTATGGGCTAATACCATGGCTAAGACCCTTGGTATCAATAAAATAGTGCGCTTGAATTTATGTGACTTTGCTTCGTCTTACCCACGTGTGTACACGACTTGGACTCATGTAACCCGTGTATGTTTCTTCAAATATTCACCTTCATAAACTTCTATCTGTAACCTGCAAACCTTTGTCTCATTATTATGTCATTCTTTTCCATCACTCTGTCACCTCTGAATGGATCTATGAACTCATCTGTTTACCATATACTTGTTCTGTTACAAGTGGATTTCCATCAAGGACAACATATGCATCATAATTCCAACAATCTCCCTCTTTGGACTTGATGGAAACCATGGTGTTTGATCACCACAACTTGTAGATACTTGTTAAACACATCAATATAAGCATTATTCAAACACCAAGTTACTCCCTCGCTTTGAAATTAAGGGAAAATGGCGAACTAATGTTGAAACAAGCTTTGTATTTCCTTGTAGATACAAGAGTTTTGTAAATATAATCTACTCTATATTGTCCATGCTCCCCTTGAGAAGAAGTTGAATCTTCATAATATGTTCAATGAAGTACATGACTCTATAACTCAACTGAGTATGACCTTTCCTATCACCAAGGACTCATACTTACATCAATCACCTAACCAAGTGGGATTACATATTTGACTCTATCACCCAACCAAGTGGGGTTACATAACGTCATCTTCCCATAATGGGATTACATACATAAATGACTTGAACTTCAATAGTCCAAACATGACTAAATATTCTAATGATTACATCATACGTCTCTACATGAACTTTACATCAAATGACATATATGATATTTATAATCAAGACCAAAGGACATTAATAGATAAGGCAATGAAATATCATCCATGGCAACATCATCATCATCATATATGCATCATCAATAAAATAAATAAGCATCTTCAGCAACATCTTAAGAAAACATAATGCCAACAATGCATTATAACTATCAAAGTTAATTCTCCCCTTGAACCTATCCTACCTGTTCATTATCAAGTCTGACCACATCGACTCATACATCATAGCATCTTCATGAAACAAATAATCAAATACTACATCAGCAGACTGTAACCATCAACATTAGACCAAGAAAATCAAATCATGACTATTAGAAGCATATCAGAGATTTTTCTTGAGCATTTCTTAGTTTTTATGTCAGAGAAAAACATACACGACTGTCTGCAAAGGAACTCGCGTATATACGCGACTATGGCTCATGAAACCTGCATATAGAAAGTGAAATACTAAAAATTTCACAGCTTCAGCTCCCCCTGAGCTTGTACAATATGTACTTGTCTTTTGTTGTCACATCATATGCATTGTCATAAATATAAACAACTAACAGTAACAAATAAATCTTCATATATTGTAGTTACTGTTAAAAATATTCTTTCAAGAATGATGGACTGCAATGGGAATTGTCTTCTTTCAATCTAAGTTTGAATCCTCCTTATATCTCTGAGAGTTCAAATCTTTAAACACATATAATTTATCAATGTTTATGTATCCCCTTTCTATGAATTTTCTAGTTTCTTCATCCATGACCATGCATTTGGTTGATGTGAACAAAATTACATTTTCTTTATCTCCCATTTGGCCAACACTTAATATGTTTTTTTTTAGACCTTGAACTAATAAACTATCATTTTCCTTTCTATTTTTGTTAATTTTGACTCTACCTTTTCCCAAAACTTTTTCTGGAGCATCATTTGAAAGAATAACCTGATCATCTTGATTTTTCTTAAGAGACTCCATCTTACTCTTATCACCAGTCATGTGATGATAACATCCATTGTTGATGTACCATTCATATTCATTTTTAAATGTACAGAGACTGGGACCAAATCTTATCTCTTATTATTTCTTCTTAAGAGTAATGTTGGTGGATCCATCTTTCTTCGGTCTTATGATATCATATATTTTTTTCCATGATGTCTTTGGTGCTTCATTGATTTGTTCCTGGATTCTTTTTCTACATGCCCAAACTTGTTACAAACATAACATCTTATGTGACCATAAAATGGAGAAAAGGAATCATAATGTGTTTGTCTCATATTCCTTCTATTGCAATCAACAACTTTGTGGCCAAATATGTTGCACGAAAAACAATATCCATTCAAGAAACCTGAGTACTTGGGAGCTAATGGTACTTATGTGTAGTGTCTATTTGTCTGCAACTGAAACAATCTAATTTTGAAATTGGCAACAACATGTCCATAATTATGACGTTTAAAGCATTCAACGTTTTTTATCAGAGGAGAGAATCAATTGATACTTCGAATCAATTGCATTTTTATCCTTTAAATCTTTAGCACTAGCTTGAGAACTAGATTCTCCCTTAACAATTTCATGAAAAACAAGACCAAATTTAATAGAAGGAGGCCTTTGAGTACTAAAAATATTATCCATAATCTTAGTACTATCTTGAAATCTCAAATGTTTATCTTTTTCTTCTAATTTACCTTTTAAAATGTTTACCTCAACCTTCATTCTTTGGTACTTCTTCTTCATACCTTCTTCGGCCCTTCTACCTTCTTATACTTGCTCTTTTAAATTGAGAATCTCTTCTTTCATCCCATTTTCTTGTTCTTCAAATGTTTGAAGTAGTTCTTCATTCCTTTTATTTGATTTTTCCAGATCTGATTTGAGAGATATGATTTCTGCTTCAAGTCCTTCACTGTGATGGGTTACTTCATCCTGCAATCTTTGACATTGGTCTATCTTTTCTTTGTTCATCTGCTCAATTGAGTTTCTTTTCTGTAACTGATTATTCAATCTAGTAATCACATCTTTGTAGATACATTCTCTTTCATTAAATAGAATTTGTTGATCTTCAATTTCATTTTTGAGCTTTGAAACTTATGCTTCTAGATCCATAACATTACTTTCAATTTCATATTCACTATATTTATTATTGCATGAACAAGGAAGTGGATCAAATGAACAACAATGAGTACCTGTTTTATCTTCTTCATTTATTGTTGTACACATTTTCTGAGTTGTCTTCTTCCTTTGAGTAGCCTTCTTCTTTTGCTTTCTTCCCATTGTGACGGATCTCCTTCAAGCGATCAAGCTTCTTCATAAGGACCTGCTCTGGTGCCAATTATTGGGAAAAATACTGAGAGGGGGGGGAATCAATATTTAAAAATCACACAAATTATTCTTTTTCTTTTTTGAATTCTATACGCGACTTTACTTAAGCCAACTAGCATATGTACGCGACTGTCATTAAGGAAAATGGTGTATGCCCAGTAAACTTATAATTCAGATAAATATTCAGTAACTTGACTTAGACTAGTGCATCATTGATTCATCGGACATTTAGTAAGCAGTAAACATGTTCAGTAAGAACAAATTAAATCATCACACATAAGAAACACATATGAACACCACGATTTAGGGTGGAAACCCAATGTGGGAGAAAACCACCGATATTGTCATCTCTGTCTTCACTATTTATTATATAGAAAACTGCTTACAATATTGTATTGGTGCAGACTCATACTAGCACATAGACACCCACCTACAAAAGGCTACAACCTTCTCTCGTTCTCCAACTCCAATTAGAAGAGAGCTCCAGCCCCCTGGTCTCGTTTACCAGCACTAATTAGAAGGGAGCTACGACTCCCTTATCTCATTTACTAGCATCCATAGGAAGGGAGCTATGACCCCTGATCTCGTTTACCAGCACCCACTAGAAGGGAGCTACGACGCCCTCACTGAAGTCTCCAACTATCAAACCATCCATGAACCACATTTCATAAATTTTCACACTAGATCCACCTGCTTCAATACATCACAACTTGTAGGCCTCTTTTTATCAAAATTTTCAGACTCGACCCATTACACTCATTTAAGCCCAATACCATACATTAGAACTGAAACATAACATTGTACCAAATCAATCAACCAATCACTGAATCACCAATCAAACAACCAATCACAAACAACTAGCAACATTATCACCATTCAAATAACCCAGATCTATATGAAGACTTCATTGATAGACAACAGAAACACAACAACACTAATCAAATGTATTCTTTAACAAAACCCTGGCTTGCATACGTGCCTTCCATGAGGCTTTTTTGCGTATGTACGTGCTTATACTTAACCCATCTCACATACAGATCTTAAGATACTGTAGAATATATACGACACTCTGTGGAACACAACCCGCATGTATACACGATTTCCATGTATAGAATTTGTGTACAGATCTACAACTAATTCATGACTGCGCAACACTTCAGAACTTCAGACATACTTAGATCATAACTGTCACTGCAAAAAACATACACCAAACCACATATCTAAACAACTCATAAACAGATCATGCAATACATAGTCATTTCTGGTCTAATGATCCTGATCCATTATTGTATTCACGGGGGTATCATTATTTCAAATCAACTAATCAACTATAGCCCATACCATGTAAATATAGTTCAAATTGAAGTATTCATTCATTAACCCTTACTCATGCACACTTAGCACTTTAATCTTCACCTCCTTATATAGTTTGAGCCTTAGCCAATACCATGAACCAAAACCACACTAGTGTAAGTGGTAATCTTTGACGTGATCAAATAGTTGTTACAACGCTCAATATTGTGGGCTAATACCATGGTTAAGACCCTTGATATCAATAAAATTGTGCACCAACATGTATGCGACTTTGCGTCGTCATACCTGCGTGTGTACGCGACTTGGCCTCATCAAACCTGTGTATGTTCAAATATTCACCTTCATAAAATTTTGTATCTGACCTGCAAACCTATGTCTCATCATTCTGTCATTTTTTTCCATCACTCTATCACCTCTGAAGTGATCTCTGAACTCATTTGGTTACCATATACTTGTTTAGTTACAAGTGGGTTGCCATCAAGGACAACACATACATCATATTCCAACAATCCAGTGTTTCATGATCGCTCAAAGCATATTGAGATGAATTACCATCATCTCATAGATTTGTGCAGAAAGGGATAGTGAAGCTATCGTACATTCCAAGAAGGGAGCAAATCGCAAACATCTTGAACAAGGCATTGACAATAAGCAGTTTTGTTCATCATAGAGATAAGTTGGGAGTTGCACATAATCCCTTCCTCGCTAAGAGGGAGTGTTGAAAATAGTAACGATAAATTGATTCCTTGATTTGTGCCTTAATTAAAGGAGTTAAATTCAAGTTTCTTATTTGGCATGCTCAATTTCCTAAAAATTAGGTGATTCCCTATAAATTAGGACAAGTTCATATAATTTAGGAATCAGTTTCTAAAAATTAGGATGAGCTATGATGTAGTTAACTAATGTTCTTAAGTGGAAGGACTAATTACTTGTCTTCAAGTACGAGTTGATTGAGGAAAAGGACGAGTGGTTGAGTTTCAAGTCTTGGATTTGAAACAATATGAGTTGCATGTGAGTTTTCACTTAGTTAACTCAATCAATCACAAAATCATTTCTTAATTAGAAAACTCACTAAACTTAGCCATTCGAATTGTTATAAAGAAGGAACAAAGTCACAATTTGTAATCATAATTTGTGTGAGCTTGTGAAACAAAGGTGTCAAGGGACCTTGTGCGAATTATTGAGGCAATTTCCCAAGGAAGCACACATAGAAATAGGAAGTTTCCTATTTAATAGGAGGTGGATTTGTGCTAGGAATTCTGACTTCTAGTATGCAAAACCTTAGGAAAAGAGGATCAACATTCTTGCAAATTGTTGCAAGCCTGGTTTAAGGCTGAGAGGCCATTGTGTTCTCTGCTAAAGCAAGTGTATTTGTAAGAGATATATTGCTCTAAATTTCTTCAATAATATTCTCAAGCAAACATGGGTTTTCCCACTTGGGTTCCCTAGAAAAATTGTTGCGTTCTCTTGTGTGAATTGTGCATTTATTTCTGTTCTATTTCACTACAAATTTGGTAGAGAAATTTTTTGTTTATATGAAAAGGAAGTGTCTTTCAGATTGTTCATATTAGCATATCAAGATTTCATGGATTTTCTACATTACCACTACTTCCACCATGACAAGATATGGACATTGGTGTTGAATATTCAAGCACAAGTCACAATCTCAATTCATCCCATGTAGAGGATGAAGATGTGAATGATTTTTTCATATAATTAAATTGTAAGATATTAGTGTTCTTATTTCTGGGATAAATAAAACTCTATGTGGTCTAGATATGGATTGCACTCAATTCTATTTTGTTATACATATCTTTACATGAGATATTCGCATATCTTCTTTTTGATGATATGGATTTGCATAAATGTGTATGAAAAATATAAAAAATTTAAATTTAAATATTTAATGTAGTTATTGATGAACCAATTTTGTTTATGGAAAACATAGAGAAAAAGGGCTATTGTATTTTCTGGTTGTACAAGAGAGCTTACATATCTCCTTGGAGATTTTATGTATTGTTCAGTTTATGGAAATGAAAAAAAAAACCCTTGAAGCGCATATAATATGAAAACGAAGATTAAAAAATATCCCGCTATTAATCATAATGCGTTGAAGCGCATATAATATGAAAACGAAGATTAAAAAATATCCCGCTATTAATCATAATGCGTGTGTATTTGTTGATGTAAAAAATAGTCACAGGGATTTCCAGTTAAAGTCACAAGTTTAACTCCGATTGGCCCCATGAGACTTTTCATAGACCAAGTCAAAATCAAGGTTCATCAAGCTAACTCTGTCGATGCAAGCCAAATTCGCGATCCCCTAGATTAATTGACAATTTGAACGCTTATTTGTCGAGGAAACGCATAAGTACCCTTTATACAGCGGTTGTTCTCATTTTTTCATTCTATTTGAGCAAATTTCCTCTACCAAATTGAGAGCAAGTAACAAATAGACTTTAAGGAGTACAACCCATCTAAGCACCTGCCAACATTTGTTGTCCATTCACCGATGCAGCTAAGCATCCAAGGCATCAAAATATCCGAGTTTCTTTTGAGGGTTTAATCAAAATCAATAACAGGCCTCTTATAGGGTCTTTTTCGCCTTTGGAGATACCTCTACATGCTATTTTTGTCCTTCATTCGTCGTTGCTTCTTATTTCAGGTTCATAGCAACATTCTTTAGGATTTTTTGAGGGTTTTTTGAGTTGATATTTAGCAGTTTTTCTGCCACTGTGTTTTTCAATTGTAGCCTGTTACTGACAGTCTTGATCCGAGAAGACAACATCCTTTGTCCTTGAACTATATGTTGTCCCCTATCTCTTTTCATAAAGGCAAATAACTGGTGAATACAACAGTGAGTAGCACTGTACTAATCCATCCTTCCCACAAAACAGAGGCAAAAGATTAAACAAAAACAATGAAAATGCTAAAGGAGAATGACTTACCTCGGAGTTACTATGAAAAGATTCCGAGATCAGCTAAATTTTGCCAAAATCCTTGCAACAGTGCCATTTTTCAAATATCACTTTGCCCGTATTCCCAGCCATGATATTGGTCCTTGCTTATATGTTGACCAAGGTATTAAACACCAAACCAACTTGGCTATTAATACCCTCAATGAGGTTAAAGCCAAGAAAAAAAAAGAGTAAATGTGAAATAACAGATCTACAATGTGGCCAATCTTCTTCTAATGCCCTGTTGTCACCTCCCTCTGTTGAATCTACAATGTTGATCCCTAAATGTTTTGTATATGCCTCAAACTCACGGTCCAAGCCAAATGCTACATCCTCCCTCGGCTTCCATTCTTACAAATTTGAGTTGTGGAGGTGAAAATATACACGCGTTTTTGCTTTTGCACACAAACCGATGCCCAACCAAGCTTGGATAGCATGGATTGGAAGAAGAATGTCCATGTTCAAGCAAGGAAAGCCATTGCTAATTTTTGGTACTATTCAGAAATTCCATTCAACTATGCCTCTATTTCAACATTCTAACATTATTGACAATCTATGATCGATGCGGTCATTATTGCAGGTTCAAGGTTCAAAGACTCTAAATCTAAGAGCCTTAGGAATGGTTCATTGTTAGAAACCGTTACATGATGACAACGTTTTACTTGTCAAGTATCATTCATCATGTGCAGAATCAGGGTGCATTGTCATGAGTGATGGATGGATAGATAGGAGGAACAAAACCTTGATAAATTTTTTCATATCCTATCGAAAGGTCACAATGTTTTTCAAACCAATGAATGTCCTGGACAAAATTAAAAGTTTCCAATTGATTTGCGAAATAATTGAGGAAATTGTTCAAGGGCTGGAACAACAAAATGTTGTACAAACTGTTACTCAGAACACAACTAATTATATGCTTGCTAGAAGACTTTTTGAGCTTAGGGCCCCACCATTTTCGAGACCTCTTGTGATGCTCGTTGCATGGATTTAACACTTGAGGAGATGTGTCAAAGTTGTTTTGATATGAGATGTTGTGGATAAGGCAAGACCCATAACCTGATACATTTATAATCACACAAATGTACTTAGCACCACAAGAATCTACACAATAGGCAAGGAACCTCTTTGTCCCACGGTCGCCAAATTTGCAATGAATTTCATCTCCTTGCAATTCATGATTGACCAAACGATAAATCCCAAGAAGGTGTTTTTGGGACCCAAGTAGATAAATCACCTCATGACCAAAACATTGAGAGAGGATCAAGATCCAATTTGTATCTCCTTGCTGAATAGTAGGACACTATTGTTGCATATATTGGCCGGATAGAAGGCCAACTGTACTATTTGACTACTATAGGGAGGAAATGCATGAGTGATATTGAGATGCTTTATTGGAAGCAAGTAAAAGATCTAAAAATCATGATAAGTAACATTGTCAATGGATATTAAAGAACCTGGCTTCTTTCGGTGAATTTTTAGTAAAGCTCTACTCTTTGTTATTTCTTGCACTTTTTAGCATTACACACTAGATCTCCCCCACACTGCACTTTTGGGAAACTGGCTGCTCTCTTAGCAAAAAAAACACGGAACAAGCACACATGAAAATGTCCATGTAAAACATCCCAAACGCAGTGCCATTTTCTCAAAAATCGGGCACACTTTGTAACTATGGAGGAAACTGTCACTGGGCATATATAGTTCGGTGCACAAGAAGAATCATAGGAATATAGTCTAGAACTTGAGCTTCCTATTTCAACTAATATTCTTTAACACGTCAGTAATTACTAATAGTAATTATGAATTCAAGTGAAACCACAAATACACTACTTCTTTGAAGGAGCCTAATTACAGATGGTCTTGAAATAAGGAATCTCATTTCAGGTGATAGTGTAATAGCTCTGAAGCCCTTTCTGACCAGCCATACAAGTCCATGCTGATATGATAATTTCTAAGCTGGTTGGAGATGTGCACCTTGTAAGTCACAAGCGAACCTGAATAAATGGTCACCTATCTAAATAGACAACTTCGGAAGCATTCAATTAGACAGCATGAAAACATAATTTGCAATTGGATTTACATCTTGTCGCAACTAATCATCAAAGACCATGGAAAACATCACAAACTTCCCCTCTTTTCAGGGAAAAGAGAAACTACATTCTTTTATTGAACCATCTACACTATCATTATGAGATGTAACTTTACCAGGTTGGCATTCTTCCAACAAATGTAGGTTCTGTCCAGTTGGTTGGGAGGAAAGAGCCTTGGCTGAAGGAGCAGAATGGGCTTTGTGAATATTTCCTTTGCTTACCTTGTTCTTACCCACATTAGTCAATGTCATAACAGTGACAACACTAGCTACTATGAGGGCAGTTTTTGCTGCCAAAGAAACAGCATGACATACTGGCTTTTGCAATCTCTGTATGCTATGGCATAGAACTCTGAAAAGTTTTCCCTTGGACTCTGTTTGATCATTTTGTATGCATACATCAAGAGCCACTCCCTTGCATGTTTGGTTTTCCAAACCAGAAACCATTTCTTCCTTGGCCTCTTCTCTCCATCCCAATGACTTGATGGCATCTTTCTTCAATGAATGATCCATATCTTCATAGTATGTGACGTGTTCCTTATCTGAGAGAGTGAATGATGCATTTTCTTGTGAGAACATGGGGTGAGATGGTCGATGTGAGTTATCATTTTCATGCACTGGATCCCCTGCAAATGCAAGTGCCTCCTCCACAACTTCCTTCTCCTTTCCCTGATGATGCCTCAGCCGTTCCAGGAAAATTCTTTTGCTTTCCTCAAGATCAAGCAAAGCTGCCTCCCTATCAGCTTGCTGCTGTTGTTGCAAAATCTGCAAAGGAACAGAATATATTATTTGCATGCCAAGGCAATAAACATAAACAGCTAAAACCATGTTCAATGAATAAATATGTGAACATTGCTTGATTTTAGTCCCCTATCCAATTTATTTGAAGCCCCTTCCAATGCTTTCTTTTATATAAAAACTGAAGATTGAAACCCACTTTACTGAGAAAGGTCTAACCAGTAAAAGAAAAACTCCATCTACACCTTCACATTTCTATCATGGCAGAAATTTGCACCAACTACTTATTATAAATATTGGATGCTTCAAACAAAGAAGTTGTTGCAAATCTTATGTCTGAAACAAAACAGGGATTGGAAACCTGGCAGTGAGATGCTGCAAAAACCGTTTCAATAATCAAAATAGTAATGCTCTAATTTGTTTAGGTTATACATATTTCAATTTTCTAATATGACCAAAAAGCATTACGATGGAAGGGGAGAGGGATCTCCTGAACCATGTCACAATGTGGGTACTCACTAGCATGCTGTTACATTTGAGCCTAAAGCTAGTTAGCCAGATCAAGATCATTCAAAAAAAAAATCAAGACATATTAAAACTTGTTAGCACATTTGACATCAACCTATATTATGGTAAGTACTAAGTGTGACAAAAATTGTAGTCTCCTACACATCAATATAGATCCTTTAAAAAAAATTGCCACTATCATTAGTTCTATCATTTGATCAACGGACTTGCTGAAACCACTTAAAGTCATATGATCCTTGACAAAGTATCCAAACTAAAGCCTCTTACACATTATGGATCCCACTATCTTTACTTCTGTCATTCCAATAACTTGATTAATATACTTGCTGAAAGTTGAAACCTCTTACTCATCTATATGATCCTTTCATTATCCTTAGTTTTGTTATTATCTCAATAGCTGGCTACATAGACTTGTTATGGCACTCAATACCTCTTACACTTCCTTAACCAAAAGATCAAACTAGGTTTTGAGAAAGACAAACTGATATGAAACATATCCCCGGGAAACACAGTATGCTGAAAATAAGTTGCCAATGCCATATCCCAGAATTTAAACAAAAGTAAAATAAAATATAAAATACATAGCACGATTCAACCTTCCAAGGTCCTGACTGTCTCGATGTGGAAATACTTGTATCACCACATTTAACAATCAGCAAGAAAACCTGCGCAAAACTAAAACGTCAATACTCTGCAAGGGTTGTGGAACTCTGTAACAAATTCAGCCTAATCTCCTTCTCCATATGAAGAATCAGAGACAACCTCTAAAGGATTTCCAAATCCACCCAGATGCATGGAACCATGGCCCATACACAAGCTCTAAACACAAAGGAATTACCAAGTTCAAGGGTCCAAACTTAAAAAGTCCCACAGCATAACCATTAGAGTGACAATGGTGCATTTGGAGGGGAAACGATGATCAGCTAAATCTGACCAAACTAATCCTCTTGTGTGGATCTTCTCAAGCCTGATAATGCCACAAGGTATGCCAATACAAGAGCCATAACTCTTCCCTGCCTTGATAGTCCGTCTTAACCAAAATTACGCAACTCTCCTATATTCTGTGCTATCAGAAACAGGAAAATAGAATTCCAGGGCATATTATACATTAGTACTGTGCTAATGTACTGTCAATATAGGAATGGGAACGGGAACCAGCTAACAAATAGGTTTCCTTGTTCAGTTTTTGGTAAGATAACTTCTACTGTTCTTTACTCAAAGTGATCCAATCAATACTACTGTAGTGCCAATTCCAAGATGACAATGAATTCATTCAGTACCATTGTGGTGACAAGATGGGAATGGGAACCAGAACGAAATGAGAAATGGGTTTCCTAGTTAAGTTGTTGGTAGCATAGCTTCTACTGTTTTTCACTAAAAGCAGATTAAAAAAGTGCTTTAGGAAGCAAACTGCAATCTGGTATAATTGTGCAAATCAGATTCCATCAATGCTCTAGGAAGCAAACTGCAATCTGTAATACGAAAACCAATTGATAATCTCATTCATAATTATTTCAATTTTTTTTATATTCAAACCTGCAAGCAATCGAGCTGGTCTTCAAGAATCTCCAAAGCATCTCGAATAGAAGAAAGGCTCCTCGCTTCCTTGACTCCATCGACGCCCATTTGGGTCCCAGAGAATTTACCCCCATTCGCGAATTTCCCCTGTTCTCCGTCCACAACAGGGTCCGCTTTTTCCCCATTGATTTCAGTGTCATAATTGAGCACCCTCTCTATGGCATCATCAATTTTCGCATGCAGTTTGGATGCCTGGCTCAATACCATTGCTATCTCATCCGTATTCATTGATATTATGATAAGAGAAGGGATACCCAAATGTGATTCGAAAAGGCTCTGGCCTTCAGTTACTTTATTAAATTCAAAACTTATAAATGCGAAGAAACTGCCAAAGTACAATATCAGGATCTCAAGCTTCAGAACCTTGTAAAACTAAGCAAAGAAAAGAAAGGGAAGTCATCCATGCTAGCTTGGGTCCATGTAGCGAAGGGATATGGGGAGCTTTCAGAAACAATTCAAAATGGTCTCACCTTCAACCAACACCTACACAGATCCAACAAAGACGAACTTTAAAGTTCATGCGAAAGCAAGAAATTGAGACAAGCATATGCAACGAAGATCTTATAGAGCCAAAGAGAGATGCAAAATCCAGAGATGGAAGAAAGATTATCAGTCAAAGATGTATTCGAGATGAGATAAAGAGGACAATCATTTCTATGTTCGCAAATTGCGTAGGTTACTCTCCCAAGGTTTCAGAATATGAGTATCCCTTGGCTTGATTAGACAAGTTTAGAAAGCTTTGCCAGGATAACTGTGCATTGAAAAGACAATATTGTTTAGTAACAATGTTCCTGTATACTCCCGATTAGATAAGAAACGTCCAGAAAGTTACGAGATTGTTTATTTAATTATTATAAACTTCCCCTTCCATTGATTTGATTTGGCCACCAAGAGGATTACGAGGAGCTAGCCCGTGGGAAAGTTTTTATTTAACTTTTCCCAATTAAATCAGACCGAATTTATAGTTATTGGAATAATTTGGGTAAGTTTTAGGATTAATTTTTGTTACCATAACACCAGAGTATATTTAGCAGCCAACAAATTGGATATATTAATAATCGATAACTTTGTAAGAGTCCAGATTTCTCAACTTTAAAACAAGTTTTATTTATTTTTAGATTAAAAAAAACATGTTTTTGATGGGTTAGGAATAGAAATAAAAGTACACTCTTTTGATTTTTTAATAAACATTTTATTTTAGTATCAAAATAGGTTTAAATTATATAAGAAGAAAAAGACTAACTTTATATTAGAGAAGAAAGATTGAAAAGATTAGTTAAATAACTTCATTGTCTAATCCTGAATAAGTACAAATGTTAATATTCAAAAGTAAAGCTTCTTTTGAAAGAATATCTGTTAAAACATTATGCTCTCCATAATAGAGAAGATCTTAATTTATCAAATTGTTATTGTAATTTTCAGATTTTCCTTTTCCATATCCATATTTCAATTTAAGGATTTTAAGATTCATTTTTCCATTAAACTAGTCCTCTATTATTTTGAAATCATTAATTATTTTAAAAAAATTTACTGGCTTCCACAAAATTAATATGTTTTTGGAATCTGATTATCAAAATTTAAACATATCTCATAAAATTGACCTGAATAAATGAGAAAACAAACCATACTCTCAACCACTTAAACTACCAATCTAAAAATAGCCAAAAAAAAATAGAGGAAAAAAAATTCACTGAAAGGCTGTCAGAATCTGAGTATCCCTTGGCTTGATAAGACCAGTCTAAAAACCTTTGCCAAGGCAATTGTGCTTTAAAAACATGAAATTGTTCATTAACATTGATCTTGCATTCTCTCAATTAAATTAGAAACATGTAAAAAGATTTAGATAAATATTTTTTAGATTAATCACATCATATAATTAAATTAGATTATCAAATTAATTAATTATTATAAACGGATTCTTCTATGGTGTTTGATTTGGCAGGGAGGCAGAACAGTGTCTGGTCATTAGCCCTTCAAATAGTAAGACCTTAACCTGCGCTTTCTGTTTTATATAAATAAATATAAATAATAGCAACCTGACTTATGTTGTTTTCATTAAAAGTTGTGGCAATCATACGCACATCCTCAATGTTAATTGCAAATATGCTGGGATATTACACTGGACTGCATCACTATAAATGCAGACAAAAGAAATTCACCTGATATTCACACTGGTTATTAATTAGCATATCAAAGAGGTTGAGTATTAACATTGTAACAGGACACATTTTAATTATATATAAAAAAAAAAAGACCCAAAGAGTAACAGCACTGTAGATGATCAAGTAAGGTGGAAAGCATTATGAGTTTTAAATGCATAAAAAAGGCTTTAACATCCCCGAAAAAATAATGAATCTAAGAAACTGCCACTGCAATTTGTAAGGTTAGACACTGTCATGAATAAGGTTGCATTGCATTGAAAGGAGCATGGGAAGGGGTTTTTCTCTCCTATGGTTAATAATTATGATGGATCTGCCAAATATTGGATATATTGTTGAGAGGGAAGGGTTTTAAAATCTTTGTTCAGTTGATAATTTGAGTTGAGAGTCCTCTCTATAAATTGGTAAGAAAATTAAGAAAATTGATATATTGTAATGTACAAAGTAATAGTTAAATTTTAAACCAGTTTTATTCAGAAAGAAAAAAAATTCTACTTTATAGATAAAACAGTATTACAAATAGATTTTTCACCAGAGAAATGCTAGTTATCTTCATATGACTGTAACTTGACTAAATATCAACTTTTGAATACACAGTAATACAAAATTCTGTTTAAGTTTTTATTACAAAAATATGATCTTTCCCCTGTACCCAACAACATTTAATGCTCTGTCTTGTCGATTCTTAGGAGTAGTTGATGCTGCCCTAATTTTTTAGTAACCAGTTACAGAAATTATTTCTGTTTCATTCATAATGAATCTTGTTGTAAGAAGAAAAAATATATATATTAATGAATATAATATTTTTCATAACTATGATTATGGAATGGAGGTATAATTGGAATATCAACTCTAGTCTTTGAGTAACATTGAGAAAAAATGCTCTAAACATTTGTAGCACTAACCAGGAAATGGTTGCAATAGTGTCACTGGGAAAGATATCCTGGGATATGGTATTATTGGAGGGTAATTCTAGATTTATATAAATTTGAAAAGTATCATAATTCTTTTTGCTATAAATAATCAGGAAATAGTTGTACTAGAAAACATAAGAATTAGGTATTATTGGAAAGCAATTCTAAATTCATATGAATTTGAAAAGTGTCAAAAACTCTAATTAAAACTCCTTTTACCATATAACTAACCAGGAATTAGTAATCCTTTCACTATATAGCTAACCAGTTATTGGCTGCAATAGTGTTACTCACAAGCATATGAATTAGGTATTATTGGAGAGAAATTTAATTTCATATGAATTTGAAAGGTAAAACTCTTTTTACTGTAACTAACAAGGAAATGATTGTAAAATAGTATTACTAAGAATAATAATAATTTTCGCTGAGGATAAGATTGAAAGATTAATATAAGATGATTTGACATCAGTGAAGGCACAGAAAAAGAAACTGGGCTGATCCATTATACCCTAAGCTTCTCGTTCTTCACAGTGTTGGAGCTCAATATCCAAAACAAGATCGAAGATATTATTTGTTTTCTGCAGCATTTGTCAAGAGGTGGATTATTTTTTTTAATGGCCTTTTGGTTTGACCTGCGATGGCTACTAGGTGGATAAACAGCGCCATGAAAAGCGGGCAAAGATTGAAATTTACATTATTGTGAATCCCAACCCCAACCCCAACCTAACGTCCCATCTGCACCTTATTGTCTCTTCTTTTCAGCGTAGGCAGGCACATAATTGTAAGTTTACAGGTGAGATTATTTACTTTCTTTCCTTAAATGAACCAGGGAAAAAAATTTCAAATGTACATCATTGTGAATCCCGACCGAACGTCCCATCTGTATCTTGGTGTCTCATCTTTTCAATATATGCAGGCACATAATTGTAAGTTGCAGGTGAGATTATTCACTTTCTTTCCTTAAATGAACAAGACACTCATTTAAGACACTTTGGTAAGTATGGAATTCAGTGTTTCTGTATCTTATTGTCTCATCTTTTCAATATATGCAGGCACACATAATTGTAAGTTGCAGGTGACATTATTCACTTTCTTTCCTTAAATGAACAAGACACTTTGGTAAGTATGGAATTTAGTGTTTCTGTATCTTAGTGTCTCATCTTTTTGGTAAGTATGGAATTCAGTGTTTCTGTATCTTAGTGTCTCATCTTTTCAATATATGCAGGCACATAATTGTAAGTTTGCAGGTGAAATTATTGACTTTTTTTTCCTTAAATGAACAACACACTTTGGTAAGTATTTGGGTTCAAAACACCATCAAAGCGAGGAAACAATCATGTCATATCAAAGAGGTTGCCAAATCTTCTCATAATCATAATTTATTATTATATTTTATTTGGTTTGAAAATGCCTTTTTTAATGTACTAACTGAGTTACTAATGTACTAACTGAGTTACTGGGGTGAGGTTTATTCAATGAAATTAAAAAACTTGTAGATGTGAATTATCAGGTTTTTTAATTGTATTTTGTTTATAGTTTTTTATAAGAAAAAAGGGGAGTAATAAGATGAAAACCAAAAAATAAGCAGGGCATATCATAGAGGTTATATGTGATTTCTTTTAAATGCTTTTTACGATGTATTAACAGAACGAGGAAACAAGCATGTCATATCAAAGAGGTTGTCAATCCTCTTATAATGGGTAGTTTATTATTATATGATTTTTTAAAATTTTGTTGGAAAATGCCCGAAAAAATGGGAGTTCAAAATAATAGGTAAACCAAAAAATAAGCGGGTCATATCAGAGAGGTTATATGTGATTTTTTTTTTAAATTCCTTTTAGGAAGTATTAACAGAATTGAGAAGTTCATTCAATAAAGCTAAATTTGCAGATGCACATTGTAAAAAATTTCATGTATATTTAGTTATATTTTTTTTTATAATAGGTTCAACAAAAACTGGACTGACCAAACTTTCGAGATATATTTAATTACATTTTGTTTATAGTGTATTATTATGTTGAAAAAAATTAATAGCTTAAATTTAAAATCTGGGTTTCCTTTCCTTTATAGTTTGTTATAGTGTCCAAAAGATTTGATAAGTTATATCCAATATTTATTTTTTATTATAAGTTATTTGGTTTGGTTGTGGATATTTTAGTTTTAATATGTTGGAGTAATTACTGCAACTTTATGAAATTTCTTAGAGATTCTAGTTACTATTCTAGTTACCCGTTTGGAAGTTTACCAACATCTGTAAATTTTGGTGTAACTTCAAACCTCTACATGGTATCAGAGCTTGGACCTAGGTTGAGTTGTGTTTGAGGGAGAGTGTTGTTTCCTCCAAGCTGCTTTTGAGGGGGGATGTTGGAGAAATCACCGCACCTCCATGAAATCAGTAATTCCCACCCTGGATTACCAACATCTGTGGATTTTGGTGTAACAACAAACCTCTACATAATATGTATTCTTTGGGTGTGAATTGGATTTTGGTGTAACGAAAAACCTCTACATAATATGTATTCTTTGGGTGTGAATTTTTTAGTCCAAGTAGAAAAAAAATGATTTTATAATTTTTTAGTTAAAGTAGAAAAAAAGTGATTTTATAATAAACAATATAAGTTTACATTTTTAAATTACAATATATCAAAACTTCTCATCTTGTTGTGGGGTGTGTTAGCACCCAATATGAACCTTAGGCTGAAAAAGGCAAATCAGGGTAACAACTAAACCACGCTCAGCCTTGTAGCTAGCCCTACAAGGACAGGAGAGGGCTCTCTCCGTAGAATAGATATTCAATAAAATGGTAATGAACTGATTTTTAGGCTAGATATATAAATGGGAAAAGGGATTTTAATAAATGACTGAATTTTCGGGGATGTATGGGACAAAATGACAACATGAGCTGAGGAATTAAATCGAGATACAGGGTATTTCATGGGGCAAGATAGGCAGGAGATTTAGCAATCAAATTGAAACAAAATGGAGTGGAAAGACTGTTGAGAAAGTTGAAAAGGGCATAATAAATGAATCATTTTCAAACAGAAGAAAATACACAGAGTGTGAATGATTCCCCAAGGCAGAGCATATAAGAATGGATTCTACCTTTCTTACTAGAAAACATTCAACTGGAAATGTTTATGAATGAATTGTGAAACATAACAAAATACATATGAAACATAAAGGAGAGACATATGCTAAAACTCATACCACATGAATCCCATAAATCAGAGTTGCATCACTTTATTTAATTCCCTGCCAAACTGTCAATGGAGCGCAGAGCTCACTACCACACTATTCCCCTACTTCTGAGTTTTTAGACCTCAGACCTCCAGCCCTTGCAAATAATTAGAATTTACAATAAATAGACAGATTTGCAGGAATACAAATCGATGGGAAGAGGAGGAATCACAACTGAAGATGGAAGGCCAAAAGCTAACAGTCTCTTCGTAAAGGAAAAGTTGCGTTACATTATCTCATTTGAAATTTTCGGATATCCAATGAAGAGGTGAAACCATGTAGCATGGATCCTTTCGAATCATTACTGAAGATGTGACTATTACATTTTGTTTCTCGGCTCCCTGACGTTTCGCTTTCTGTTAGTCCCTTTGAAGAAAACTGACTTTTTATTAATCTGCTGTTGAAATAAATTGAATTGAATCTATGCTTTCGTGAAGGGACAAATGCATTTTAAATGGGAAAAGGGAAGGGAGATGGAGGTGGGACCTGCATAAATCGCAATCGCAAATCGGGCGGGGTAGGGATATCATATATGAAACAAACTTCCGATGCGATTGGATAGGAAAAGCCTTTGTATGAATACATATAACCGAAATTTTCGGATTACAAAGGGAAAAGGCCTTTATTATATGAACGGGCGGATGTATAGTATGGTGGGCCCGGGATCAATCGTAATCAGAGATCGGGAGCAGGGACAATCGCAATCGCAATTAGGAACATGTGCGATGCGAACAATCGGAGGGGCAGTGCGATCGAAGTTTTGTGCGATTGATCGCATCGCAAATATTTGTGATGGGCTTATCGGGGCATACAAATGAACTTTGCGATTTGCGATGGTGCGATCAATCACATTGGGGTATATTGTGATGGTGCGATCAAAGGAGGACTTGCGATGGGCTCATCGGGGCATACAAATGAACTTTGCGATTTGCGATGGTGCAATCAATCGCATTGGGGTATATTGCGATGGTGCGATCAAAGGAGGACTTGCAATGGGCTCATCGGGGCATACAAATGAATTTTGCGATTTGTGATTTAATAAAGGAGAGGGGACTTTGGGTTATGCGGGTTATGATATAAAACTTCATAACACAGTTTTCGGGGATGGAAAGGGGAAGTGGTTTACGCGGTGGGGGTTATATATAATGGAAACTTTGATTTTATAATAAAGTTTCAGGGGTAATGGTGAAGAAGTGGCTAGAAATAAATCGCATATTTGTATTAAATGGTTTATAATGCGATATTATAACCGGAAAGAGGGAAAGGGGTTTTTGTAAAGGGATATAAAACTTTAATTAAGCAAGGTTGAAGGGAAAAATGGGAAATAAGGGGTAAAGGGAATTTTACTTCACTTAAGCATGAATTTCAATCCAGAAGTCAGTTTTGAGAGTGTAGTATATCGTTGGAAAGCTCTTTCCGGACTCTTTCTGATGGATCTGCTTTGAAGATGATCTGGTGTTGAATATGCTGCGGAAAACTTCTCTGAAGGCAGGGACATCACTTAGTGGAGATAACAGCTTCCGAATTGTGACTGAAAGGCAAAGTATTATGTTTTCACCTCAAAACATGGTTTTGAGGTGAGGCTTGCGTCAAACCGAACACTTGACTCATTAATTTGACCATGGCGAGACCTTAGAGACTAATGAGACCCATCGTATGACCTACTGATATGATTTTGAGAATGAAAGTGACTAATGACTGAAGACCATAGGGAGGAAAATCAGCAAGTACCTCGTGAGGGAAAACTGATAAAAATTACTACCATCAATAAATCCATGACCTAGCAGAATGGTGAAATTTATTCGGTATGAGACACCTAATATGAAAAATGCAAAAGAGAAATTTTGATCACTGATGGCAGTATGACTAGACTGACACTAACAGGGTGAAAACCCCACAAAACCATTTACGACCAAAAAAAAAAATCATCTTTTTTATTTATCATAGTCTTAATTATATTTGGAACATTTTATTATTTATATAGCAACTTATATTCTTTATATAAATATTAGGGTAGAAATGAAATTCCTAAAAATATTCTTGTTAAAATAATTCTTAATCTAGTGTCTTTCCATTGTTACCTTGTATGCTTCATTTTTCTATATCTTTTTAGAGTAATTATTTATGATATGTCATTGGGCAAAGTTAAACATGAATATTTGTATTCTTTCCACTACTTCAATTATTTTATATCTCCATCATTTTTCTTGCTCTCCCCTCCCCTAAGCAAGTAGGATGGCTCCCAAAACTGTATTGAAAAAGAATATATCTTGAATTAGATTACCCATATTTCTCCTCTTCTACCAAAGTTTATATTTTATCTTCTAAATTTTCCTATATAGTTACAAAGAAAACCTCTCCAAGGCATCCATCGGCAACAAAGTTTCCTAGAGCATTCATGACTTTATTATTTCCTCTTTGGTGTTGTAGACACTAATTTTTTCAAAGTGATTTGGGACTAGTATCATTTTCAATAAAATTGGGGTCAAATATAGTGAATCATGTGAAGATCTAACCTCTCAATCATAGGCATTTTCTTTAAAAGGTGGATAATAAGTGAAAATCCCTTCCACTACCAAATGTCATAAACTATGATGAGAGACCATATTTAAACCCATTTCTATTTCTTGGACCTCCATTAAATTATTGTTAGCAATGGTTATATTAGATATAACACTTGACATGGCTAACATGCTAAGTTATCAGAAATTCCCTTGAATTACCCCCCTCGAACCCCATTCCATGTTTCACATACTTAAAATGGAGGGGAAACACCATTGAAATGCCACCAAAACATTTCAAGGTTGTTTCCAATTTTTGAAACAAGATTTTGGCACCAAGAAATACTAGTCCCACATTTCAATGCTCACTTGAAACATTTCAATAATTGAAAACACATTTTGTACACAAACAATGCCATTTTAGGTTAAAAACAAAAAAGAAACCTCCCCCCCACTCCCCCACCCCCCCCCCCCCTTCTCTCAAAAACAAGAGGAGAGAAAACCATGAAAACATCTACACTAACCCTGTGCCTAAAAGTGAGCCTCAAAACTTCTAAATAATACATGTTCGGCATTCCTTAAGTGTTGGGTATAAAAAGCAAGGGTGTACAAGTTACATCAATCTAGTGGCTATAAGTTAGATCCAAACAAAAATGAAAGTAGAATATTAAAATTACATTATAAATAGAATTTATGAAGCTTCAAACACTAGTTTATTCCTGTGAAAAATAAAGAAACTAAATAAAATACTACAATAGGAAATAGTTAGAAAGAACGCAAAAAATACCTTCAATACAATGAAAATGTCAAATAAATCACTGAGAGAGTACTAGAATTGTTGAATATGTGGCTCTAAATTCTTCACCTTAGGAGGGTCTTTTCCCTTCTTTGATGTGTGTATATCACCTCCTTTGTTGAATGAGCGAGTGGCATGAAACCCAAAGCACTATTAGAGGGAGGAGTCTTCAAGAACGAAAAATGGATGCGAGTATAAAGAAGTGAGGCATGTGTCTCGTGGGCTGCTATAATGAACAAGTCCTCTACGTTTTCTCTCTCCCTACCCCTCTTGGCTACTTTTCTCATCTATAGAAAAAAATGCATTCGAATACAATGGAACCCCTTTTCCTCCTAGTGGCCTAGTTATAGCATAACACGATAGCCTGTTAGTGGTTAGGTTTGATTCTTTCAACTCTCAACTGAAGTTACAATATTAAATCTTCTAGAGTAGTCATCATCATGATCACGTGGCTAGCCCCTTTTCCATGTGATCCAAAATATTTTTCTTGAGATGTGTTAAAGAATTACATGTAAAAATTGCAGCTTAAACAAGAAACTTTAAAGGCATAAACATAAGAAGAGAGAAGCAATTAACATCATGCAAAAGATACATAATTGATATCAAATTTCGTCGAGGAGGGAATACGTCTCCGAACCCTACTCAAATAATGGAGAGGCCCTCTTTCATTAAGTGGAAAAAAATGAAAGTACAAGTATAAAATGCAGAATTACACCCTTATACCTCCATAGTTGAAAGTGCCCAAAAATCGGAGACCTTTGATGAATAAATGGACAACACTGTTGGATTCGTGGCACCGAGAGGTGCAGAATCCATATAAAATTTTCCTGAATCTGACAAATTGAAAATATGGACGCTCCGGAAAATGGCTCAGATCATGGTTCCGCCCCCTCTTACACAGCACTCATGGTTCCCTATCTCGATTTCCATGCCCGCTCTTGGCTTGCCTGGGCGCACTTATGAACTGAAGGTTTTTTATATTGAAAGCCAGACAAACTTCACAATGGAAGTCGTTGGCTAAAATGGTTAGGATCCATCGTTTGAGGGAGGGGGTCAGGTGGTCAAACTCCATCCCCTCTGCATTAAGTCGGAATGTGTTGTAAATAACTGTGCATGTGATTTTTTAAAAATCCGTAGTTTTTATTTTAAAACAAGGAGGGTAGCTAGGTGGCTGGGCCCGCATTGGGAAGCCCGCCCCACCATTCCTGTCGGCGTGAATGGAGATGTGGCATGAAGGAGGGTTGGCAGTGGGTTAACAACCCCCGCCACCCTTTAATATGGGTCATGGTTTGTGGGTTGGGGCGGCGGAGTTGAAAGCCCCGTCCTATCCATATTACTATATATTATAATCGGTGGGTCCAATAGGCTCATGGCCGACGGATCATACATAATTTTTTAATTTTAATTTTATTTAATTTTATGTTATGATATGCGGAGGGGTCGGCGGATTTTGGGCACTCGTCGACCCTATTTTTTTTATATATTTTTGTTTTAATAACGAAATGACCCTTTTTGAAAGTTTGTTAATTTGACCGAAGGAGCCAAATTAATGACCCCACAATTTCGCCCGTAATCTGGCCAGAGCTGGCCAGAATCTAGTGGCCAAAAAACTTCCAATTTGTGTCCTCCTTAGTCTACCACTTCACCAAGTCAACCCTGAAACTTTGACTACTAACTCCTCCACACGGACTCAGATACGGAATTGAGTTTGATCAAGACAATGAGATCTTCAACCTGAAACTATTTCAACATCAATCCGAACACTTTGATTTTTGAGCCTTTGTACTTAATCCACTTGTACTTAGACCTATTTGATCCACCTGGATCATTCCTCCCCACTAAAGAGCTTTTGGACCCCCAAAAGCATTAACACACTCAAAACCACACTTTCAATCTCCTGCACACAAAACTGGTACATCATTTGCAATCATGCACACCACACATGACTCAACAACCCCTCCTTGCCAAGAGTTTATATCACACACTCATTGATCAAGGATTACATAAAAAAAACAATCAATACCTCGACTACTCATAAGGAAAGGAAAAAACATCATCATTGCATTTCAAAGTGATGGGAAACACACCATCACGTTTACATTTACTTGTAACATATGATTTACAAATGTGGCCATCACACTAGGACTCCTAAAAGAACCATCTTTTACTTAATAAGGTAAATGGGTCATCCCCTTGTGGAGGATTTTCCTGTGGAATAGCTTCGAGGATCGGACTCTATATGGATGCTCTTTGTCCTGACGAGTTTGACATGCAGGTTTCTGGGGTTCACTCTAGTTGTGATGATTCTTCCTCCTCCATACCTTCTGTATCATCTTGAAATGCCTCCTCCCGATGTGCCTCCGAGAAGTTTCCATGAATCACTCACTGTTGATGAGGTGTGAGGAGGTGCTCTCATCGTTAGTTGTTGGTGGGTCACTGACTATTTTGGAGCTTTCTACCACTTCCTTCCTGGTCTATCTGAGTCCTGTATGACGTGAAAATTCCTCGACTTCGACAGGGTTTACAATTCCTTGGCCATTGATGCTGAGGCCCTTTCCTTGATACCCCATCTTCTTCATCAGTTTGGACCTGACCCCTGTAGTATTTTTTTCAAAAGCAGCGAATTCATCGTCAGAAAAGTGCATGAAATTGAAGGGTTTATTTTTACCTCGGGTTGGTTATGTCGCAAAATTTTCAAGGCCTCATCCTTAGCTTCTAACTGGCATAATAACCTTTGTTTTTCTTCCCTTGCTTTCTGTAGGAGTCTTCTTAGCTCAGTATTTTCTGCTTGGATAACTTGGTTAATCTCTTCAAGTTCTTGGAACTCTATTATAGTAAGTGTCATTTTCATATTTGGTATAATATCTGTTGATATTTTTGTTTCATCACCTGATTCAGAACCCAATTCTATGGTTCCTTCTGTTGCGATCCCAAAGGCTACAAGCTTCATTTCATTGCTAGAATTGGACCCCAGGTCAATTGGTCTACCTCGTGCAAATCCTGTAGCTGTGACCTTTTCATCTTCCTCGGATTCAGAATCTTGGTTTTGTTGTATGGTGTTGGCGGTCTTCTGCTTCCCCCTTTTGTCATTTCTCTCAGGTATCAACTCAGGGTGCAGCTTCCAGCAATTTTCTTCGTCGTGTCGCTCTTTCTCATAATGTGTGCAAGAGGGATTTACTCCCCTACTTTTGGCTGCAGAAGTCCTTTTTGGGTGGTCACTTTGTTCATGCATTCCTCTGCTTTCTATGTGCGTGGCCTTCACACTAGCCTCATCGATGGTAGGAGGCTCAAACAACAATAATGAATGTCTTATGTAATTATACAGAGAACCAATATACTTGGTTACCACTTCACGTGAATCTAATGAAATTCCCAAACTTAGAGCTTGTTTTCTGAATTCCTCGATAAAGCTTTGCAATTTTTGTCCTTTACCTTGCCTTAGGTACCGCCACTCTATTAAGGATTTTGCTTATAACCCAAGGTATAGAATTGATATTTAAGTGCAACAATGAAATTTGACCATGAGGAAAGAAGGTTACCCAAATTACTGTTGCCTTGAAGTTTTCTCTCCCACCAGATAAGAGTTGTGCCATTCATTCGAAGAGAAGTCAGCTAGATCTTTGCCTCATCCTCCACAATCTGCTGAATCCTGCAGTAGAATTAAAACTACCTAATTTAGTTGTTAAGTTTCTCTACATTACTTTCACCATTATACATGGGTAGATAAAATTTGACATCTAACTTAAAGAAAGGTTTATTAGATGCATTTCCTGAATTCCTATAATGATGGTGAGAAGAGGAGGAAGAAATTTCACTCGCTGGAGGAGAAGGAGGTGGATCTCCTCCATTATCTCCATGCCATGAACCTTTTCCTTCTGAAGCATTCTCCCCTGCTTTCTCTAGCTTCTCAAGTCTAGAGAACAATTTCTCGACCCATTCTGCCATGGTGTAGAAGGTCTTGCGGAAGTTGAGCTCTTCCTCATTTCGAACATCGTCATCCATGTTCCTTATCTGATGTGCACATCGCTCTTAGAGATCAAAATACCTTAGTGTCCCTTCGCCTCTTCGTATCCCATCTCTATTTAGCATACAAGCATGTAATTCACATCTACAAATGCCTACTCTGATACCACTTGGTCCAAAATATTTTGCTTGAGATGTGTTAAATAATTACATGTAAAAATTGGAGCTTAAACAAGAAACTTTAAAGGCATAAACATAAGAAGAGAGAAGAAATTAACATCATGCAAGAAGACACGGAATTGATATTAGAGATCATCCAGGAGGGACTACATCTCTGGGCCTTGCTCAAATAGTGGGGAGGCCCTCTTTCATTAAGTGGCAAAAAATGAAGTACAAGTATAAAATGCATAATTACACCCTTATACCTCCATAGTTGAAAGTGCCCAAAAATTGGAGACCCCTGATGAAGAAATGGACAACACCGCTGGATTTGTGGCATTGAGAGGTGTAGAATCCATATAAAATTTGCTTGAATCTGACAATGTGAAAATCTGGATCCTCTAGAAAATGGCTCAGATCATAGTTTCGCCTCCCTCCTGCACAACACTCATGGTTCCACTCTCGATTTCCATGCCTGCTCTTGGGTTGCCTGGGCACACTTATGAACTGAAGGATTTTATATTGAAATCCAGATGGACTTCCCAAAGGAAGTCATTGGTTGAAATGGTTAGGATCCATCATTTGAGTGAGGGGGTCGAGTGGTCAAACCCTGCCCCCTCTGCATTAAATCAGAATGCATCATAAATATCTGTGCATATCATTTTTTAAAAACCTGCCATTTTTATTTTTAATACAATGAGGGTAGTTGGGGGAGTGGGCCTGCATTGGGCGGTCTGCCCCACCATTTCCGCCAGTGCGAATGGAGACGTGGCATGAAGGAGGGTTGGCGGTGGGTTAAAAACCCCCGTCACCTGTTAATATGGGTCGTGGTTTGTGGGTTGGGGCGATGGAGTTGATAGCCCCGCCCCACTCGTATTACTATATATTATAACCGGTGGGTCATGGCTGTTTTTTTTTTATGTTATGATATGCGGAGGGGTTGGCGGGGTTTGACCACCCGTCGACCCTATTTTTTTATATATTTTTGTTTTAATAGCAAAATTTCCCTTTTTTAAAATTTGTTAATTTGACCGAAGGAGTCAAATTAATGACCCCACAATTTCGCCCGTAATCCAACTGGAGCTGGCCAAAATTCGGTGGCCAGAAAAATTCCAATTTGTATCCTCCTTAGTCCGCCACTTCACCAAGTCAACCCTCAAACTTTGACTGCTTCTAAATCCTCCATATAGACTCGGAATTGAGTGTCGTATGCAACGTTGCGATCATGACGACGAGATCTTCAACCTGAATTTATTTATTTGTTTATTTTATTTTTTATGTTATGATATGCGGAGGGGTTGGCAGGGTTTGACCACCCGTCGAACCTATTTTTTTATATATTTTTGTTTTAATAACAAAATTACCCTTTTTGAAAATTTGTTAATTTGACCAAAGGAGTCAAATTAATGACCCCACAATTTCGCCCGTAATCCGGCTGGAGCTGGCCAAAATTCGGTGGCCAGAAAAATTCCAATTTGTATCCTCCTTAGTCTACCACTTCAACAAGTCAACCCTCAAACTTTGACTGCTTCTAAATCCTCGATACAGACTCAGAATTGAGTTTCGTATGCAACGTTGTGATTAGGACGACAAGATATTCAAATTGAACCTCGTTGGAGATCAATATGAACACTTTGATTTTTGAGCCTTTGTACTTAAGCCACTTGTACTTGGACATATTCGATCCACCTAGATCACCATGTATAATGAGGGATGATGTGGCATCCTCTCAAGTTATGGTGGTCAAAACAGGAAGGTCGACTTCTAAGTGGCATAACTTTTGCATACAGACTCTGATTGAGACAATTCTTGTGTCGTTAGAAAGGTCTTTGTGTGTAGAATATACAAAAAAGGTGTCATGGTTAAGAAGAAATGTTTTCTCCTAGTTATTTTTTAATGCCTCAAACTACTCCAGGAACGTTTTAAACCCCAATTTTCCAAATTGGGTCATGCTGGTAAAAATGGTCCTATGAGTTGATTCGTCCATGTTTTCAACTCTATAAGAAATGAGATGGATGAAAAAAATATAATGATCTTATTCAGATCACACATTTCTATTTTGGGAGGCTTTTGGTCCCCAAAAACTTCTACTGAATGAGGTGAGAAATTTTTTCCTCCACTTTCTCTTGGATGTACCATTTAGCCTTGCTTGGAAGTTTTCCTTTCAGCCCAATATACCAAAGGTCATGTTGCCCCTATGTTTTAGTTCTAAAGCTCTTCTAAAAACTCACATCTTCTATCAACTTTTCCCGAGCATATGCTTCCAAGTCCTCTACAAAAGGTAGGACCTATTTTTCTTCTTAATATAGCATGGACAACTCATAGAGCTTCAAATTCTCTACATTCACTATTGATTAAATGCACATATATGGCATTAGACTGAGCCTTTTGGAATTATATCTTACCTTCCTAGTACCTCAAAGGGACCAAATGTTAAAGAGTGAAACTAGGGAATAGTTCCCCTTCCTAGAAGTTTGTTATGAATAATATCTATATCTATATATATATATATATATATATAATAAATGAATAATTAACTAATAATTTGTGTTGAAGAGCCATTTCTCCAAGGACATGACCATTCATGAATGGGTACCTACCTATGTATATAATTGGGACCCTTAGTTGTAATAAAATCATCTCATATTATCTTCTTGTACATATTGTTGATGTTCTATGTTCAATTATTAGCAATGATGATAAGAAATTGAAGTAATTGTTACGAGCATATAACATACCATAAATAATTAACACCATATCATAGAGCCTTGATTTTCTTATGAGGACCCTCTAGCCTCTCCTTATTCAACTGTAGTGATACTCTATCTCCCACCTTGAAGGACCTCTTGTCATGTGATGATCATCCCTAGCCTTATATTTTTCCTATAACTTCTGTAGTGTCTCTCGTACCTGTATATGGATTTTTCTGATCTTCTCAATTTTTTTGTCTAGCCTTAAGTAATTCCTTGTAAGATCCTACCTTATTCTTCCTTGCTTCCTATATGCAATATCAAAAGGTGAAGGTGGAAAATATCCAAAAAAGTTTGAAATGGGGACTTACTAATAGAAGCGTAGACTGTAAATATACACATTTTCATCCCGGGTCTTTGGATGTTTCTGATTGTAACCCCTCAAATGCTTCACCAAAGTCCCGTTGATTACTTTTTTTTTTAATAATATTGTCTTAGAGATAAATCCACAATTGACATTTTAGATTGATGTTTTGAGTCACAAAAAAGACCCATCATCAAGACTAGTTGTTGAGAGAAGGTAAAGAAGGAAGACAAAAAAATAAAAGTAATAAAATAAATAAGGAGAGGTGAGAATAGGTTGGCCCAAAAAGGAAAATGAAATAATAAAATAACGAAAAAAATAATAATAACATAAATTGGAAGAGAGGGATGAACCCTAAAAGATAATTCTTAAAGGAGGAGGAGAAGGAAAACATAGAAAACAAAGAGACCAAGGTAGGAAAGGGGAAGGAAGAGGGAGGAAACAAAGAGGCAAAGGAAGAACAAGAGAAATAGAAGAAGAACCAAAGAAAAAGAGAGAGAAATAATAAATAAAATAAAGGAAGAATGGAAAACCCTAAAAATTAGAGAGAGAGAGAGAGAGAGAGAGAGAGAAGAAAAAAATAGGGAAGGGGGAAAAAAAGAAAAATGAAAAATGAAGGAGGAAAAATGGGGGAAGAAAAGAAGAGAAAATAAAAGTGGGGGTCAATTTTGAGAGATTAATGGGTTCCAAGTTCTACTGACTTCAACTCCCCCATCCTTGTTAAGGTTGTTGGGTTGTTTAATGATCTCCAATGCTTCTCTAAACGTGCCTTTGAAATAATGACCCTCATTAGTGATGATCTTAGTGTCTTCAAGGCATAAGTGGTTTTTATTCTTGGGAAAATGTTCTACAAGGCTGTAGGAGTGTATTGTTTCTTTTTTTATGTCAGCACCATGCTCCTTGAGTCTTATCTTAAATGACCAACCAATGTCTCTAATGTAACACACTCCACAAGAGCAGTTAATCTTATAAACTCCTTTGATCTACAACTAGTCAATCTTATATTTAACAAATCTCATTTTCCCTTTTGTCCGTGGATGGAAAATTATAGACCTCTTCAACTTAATTTCCATGTCCTCCCATAATATAGTCTAAAATGCATTGAGAAATAGTGTGCCCTATCTGAAATGATGCTCCTTGGTATCCTACAGTGCACCTAGACCAGTCCAAAGAATAGGTTCACTACTTCTTGCTCATTGATGGGATTTTTGCATGGCATCATAACACACATTTTTCTAAACCTATCAACTAGCATGAACAAGTATTCATGTTCCTTTGTAGTTGTTGGTAAACATCCCACAAATTCCATGGAAATTATTTCCAAAGGATGAGTGGGTATATCCAAGAGATGATATATACCCTTTATCCTATTACTAGGCTTGCTGGTACAACAAAGCATGCATCCTCTTATGAACCTAGCTACTTTTTCTTGCATCTTGGGACAATATAAATACCTCTACAATTTTTCCACCATCTTCCCTACACAAAAGCACCCTGCAAGCTTGGAGGTGTGAGCCTATCTAATCAGTTGCAGTAATTCACCTTTAGGAACACATAAGTTATCCAACTTATAGAATAACCCATTTTGGAGATGGCAATCAGTTGTGTTGTCACCATCATGCACGTGAATTTATCTTCGCAACTACTGAAACACCTCCTTGATGACCTCATTCTCTAAACATGCATCTTTTTATTCATCATGGGTGGATGGCTACATATGCATCAAATTTCACAAAGTTGTCATATTTGATATGTGTGGCCTTAAAAGCATGTCAACCAACCTTTTTTTGCTTCCTTTCTTATACTTGATCACTAAATTAAGTTGTTGTAAAAGCGCATTGCACTCGTAATGCCCAGTCTCCTATAGATTACTCTGGGCCTACAAGTATTGTAGTGGCTTGTGATATGTTTGGATTATTGTAACAACCCCTGGTTTATTTTCCATGTAAATAAAATAATACCAAGATCATGGGACACATATTCCAATATTAATGGTGGGAAAACATTATAGTGGACATCACTTGTTGTTTAATAATGACTATGGAAATTGGAAAATAAAAAGGGGAAATAATTGGCATTTAGTTATGAAAATATGAGAAATGGAAGGTGAAGACACACAAATTTTCATACAAGGGAAATTAGAGGAAAAATGAAGGAAATGAGACTAATAATAAAAATGCATTGAAGAAACAATTGATGGATTTTATCAATTTAGCATTTGGTTCTCTTTCGCTCATGCACACTTACAGTATTCTTGGAGAAATCTAACCTTCACTTGGATTTGGAGAAAGCAAGAAAATGAAAGCAATGAAGTGCAAGGAGATAGTTGGATCAACAACTACATCAGGCTTGTGACCTCCTTATTGGTTTTTGGATGCATGGTATGTGCATGTGGTTCCTTGGTTATTTATTGTCATTGGCATGAATATTTTCATGTATTGACAGTGGTTTCAACCTTGCCTTTCCATTTCCTGGATATCCATGATGTAGTGGGTCCCCTATTTGGTTTTTTTTTTTATTGGTTCTTAGGTTCCTATGGTTGTGGTTTGGGACAAATTATCTGGAGCCATGAAATATCTTGGGTTCCCTGGAGGCTGTGTGTTGAGATGGGAGAACACTGGGGCCCTGTAATAACTTGAGTTCCCTTGAGGATGTGGGATGAGTTATTATTCCATGGAGCCCTTGACAGCTTGGGTGGAGACCAATATAGTTGATTTTATTGGTTTCTAGACCATATAGGTGAGATCACCCTGATTGAGGGTTGAAGTGGTTTGGCCTCTGGAAGCCTTGCATGGTTTTATTTTGGGTTAAATTTTATGATACCACTTTCATGCTTGGAATATGACATAAGGGTGATTAGCTAAAACAAAGATTTTGGTTCATCTAATCTATGGTCGAGTGGTATGTGGAAGTCCCTGACTTGGTTGGCATTTTCATATCTTAATACGAGTTATTTTCTTATTGTGGTCTTTGAGCACTTTCACTAGTTATTATGATGATATTATGGCTTACTTTTCATAGTTTTTATTCTGGTTATATGTTGGTTATACACTTGGTTTTATGATCATGTCCTCTAGTTATGGCTCTTGTTTAGGATTTGATAAGTTGCTAGATGGTTGATGAATGCATGGGATAACAAGTGTTGTTATAGATATCTTGAGAGGGAATTTAGCCTTCTTCGTGATTCTTCGATGAAATTCAGAAGTTTATGATCCGATATGTATTCATGAACTATAGCTTATATGTTTGCTATATGTTTGAAGAAATGTCTATCTTACATTAGGCATGTCTTGGTCAAGATCTTGCTCAAGCTTTGATTGTTTAGCATTGTTGTCATCATTTTTATGATTCTAGAAAGTTACATGCAATTATGAGTAGTGGTCTAGAGGCTAGCCTAAAAAAGTGGCATACATCTCACAACTGCATGCACTGAACAAGGAAATTTGGGTCATAATCGCATGGATATAGGACTTTGAGTGCGGTTATAGCCTCCAAACCATATGCATGAAGTGTTACGAGTGTGGTTGGGGAGTAAACCTAGTTAAAAAGAGTTTCAACTCAAGGATTGATCACCTAGGGTGGTTGGTAGGCCCCACTTCCATAACTGGAACTTGGATACTGGGTCATATCATAGTGACACTGAGCTCATGTTTACCTTGGAGAGCTTTTCAAAGAGGGTAAATGTGGGAGGGGTAGTTATAGGGTGGTATCAAAGTGGTTTATGTTCTATTTGGGTAATATCTAATACCACGGGGTGGTATTAGAGATTCTAGGTTCAAACACTTGCTATGGATGGGCTAAATTCATTTTGTTATATGTGCATGTTAATTGTGTATATGTCTTCTGTGTAGGAATTGTGGTGTTCATTATTGAAATTTTATGTTATCATGCATGATGTTGATATGTTGATGTCATTATGTATATATATCATGCTAATTTGGACTGACTTTGCATATGTGATAGCCTCCCTTAAAATATACTAAGGTATGATTTGATTATGTCTATATTTGGTTTATCTAACATGACATGTTTGTAGGAGATGGAAGATCAAATATGAAGAGAAGAATGGTGGACTGCAGTTCACATAAATCCCCTTACAAGTCTGATGTGAATTCTATGGAATGGAAAAGGTCAGTTGGGTAGAAAGGAAAATAATAGTCTCTTGATTTAGAAGATATGATAAGAATTTTGAAGGAAGGGATTAGAAGTTGTGAGGCATATAATAACAGGTTGATTAAGGGACATGAAAGAATTTCCAGAGCTCAGGAAAATCAAATATAATTTAATGCAATCATCCTTTAGAGCCTTTCAGATTTGTAGAAATAGGGAGAACTGGGGATCATTTGTGGACAAGAAGAAAAGAAAAATGGGGCATATGGAAGTAGGTCTCATAAAGCACACTGTTTGGACATGGACGACACAGTTAGAGGTGGCAAACCTTTGGATACACCTAACAGGATCCCTAACACTCATGGATTTTATTCTAGTTCTAGTTCTGAGCGACATCATCATCATTACCGCCAATATCCTTATAGGATAAGTGAGAAGCAATATTTTACATAAGATTTCAAGAGTTCTAAGCCTCCTACATTTGATGGGCATGTGAAGAAATTAGAAGATGCAGAAGCATGGATGCTTGGGAAGAAGAAGTTCTTCAGTTTGCATGATTATTCAAAAAATATGAAAGGCAAGAAAGATATCTTCAATCTCAAGGGAAAACTAGATATGCATTGGGAATATGTGAAGTGTGTCAGAGGCATCGGGATAGCGGAGCTAAGTTGGCATGAGTTTAAAAGACTCTTCAGGAAGAAGCGCTTATTTGAGAGATATTATGACATAAAAGCCAAGGAGTTCTAAGAGTTGAAGATGGGTTCCATGACAGATGAAGAGATGAAGAGTACATGACCAAGTTTTTGGAGTTGTTGAGGTATGTTTCCTACCTAAAGGATAATACAAAGGTCCAAAGGTTCATTAGTGTATTTCCTTTAGCATTTAAACATAAGATTGAGTATGATAAGCCTCAATCATTGGAGGAAGTCATCCAGAAGCTAAAGCATTGTTATGAGAATTCCGATTTCAAGTTTGAGCCTAAGCGTGATTCTAAAGGTAATGAGAAGACTAAAGGAAAGTGGGATAAGAAGAGAGGAAGACTTCAGCATGCAAGTGACAAGGAGAATGTGGCACCTTATAAGAAGTTCAATTTAGTTGAAAGAGGACATGGATTTCAGCCCGAGGAGAAGAATAAGGGTAATGGAGGAAATCCTTTGAGGTGTTTGACTTGTGGTGGAGAGCATCACAAGAGTGAGTTCCCATAGCACCAAGGTGGTTGGCCTCAAATTTATAGTGCTAAGGTGATACAGAAAACTGGGGATGTTGGTTAGAGTATTCCTCATATTTATGCAACATTAGATAGCAGGAAAACTGAACATTAAGCATCCATTATCGATATGGAAGTTAAGCTTCATGATCAGGTTGTTTCCATTTTTATTGATCCTCGATCTAATTATAGTTATATCAGTCCTAACCTATTGGATAAGTGTTTCTTGAATAAAGAAATGCATGCAAAATCTTGATTGGTGCAGTTGGCTACAGGGACCAAGAGAAGAGTTCATAATTGGGTGAGATCTTATGAATTTGATTTGAATGGTATTGTTGGACACCTAATCCTCCTAGGTTTAGTGTGGAAGGCGAATGGTGAATAGGGATTCCAAGAGACCTTCGAATGTGGAATCCATGAGTCACACATAATGTACTATAAATGTATATCATTGTGAATAATATGCAACTCACGCTTATCTTTCATATTCTCGTGTGCTTATCATGCCTAAGTTTAACATGGTATTAGAGCTTAGGCCAGACCTAGGCATTTTCATATTCTGTAATCTATTTGGCATGTCAGCTATATCCACTCCACCTAGGAGCTCTCTTACACGATGCCCTACATGTTTCCCTCTCTTTCACGCTGCCCGGACTGTGCTCCTCCTCTAGAGCTCGTCAGTCAGACCCGTGTCTCTCTGAATTTGAGCTTTGCTCCAAAAAAACACACTTTTAGTATTATTACTCTCAATCTTTTAAATTTTTACTAGTTCTCCTACCCTCTCTGCTAGACAGGCCTGCGTGTCAGGCCATCAATTTCACACCTGACAGTTCATAACATTTTTTGAAACAATTGAAGAAGACAACGATTCATTTTATCAATGACTTGTCCAAGCACGTTATTCTATTTTGCATTGAACGTTATTCTTTCGTTGTTGACTATCCCATTCTGCTCCAATAGAACTCTCTAATAACCAAACTCATCTCATTTTGCTTGTTGGCTCCATGTGTCTGTATCTAGATTTGAAGTAACATCAACGAGATTTACATTGAGAACGACTCCCTTAGCCTGAATAATAATTTTTATCTCCCTTGACACCCGACTGCGACTATTGCTTAACCTCCCTCAGAGCTCCGCCCTCTCATCCTTGGGGCTCCATATCAATTGAGTTAGAACTTTGAGCAGTAGTAGCTTTTTCAGTCTCAGCCTGCAAACATAAATTATGTATGTCGAAAAATTTGGCATGGAAATGAAGTCCAACTAAACCAATCATCTCAGATCTTCGAGAAGTAGCTTCTTTGTTAATATCAGCCTTTTGTTGCGGAAACTGGTTCCTCCTCTCTCTCTCATCCAAGAATCTCTGTAGAAATCATTTGAGTCTTTGACCATTATCAGATAGTGAAGAAATGTGTCCTCACTCCAATAATATTTTGGTTCTTGCAATTTTTCCATCCAAAGCAATGTCCTCGAGGCCTTAAATTTCATTTTTGTGAAGTGAATCTATTTTTTTTATCCTTGGCTTTATTGAAAACTGGAAAAAATCATATCCTATCATTCATGGGTTAAGGATAGCTCTCAATATCTGCGAGAGTTTTCATAATTTGATCACATTCGACGAGTCTTTGGTCTACTACAGGGCCAACTTTACCATCGTTTGGTATTACAAAACTTGTTCTATTTTTCTCTAAGGCCGCATATTTGGTTTCCTCCGGTGGCTTAGCATATTTATGGTTGAAATTTTCATTGAAAAGGATGGACAAAGACTCATTTACGGTTTCCGCTAAAAGTTGATGTTGATCAAAACTTATATGAACGGGTTGATTGACGATATCGGGCTTATGCCAGAAAGATGTAAGGCCCGCCTTCACTCTGCCCTCCACCATGGCTTTTTGGTGCCCCTACACCATCACGACTGCACTACGTCGGTCCTCACACTGCACCTACCATGGTAATTCGAACTATTGGAGCCACAAACACTCCCTCGACCCAACGTTTGGCACATCTTCCACTCCAGCGTTTGGAAACTCTTCTGCTCCAGCATTTGCAACCTCTTTGACACCAAATTTTGGTGCAACTTTGACATCTGCATTAATTTATACGACATGTACTCCATTTTTTGCAGAGAAACAACCAGAGGGACAACTTTCGGATTGTGAGTAACAAAAAAAAAGTTGAATTCTGAGACCAAATTATTCGAAATCTGAAATTTCAATTTCAAATTCGCGTAGTTTGCAACAATACGCTACCTCTTTCACAGTCGACCCATACTCCTGCAAATACTCCAGCATTCCACTTCTCCTCAGCTCTGTTCAACTGTAAATATAAATGATTTTTTATATATTTAGCACCATTTATAGCTGGCAGCGACACATAGAAATTTGTTGTGGAACGCGTTAAACTATGGTGCGTTAATTGAGTTTTGAAGGGTTGCCTGATTTGAAAGCGTGGTGTTGAATGGTGTATGCTTCGCTTATGTTTGTTTTGAATTTGACACTGCTCGAGGGATCCAAAATATTTCATGCATAAGATTGAAGAAGGAAATTCTCTTAGTGGCATTACTAAATGATTTAAGGTAATTGGAATTTTTTTGAATCTCTAGTGTAGTGTGTTGTTTTTTTCTAGGATACATATGTGCCTTGCCCTAGTCATATGTAGTCACATTTGACTTGTTCCCATATACCGTAGACATTTATGTCTGCATTATCTATTCAATGATGGTTTGATGCAAAACTACTATTCTTCATTTTTTGAAATCTTCGAAAGTTGGGGTTTCTATATTAGGATTATTGAGCATTAATTTTTGCTGAGATAATTGCAAAAGTTGATGAAATTTTGGAGTGCTTGAACACTTTGGTACTCTCCACCATCGATGATACGGTAAATGTGAGAAAATTTTCTCTCTTTAATATTCAAACCTGTCTACAAAATGCACTAGACAAGATTGAATTTTTGCAGCTTGAGTCAGAGCTACATCGAGATGAGCTTCAACAGAAGAGTCATTGTTTTGAACATGTTTGTGTTCATAATATTGAGACAAACTCCCATCATCAACAAGAAAATTTTTAGATCACTGAACCCGGTACAAGAGTAGATTTGAATGCAGAAGAAAAAATCCAGCCTGCACTTCCCAAGCCCATCATTAAACCTTGGGAAGAGCTTGTCCATAAAAAGCACAGAACAAAACTTGGATATGACAAGGAGGTTTCCTTTCATATTACAAACTATTCCAAGCCAATCAAATTTAAAAGTGCAGGATTTCTTTATGATAGTTCACTTTCAACTGTTCCAGATTCTACTCCTCTTCCACAATAACCACAACAGATTGTGAAATGCCAACACTATGACCGAGTTGGCCATATGAAATATCATTATTTTGATCTTCACTCGTGCAAACATTGTGGTCAACACACCCATTCTTCACATATATGCTTCAGAAACAAGCCTCCTACAAAAAGAAATATTCACCTTGGATGGATCGCTTCTTGGCAATGGGCATCAATAGCCAGAAACATGTTTCGGTCATATGTCATAACTTGTTCTAGAGTATTAAACAATCTTGTAGTTGAGTTTTCACCATCATCTCACCTTGTATCTTAAAGGGGGGAAATGATGGTCATATACAAGCTTCAAAGCCACTTCAAGTGAGCGTGAGTCTCAACATGTTATTCCAGGTTCAGAGTTGTAGCCAGAGACATAGATGCCCATGAGAATGCCTTTGGTTGGTAGTCAACCTTAAACCATCCATGAGAGGTTGATATTATTCCTCTTCAATTAATTCAAGACACTTCCTCTATCAGAAGAATTCATATTCTTACCAGTTTTTATAGAGTTCTAGTAATTTCATCAAGCATTCCAAAGTTGGTGGTCATCCTTAAACCATAGTAGGTTGTAGAACTCCCTTCTTCCAAGTTGAAGGCCTCTCTCTTCAAAATATTAGGAGCACTTCCTCTAGCAGAAGACCTTATCTTCTTTCCTATTAGGTCCCTATATTACTAGCGTAGTCCATTATTGTTGTCAGTGAAGCACCCTTATTGTTATTGTTGTACCCCTGTAACCCCCATATTGTTATTATTGTTCCCTTACATTGTTATTGTTAGGTTGGCTAGGATTATATTGTGACCCCATGAACTCCTATATATAGAAGGAGGTTTTTTCATTTGTATCATCCAAGAATTGTTCATTTATGTAATGTAAAGAAGGTTTCCCCCTCGAAGTGGCTTATTTCTAGGGTGTTGATATTTCTTTTCTTCTATTTTTGGAGTTAGTTTCATAACATTTGGTATCAAAGCTTTTGATTCTATGGTTTCGCTACTTCAAACGAGACATCGTGGAATTTTAGCTATAAGGATTTTTCTACGAAGTTTCAGAAGCTGAAATTTTCACCACGCGAAGCCACAATCCCGAAGAACTTTGTGTAAAAATTTCAGATCTTGGTTCGCAATATTTTCGGAGATATGATCTATGGACGTTAGGATTTTTTCATGCTCCCGAATTTCATCTAAAAGAGGTGACCTTGGGAAAATCATCATAACTCTCTCTCTCTTTGAGCATCGATTTAGAACTCTGTAAAAGGTGGTCGCAAGTACACAGACTGTAGTTTCCTGTGTATCAATTTCATAGCCAAATGAGGAAACAATGACACGTGGAATGACGTACAAGTTCACTCTGCTGAACCAATCCATAATTAAGTCATTGCGGGAGATTGGTCATAACTTTGACTTGAAGAATCCAAATCAGGTCAGACCTATGGCATTAGAAAGAAGCTTCAGAGGGCTACTATAGGACTGAAGATAAAATCTTAGGGATCCAAAATTACAGAGATACATCAGTTTCAATATTGAGCTCCTCAAAATCAAGAAAAAGGTGTGTATTTTTTTTCGAATTGCATAAGTCTTGTTTGAAAAATCAGTTTGAAGTGATTCCAAGGGCATATTGAAGCACAGAGCACGTATTGGGCCCAGTAACTTTCTTAAAAAGTTAATCAATATCCATTAAGCCCCTAATACCCACATGACCAAAGAGTGAATACGTGCAACATGATTTATCAAAATTACAAGAGCAAGTGCACCAAATTTCGCTCTCGCAAAGAGCAGCAAAAAATGAAATGGATGTTTTTAAGAAAGGCATGGAAGCTAATATGGATGGTTTTAAGAAATACGGTGAAATATATGATGGGGATATTTTCTAGAATGGCATGAAGACATGGAAGAAAAATGGAAGGTTTGAAGGGAAGACATGAAGGTTTAACATGTTTGACAAAGTTGATACAAGAAATGTTTCCTAATGGTGAAAAGATAGTAGAAGAACCCATGATGAGAACAAAATAAATGTTAATCATGATTTCATAAACTCTAATGTTGGCGGGAAGAACCACCATATTCCAAAAATGGATATGAGGAAGTTTGATGGAAAGGATCCTGTAACATGGATACTACAGATGGAGCAATATTTTGATCTCCATAACGTGCAAAACACACAAAAGGCACACATTGCAACTTTACATTTAGAACAAAATACATTTGTATGGTATCAATGGCTTTGCTCCCGTAAAAAAATTGTCACTTGGTCAATTTTTACGGAGGAAATGATAGCACATTATGAGGATACAAAGACAAACACCTTCTTTAGCCAATTGATAAATCTCAAACAAAAGGGTTCAGTGGTGGAGCACATTGAGGACTTCCAAAAATTGAATATAAGAGTAACTAGTATTCCATAGGAACACAATATTGATGTCTTCATAGGGACTTTAAAGGATAACATCCAACATGAGGTTCACCTTTGGGAATTCGATTCATTGGAGAAGGCATTCAAATTTGCAAGAAAAATTAAATGTAAAATTATCGTGACAAGGAAGCCTACCACTCACATCTATAAAGATGGAAGTGTTGCTACTCCTAGACTTCCACAACCTACAAGGTTGACATCACAAAAATTGGAAGAAAAAAGAGCAAAATGGATTTGCTACAATTTTGATATCGAATACACTAAAGGTCATGATTGTGCTGAGAAGAAATTGTTTTATATAGATTGTGAAGAGGAGGAATAAAATGAACAAGAAACTTCAAAAGAAGAGGATATACACAAGGAACCAACCCTAGAGAAAGAAGAAATGAGTTCGACCATATCATATAATGAATTGGCAGTAATTACCACTCCTCAAACTCTTAAGATAGAAGGGCATATCAAGAATAAAAAGGTAATATTGTTGATTGATTCGAGTAGTACCCATAATTTTATTCATTGTAAGGTAGCCAAGGAATTGAAATGCTTCCTATACCCAACACCAGAATGTCAAGTGATGGTTGCAAATGGAGGAACTGTAAATTGCTTTGGAAAATGACATATCAAGCTAACCATGGGGGAATATGTATTGAATAGTCCAATGCTTTCCATTCCAATGGGAGGTGGTGATGTTGTACTAGGAGTACAATGGTTATAATATTTGGGGACGATAGCTTTTAATTTTCAAGAACTTTTTTTGAAATTTTTTTCGAAAGGAAAGGAAGTCGAATTACGAGGTATCGCAGGGAAGTCAGGAAATATAATAAGCTCTAATGTCATGAAAAGGCTTCTGAAGAAAGAACAACAAGGTGTAATTGCACAATTATGCTCACTATAAGTTACAACATCAAAATCATCTATTTCTCCAAATCTCCAAAAATTCTTGGACAATCATTCCAAGGTGTTTGAAACTCCCAAAGGACTCCCACCTATTCGTGATCATGATCATGCTATTCATTTGGTTCCAAGAAGTATTCCTCCAAACATCAGGCCTTACAGATATCTTTATGTTCAAACAAGAAAAATTGAATGTATGATTGCATAAATGTTAGAGGTTGGTATACTTCAACCTAGTCAAAGTTCTTTCTTTGCTCTACTATTATTGGGGCACAAGAAATATGGATCATGGTGCATGTGTCTAGATTATAGGGAACTCAATAAGCTCATTATTAAAGATAAATTTCCAATTCTGGTTATTTATGAATTATTGGATGAATTACATGGAGCAATTTATTTTACCAAGTTGGATCTTCATTCAGGATATCATCAAATTAGAATGAAGACTAAAGATATTCTGAAAACAACATTTCAAACTCATGAGGGTCATTATGAATTTTTGGTCATGTCTTTTGGCCTTACCAATACACCTTCTACATTTCAAGGGTTGATGAATTCCATTTTCAAACCCTTCCTTAGAAAATTCGTGTTATTATTTTTTGATGATATACTAATCTACAATAGGTCTTGGAAGGATCATGTTCAACATGTTGACATGGTGCTCAAACTATTGGATGAGAAACAATGATATGCAAAAACCTCCAAATGTTTCTTTGGAGTACAAGAGGTGGAATATCTGGGTCATATTGTATCTCACGAGGGTGTTAAGGTAGACCCTAACAAAATTAAATCCATTAAGGAATGGAAAGTACCCACAACCATAAAGCAGTTGCAAGGATTTATCGGGTTAACAAGGTATTATTGCATGTTTGTTAAGAATTATGGGAGAATAGCAGCACCTCTAACAACATTATTGAAGAAATATGCATTTTCGTGGACTTCTGAAGCAACTAAGGCCTTTGAATATCTCAAAGAGGCAATGTGCCTAGCACCAGTATTAGCTATGCCAGACTTCAAAAAAACCTTTATTATGGAATATGATGCCTCAGGAAATGGAATTGGTGTTGTTTTAATGCAAGAAGGAAGAACCATTGCTTTTGAAAGTCGTCCAATCAAAGGAAAGTATTTACAGATAGCTATTTATGAGAAGGAAATGTTGGCAATACTACATGCACTAAATAAATGGTGACCTTACCTAATGGGAATATACTTCAAGGTAAAAACTAATAATGATAGTCTTAAACACTTTTTGGAACAAAGGCTATCTTTAGAAGAGCAGCAAAAATGGGTCACAAAGATGTTGGGTTATGACTTTGAAATCATCTACAAAAAGGGAAGCTAAATGTTGTTGCAGATGCACTGTCAAGAAAGGATGAAGAGGTGGAAGCATTGCTTTTTTTGAGATTCAACAAGATGATGAACTTAGTGAAAAGAGTTGCCTTCACTAAGTGGGCCCCACAGGCTATTTTTGGTGCAAAGTCTATTTTTAGACTATATCTATTTTTAGACATGTCGATCATATTCTATGAGTTGCAGGGTGCTATTTGTGGATGGTTGGTCAAGTTGGAAAATTATATGGACTTCTATTTTTAGACATTTTGGGCTAAGTCTATTTTTAGACTGCCAGTCTCAAAATAGACATGTCCGATATTATTAGCTCTTAATAATATTTGGACTCTAAACATTATCTTATTCTCTTGGAGCACTGAAATTCAGTTAACAAAATTTTCAGATCAGTTAGCTGAAAGAATTACGCAATTCCTAGAGCTATTGGTGGTTCATGCATGGAGGACTTCAGTTAGAACTCAAGTGGTAGAGTTTGGTGAAGTTGGAGAAGTAGTTGGTGGAGTTGGTTTTTAGTTTAACTACACTTGTGGAGTTAAACTCAGTTGAAATGATTGTGTCTATTTCTAACTGATTGATACTTTCAGTGGAGTTAAGTGAATTAATCAGTTAAATTAATTCACTAAATAATAACTCATTATTTAACTGGACAGAGACAACAGTTAACTACAGTGCAGAACAGATCAGTGGAGACTCAGTGGAGAGATTGGTGAAAGAGCAAGTGTAACTATCAGTTGTGACTATAGTGTTGCATTGTATGCACCACACATTCATTGGAGATGCCAATGAGGATTGCGTGAGCAAGGCTGGAGAAATTCGAACACATCTAGAGCCATTCTTCAACAGGGATTGCTCAGTAGAGGCAGGCTATCAGGAGGGCAAAAATCAGTGCAAATTTTTGTTGATTGTCCTTGATTAGTGTGTAGCGATTATATTGTACTGAGAGCTTGATATGATCAGCTTTATATGAGGATTGTTACATGATCTCTATGAAATATATTATATACAAATAGTTGGGGTTTACAGCTTCAGGCTTTCCCGCTAAACAACTATGTTAATGTGTGTGAATTTTTATTGTTTCATGTGTGCATTGCAATCTTGATTTAATTTCCGCAAATGATCAATGGTGGAATAGATTCTGTATTTTGCATGAAGTTAAAATAATGTGAGATCAGGAGAATCTTGGGCATATAACACATAAGTTATATAATTTCTGCATGGTATCAGAGCAGTGTTGATCATTGGAGGAGATTGCAATTATTGAAGCGGTTGAGTTTTGTGCTGGTGGAATTCGAATTTGCTGTAGTGTTTTCTTGGTGTTGAAGTTGAGCATTCATTGAAATGTCTTTCAACGGATTGCGATTGGAGTATGCCCTTGAGGGCAGCTCGAATTACATAGCATGGAAGGACAGGATGGAGGCAGTGCTGGATGATAATGGGTTGAAGGAGTTCATATATGTTGATATTCCGAAGCCTGCTTCTAGCGATGTAGCCACACTTGACGCATGGCAAAAGAAGGTAGAAAAGTGTCGAAGGATTCTGTTGGAAGGTGTGAAGGACCACATTGTGTCCAGCCTTCACGGGAAAGCCACTCCATTCTTAATGTTGAAGGCTTTGACAGACTTGTTCCAAAGAAGAACTGACCAGAGGAAGTTGCCGCTTAAAGACAAGCTCAGAAAAATAAAAATGGAGAAAGGCGACAATATACCAAAATACCTCACGAAGATTGTCCACTGCAAGGATGAGCTGGGAAGTGTGGGGGTTACTGTTGATGAAGAAGACTTGGTGAGCTTGGCTCTCCTTGGGCTTCCGAAGAGTTGGCATAGCTACGAAGACTCTATCAATTGCAGGTAGATGGATGCGCTGCAATGGCAGGCAAAGCAGAAGGAGTGGTGAGCCGAGATGAGGGCGAATTGTGGCACAGGAGATTGGGCCATCTTCACCATGGCGCTTTGAAAATTTTGCAGCATATTTCTACCGGGCTTCCCAAAGGTACACTTGCATAGTCAGATCAATGTAAGGGATGTACTTTGGGAAAATTTGTGAAGACCACTTTTCATGAGAATGATAGTCGTGCTTCAACGATCCTTGAGAGAATTCACACAGACGTGTCTGGAACTTTCTCGGTTGCTTCAACAACAAAGCACAGGTATTATGTGATATTTGTTGATGAATTTTGTCGTAAGTGATGGATCTTCTTCATGCAAAAGAAGAGTGAGACATACTCAAAGTTCCGTGAGTTCAAGGTGCTGGTTGAGAAAGAGTTGGGGAAGCAAGTGAAAGCTCTCCAAAGCAATAATGGTGGTGAATGCATCTCTGGTGAATTCAAAGACTTCTGTGGCAAAGAAGGAATTCGAAGAGAACTCATAGCGCCTCATAACCCACAGCAAAATGGGGTCACTGAGAGGAAGAACAGAACGATCGTGAGTGATACACGGGCGATGTTGCATGATCAGGGCCTTCCCATACACTTGTGGGCTGAGGCATGCAACACTGCGGTTTATGTGCAAAACCGTTGTCCTCATAGAGTACTTGGCATGAGTACACCCGAAGAGGTGTTTTCTGGTAAGAAGCCTGATATTTCTCATTTGAAGATTTTTGGCTCACCTGTTTACATTCATGTGACGAAGGATGCCATGAAGAAGCTGGAGCCAACCGCAGAGGTTGGGATATTTGTGGGGTACACAGAAACACCCCACAATTATCGTGTGTATTTTCCAGATAGTTGAATGACTGTCATGCGACGGGATATCAAATTTCATGAGGAGAAAGCCATGAAGTTGTCGCTTGAGAGGGAGCTACACTTGCATGCAGAGGAGGAGCTACTTGTTCCTAAAGATGAGCCTCAAGATGTGGATTAGCCACAAGAGGAGGTTTATGGAGTGGAATAAACCACTCATTCAGCGCCAAACATCAGAGGGCAGAAGCGCGCTACAAAAGCTGAGCGACTGAATCTTGATGCAGTGCAGAATGTAGGAGTTCCTACATCACAGCGCAGACAGAGACAATCACTTGACCGATTTACTGAATACATTGCTTTGATGAGCAAGTGTATCGTGACGGAGCCATCCTCTTTCGAGGAAGCTATGGAGGATCCCTCATGGGTAGATGCCATGGTGGAAGAGTGCAATTCGATTGTCAGAAACAGTGCATGGGAGATTGTCCCAAGGCTGGAAGGGAAATCAGTGGTAGGTTCGAGATGGATCTACAAAGTGAAGTAAACTGTTGATGGGAGCGTTGAGAAGTATAAGACAAGATTTTTTTCTCGGGGCTTCTCACAAATCAAGGGGATCGAATATGAAGAAACCTTTGCACATGTCGCAAGGTATTATTCCATACAGGCCATCGTTGCTCTCTCAGCACAGATGGGTTGGCTCATTTATCAGATGAATGTGAAGACTGTGTTCCTCAATGGAATCATTAAGGAGGAGGTGTACATTGATCAGCTTGAAGGATTCGAAATCTTCAGCAGCGAGTCGCATGTGTGCAGGCTCAAAAGAGCATTGTATGGGCTAAAACAAGCACCTCATGCTTGGTACACATGGATAGACAGTTATTTCACCGGGCTTGGTTTCACCAAGAGTGAGGCGGATCCAAACCTATACCAGATTGTGGTGGAGCGTAAGCTTTTGATCATTGTGCTTTATATATATGATTTAATACTAAAGAGTGATGAACTGTTGATACACTAATGCAAGGCAGATCTTGCAAAGGAGTTCAAGATGAAGGACTTGGGCCTCCTTCATTATTTCCTGGGATTGGAAATTTGGCAGCGGAAAGGTGAACTGTTTGTGTCTCAAGGCAAGTACGCCCAGGAGATACTGGAGAAGTTTCACATGCAAGGCTACAAGCCTATCAACACTCCTCTTCCTGGTGGTTGGAGGAAGGAGGATGCTACATTGGCAGAGGTAGTGGATGCCATTGTTTATCGAGAGTTGGTTGGTTCGCTCATGTATTTAGTCAATACACAACCAGACATATGCTATGTGGTGAACCAACTTTCACAAGCGATGGTTAAGCCTACCACGCTCTTTTGGAAGGCATGCAAGCATGTCCTGAGGTATCTCAGGGGCACATATGAGTATGGATTGTGGTATAGACAGTCAGATGAAGTGAAGCTGCATGGATTCACGGATGCAGATTGGGCAGGAAGCCCAATAGACAGAAAGAGCACATCTGAAGGGATTTTCATTATCGGATCTACAATAGTTTCTTGGTACAGAAGGAAACAAAGATCTGTGGCACTCAGTTTAGTGGAGGCCAAGTACATGGCAGCAAGTTTGGCTGCATGCGAGGCTATATGGATGAGGAAGATCCCGGTTGGTTTGTTTGGTTCTCATTTAGATCCTACTGTGATATATTGTGATAATCAGAGTTACATTAAACTCTCGGTTAATCCAGTATTTCATGATAGATGTAAACATATTGAAATCCGGTACTATCATATCAGAGATTGTGTGCAACAGAGGATCATGTTTCTTTCTTACATTCCTACGGAAGATCAGGATGCAGATATTCTGACGAAGGCACTCACCAGGAGCAAATTCGAATACCATAGAGACAGGATCGGGGTGGCAGATAATCTCTATCTTGTTGAGAGGGAGTGTTGAGATTCAACAAGATTATGAGCTTAGTGAAAAGAGTCACCTTCACTAAGTGGGCCCCGCAGGCTATTTTTGGCACAAAGTCTATTTTTAGACATGTCGATCATATTCTATGAGTTGCTGGATGCTATTTGTGGATGGTTGGTCAAGTTGGAAAAATAGATGGACTTCTATTTTTAGAAATTTTGGGCGAAGTCTATTTTTAGACTGCCAGTCTAAAATAGACATGTCGGATATTATTAGCTCTTAATAATATTTGGACTCTAAACATTATCTTATTCTCTTGGAGCACTGAAATTCAGTTAACAGATTGTTCATATCAACTAGCTGAAGGAATTATGCAATTCCTAGAGCTACTGGTGGTTCATGCATGGAGGACTTCAGTTAGAACTCAAGTGGCAAAGTTTGGTGAAGTTGGAGAAATAGTTGGTGGAGTTGGTTTCTAGTTTAACTACACTTGTGGAGTTAAACTTAGTTGAACTGATTGTGTCTATTTCTAACTGATTGATACTTTCAGTGGAGTTGAGTGAATTAATTAGTTAAATTAATTCACTAAATAATAAATCATTATTTAACTGGATAGAGACAACAGTTAACTACAGTGAAGAACAGATCAGTGGAGACTCAGTGGAGAGATTGGTGAAAGAGCAAGTGTGACTATTAGTTGTGACTATAGTGTTGCATTGTATGCACCACACATTCATTGGAGATGCCAATGAGGATTGCGTGAGCAAGGATGGAGCAATTCAAACTCATACAGAGCCATTATTCAGCAGGGATTGCGCAGTAGAGGCAGGCTATTACGAGGGAAAAAATCAGTGCAGATTTTTGCTGATTGTTCTTGATTATTGTTTAGCGATTGTATTGTACTGAGAGCTTGATATGATTCATTTGGGTTCATATAATATGCTTTTTGGCATGGGTTTATTGTTCATTCACATGATTAAAGTGTACTGATATGATAAGTCTATTGAGTGCCTAGATGATGATGGGAGAAGGAGAGTCTTGTAGGGAAATAAGAAGCCTATATGATTGAGAATGGTTACAACTATGCAGGAAAAGCGCAATTGCTAGAAGGGATGTGTATTATTTGTAGTTAATATTTTTATTGATAAAGGGAAGGATGTTGAGGATGATGAAGTTTGGAGGAAGTATAATGTTTTGCGGCAATTTCATGTTGTGTTTCCTGCAAAGATTCTAGAGCTTCTTTCTCATAGAGAGGTGGAATTTTATATTGAGTTAATGTCAGGATTAATACCAACATCTAAGGCACCATACAAGATGAGTACTCCAGAGTTGGTGGAATTGAAGTTACAACTTAAGGAGATGCTTGATAAAGGATAGATATGGCCAAGTGTGTCACCTTGGGGTGCACCAATATTGTTTGTAAGGAAAAATGACACTATTCTGCATTGATTATAGGTATTTGAATAAGGCGAATATCAATAATAGGTATCCTTTTCCGCATATTGATGACTTGTTTTATCAGTTGAAGGAAGAAACAATGTTCTCAAAGATTGATCTGAGATCATGATATCATTAGGTATGCATCAAAGAAGAAGACATCTACAAGACTACATTTCGTACAAGGTATGTACATTATGAGTTTTTGGTGGTTCATTTTGGTCTTACCAAAGGTTCTAAGCACCTTCATGTGTTCGAGAAAATGTGTTCCCCACTGATAAGTTTGTGATGGCCAACACTAATGATATAATCGATATACTTAAAGAATGAGGAAGATAATGTAGAGAAGCTAGAAATAATGTTGAGATTGTTGAGAGAGCATCTACTGTATGGAAAGCTCATCAAGTGCAGTTTCTTTCAATATTAGATTCCCTACCTACAACATGTTGGTTCCAAGGAGGGGATAGTATTGGAACCAAAAACAATTAAATCTATCATGGAGTAGTCAACTCCTAGGAATATGGATGAGGTCAGATAATTTATGGGACTATAAGTTTATTACAGACGGTTCATTAGGAACTTCTCAAGGATTGGATATCATATTACATCTTTGCATAGGAAAGGAAAGAAGTTTGAATGGACCATGGAGTGTGCAACTAGTTTTGAGCAGTTGAAGAATTTGTTTACAAATTCTCTGGTTTTTGAAGATTGCAGATCTTGATAAGGAGTTTGTGGTTTCTAGAGATACTTGCAAGGAAGGACTTAGTGGAGTTCTAATGCAAGAAGGGAAGGTGGTATTCTATGAGTCAAGGAAGTTGAATGAGCACGATTAGAACTATGTGACACATGATATTGAGTTGGAAGATATTATTCATGCATTGAATATGTGGATACATTATCTTCTTTCCAGGAGGTTTGTTCTGATGAGTGATCATAGTGGTTTGAGTTACTTTTTTGACCAACCCAATCCAAATACTTGACAAGCTATATGGTTGGCTACCCTTTGTGAGTTTGACTTTGAGATTAGATACATCAAGGGCAAGGAGAAAAGGGTTGCTTATGCTCTTAATAGGATAGTGTAGGTGAATCACATTTCAGTTGTGAGCTCTTATTCGACAGATTTACAGGAGTGAATATTACATGCACGGAAACATGATGAGAGGTACTTGTTATCACTATACTCATTAAGTGTTGTGAAACATTTCTTGATAGGGTCATATAGGTCACTCACCAAATGGATAAGGTCTCCTAAGCCATTTTAATGTGGTATAGGAGAATTTTTGCATTTTTTAAGCCTATCCTAAGTTTTATGATCACCTCCATTTATGCCTTTTTAGTCAAGTCAGTCCCATATCATGCCAGTTATCATTCCCCATGCATTCAAACTCAAAAGGGCACACATGTTAGTTTTTCAGTTTTTCATAGCGTTTTACACAGATTAAGCATTTAAATCGGCTTAATAGTTTCATAGCTTAACTGTCTTGCCATACAATCAAGGTTTCGCTACGAAAATGTGTTTTTTTAGCCAAAGGGACAAAGTGGTGTGAGGTGTTACTTTTTTATTAGACATGTGAAAGATGAGATCATCTAGTAGGTTATGACAGTAATCCAAATGTGAAATCATAAGGGTTTTTCATCATTCCACCTTCATCACTCCATTTTACATTTCCCCTCCCATACTTGAATTTCATTTTTTTTTAAACAGATCACCCAAGCTCCTCTCTATCATTAACCCTTCAACCTTTACATGTAAATCATCTTAATGTCATCCTTGAAGAGTTTAGCTTTGTGGCAAATAGCTTGCTGTCAAATTTGTGTTTACAAGTGTCACCTTTTTAAGAGGGCAGCTTGGTTATAAAGGGAGATCACCATGAAGGAGAAATCATGAAAAGAAGGATGTGTGGTTAGATAGAAGCTCATGGACCTTAAGATATTCATGGAGGAACCTAGTTTTGCTGAAGCATTCACCAATTCAGGTTGCTCGAATTTCTGCTGGAGCTAACAAGGAATTTGTTGTGTTTTGGACTGTGTGAGTAGTCAATTTCAAGCGAATATTATGTATGAAAAGAGATGAATTATGAAATAATTAGAGAGGTTATTTTCAAGCATAGAACAAGGAAAATAACCTCCTTCACTTTTCTCACATGTGCTACCAGTTTGGAGATTCAAAGATGTCTCTGGGACCTATTTTCAAAATCCAAAATTTTCCTGTTTTATACATATTTTTCTAATGCAGATTATGGACATCTAGAGATGGTTTTAAAAAAACAAAGAGATTTTTTTCTTAAAAACATACTTACCTACAAAAACCTCCTTCATTTTTGCAACAACTATCAATATAGGGAGATCAAAGCTCATCTCTGAACCCTATTTTTTCAAAAAAACAGAGTCATTTTATTGATGAATAAACTTGCTTAAGGTGAAAATGATGTTGTTTGAAGAGGGTAAGAGGAAATTTTGTCTTATCATAGTTCATTATATCACTTTTCAGACCTGCGGGTGAAATTTGGAAGAAAAAGGAAGATTTTGAATTTTCTCCATAATTAGGTAGTTTCGTAGCGTACTCCAGGCTTGAAGCCAGAAAAACGCTACGAAATTTCTGAAGATGCTATTTTGATTTAAAGGGTGGTTAAACTTGAAATTAAAGCTTGGGAAATTTTTTTATTAGCTCTTTAAACATATCAAACATATCCATGAAAGAAAAGAGAGCTAAGAGGTGGTGGACATGGGTAAATTAAATTTTCTACCAAAAGTTGCTACGAAACTACCTTGTTTTCCCCTATTTTGGCAGCAAGTTAGATTTTGAAGAAATTTCGATTTGAAAGGTTGCATTAAAGTTCAGTTGATCATATGGAGAAGTCAAATATGGTGAGAAGAATATTTTCATACAGGTTTGGTCCACGGAGTTGTCCAATTCATCTTCAAACTACCATTCATTATGGAGGTACCTTATTATGTGAGATGGCAACAACTCCTGAAAAATATGAAGAACAATTTCATGAACTCAATGAGGATATTTATGTTTGATTGTGATTAGTGTGGTTAAATCACATGTTTCTTTTTATGTAGTTGGATTATCCTTTAAGATAAAGATGTAATAAATAGGTGGTTGAGTTATGTTAGGACTCTAACTCCTAAGTTAGTAGGTGTCAATTTCTAGTTCCAAATATCTAGTTTATGGTTAGATTAGGTGTCAAAGGAAGAATTTGAAGGCTAATATTTTCTGAGAGGATCAATGTAAAGATACCTAAGTCTATTTATAGATAGAAGGTTGAAGGAAAAAAGGTTGGAAGATGTTACTTGTGAGTACTACTATTGTAAATTGTTCTGATCAGTAATAGACAGTGGCTGTGGGATTTCTCTTTCACCTGAGATTCATTTGATGTTTTCATAAAACTTGTCCTATGTACCTTGCTATTTTATTTCAATATATTAATGTTTGATTACTCAGAATTCATGCTTCTCATGCTCTGACTTCCTTCAAGAATTAAACTATTGTATATCTTTCTCAATATCCTGCTTCCAATATCTTAATGTTCATTACTCATAATTCATGTTTCTCATGCTCTAATTTCCTTTGAACATTTATCTATTGAGTAAATTCTGTGTGTGTTGTCCTTTCATTTAAATATCTACATGCCTTAGCTTCCACAAGGAGAGCCATTGTCATTGAGTTCTTTAGCACTGACTCCATAAGCCCAATGGTAGCAAATCTTCTACATTTTCCACCTACAATCATATACAATCAAGTCATTATCATAGAGTTAGCCATATAATAGAGTTTTCATTTCAAATATTTTGATAAGTTGAGAGAGCCCTCTAAGTCTGAAGAGGCTAATCTTTAGTCAAAAGATAATTTGAAATAGTTACTCCAAGTTGACCATTGCAGCAGCCCAACAGGACTCAATTTGGTGATAACTTAAGGCTGCTGTCGAGGAGGAAGGTCTAAATTTTCTCCTCGGAAAGAAAAGGTTCAGATTTGGAATTCTCACAGGAACGAAGCCAAGCACAGAGAAGGTTGTACCATTCACCGGCGACTCTATCTGCTCAATATCCCGAGCTTCAAGTTCGTAGCGACTACTGGGAAGAATCGAGTTTTCAGAACATTCATGGTGATCCAAGATGACAGGGTATGTGGCAAACCCTTTATATGATGAAATGTTACAGTGTAAGGAATGAGTTAGAAGAATTTTAGATAGATGAACATTTCTCCACCATATTATTTCGTTGTTTGAAATCCAATCAACTCACACCTGAAAATAAATTTTGTTTTCTTCGTTTAGCTGTTGAAATATTAGAGAATGAAATTGAACTATTCAATGTTAAAATTGGATCATATGATTCTTTAAACTAAACAGCTTTTGAAGGTCTTCCTCCTCCAAAAAAGGAGGAAATTGTTATACCATCTGACTTGTAGATAGAGGAAGAATATGGTTATGAGCTTGATATTGTAGAGTTGGAGTCAAGTTTCATCCTTGATGAAGAAAATGAAAAGGATACCCGAGATCAATTTGTCACTCAAAGCTTAAAAGGGATATCAATAAATTATGTCTTCCTTGATCCCATAGCTGATTACATGGAAGAGTTATATAGTACAAATTTCCAATTATGTTTTCATTGTGAAAATCAAACTCATATTATCTTACCTTTACCATTTTGAATACAGTTTTCTTTTGGTTCAAGTGCAGTCAAGGAGTACAGGTATTAGATCATCTCATTGACTGGATTTATTGGAGGTTTCATGTTGCTTGAATCAAACATGAAAATTGTAGCTGTTAGGGTAGGTAGGAGTGTGTGTGAATAAGCTCAAAGTAGACTGAGCATCTTTTCAATAGGTACAAATTTGGTTTTTCAGCAGTAATCATCAAGCTTGAGCCCGAGGTGAAGGCCATAAGAGTTTGAAGAAGGCTTGGAAAATTTCAAAAGTTTATTTCCAAAAATATGGATGGCACTGGAACTACAGGTTCTTTGGTGTACCACATGGGCACACCATCCCAAGTGGATCCACGTTATCACTCATTAAGTTTTAAAACTTTCATTGATAGGGTCATGCAAGCCAGTCACCAAATGATTAAAGGTCTCCTCAAGCTATTTTAATGGGTATAGAATTTTTTTGCATTTTTTTTAAGCCTATCCTAAGTTTTAGATCACCTCCATTTATGTTATTTCAACAACTGCAATTCCATATCATGTCGGGGCTATTCCCCATACATTCAAACTCAAAAGGGCACACCTACCAGTTTTTCGTATTTTCGTAGCGATTTACAAAGGAAATATGCAGATTTTACTGCGAAACAGCTTAATAGTTTCGTAGTGAACCTATCAAAAACCTAATTGAATTTAATATGAAAATGTGTTTTTTCAACCAAAGGGCCAAAGTGGTGTGAGGTGTCACTTTTTTATTAGACAGGTGAAAGATGAGATCACCTAGTAGGTTATGACATTCATCCAAATGTGAAATCATAAGGGTTTGTCATCATTCCACCTTCATCACTCCATTTGACATTTTCCCTCTCATACTTGAATTTAATTTTTTTTTAAATAGATCACCCGAGATCCTCTCTTTCATTAACCCTTCATCCTTTGCGTGTAAATCATCTCAGTGTCATCCTTGAAGAGTTTAGCTTTGTGGAAAGCAACTTGCTGTCAAATTTGTCTTTACAAGTGTCACCTTTTTACGAGGGCAGCTTGGTTATAAAGGGAGATGGCCATGAAGGAGAAATCATAAAAAGGAGGCTCTGTGGTTAGAGAGAAACTCATGGACCTTAAGATATTCATGGAGGAACCTAGTTTTGCTAAAGCATTCACCAATTCAGGTTGCTTGAATTTCTGCTGGAGCTAACAAGGAATTTGTTGTGTTTTGGACTGTGTGAGAAGTCAATTTCAAGCGAATATTATGGATGAAAAGAGATGAATTATGCAATACCTAAATAGGTTACTATCAAGCACAGAAAAAGGAAAAATAACCTCCTTCACTTTTCTCACAGGTGCTACCAGTTTGGATATTTAAAGATGTCTCTCGGACCTATTTTCATAATCCAGAATTTTCCTATTTTATACATATTGTTCTAAAGCTAGTTATGGACAGCTGGAGATGGTTTTCAAAAAAAAAAGAGAGGTTTTTATTCATAACATACTGAAATAGAAAAACCTCCTTCCGTTTTGCAACAACTATCAAGGACAAGGAGATAAGAGCTCATTTGTGAACCCTATGTTTTCAGAAAAAACAGAGTCATTTTATTGATAAATAAACTTTCTTAAGGTGAAAATGATGCTTTTTGAAGAGGGTAAGAGGTAGGTTTGTCTTATCATAGTTCATTATATCACTTTTCATACATACATGTGAAATTTGGAAGAAAAAGGAATATTTTAAATTTTCTCCATAATTAGGTAGTTTCGTAGCGTACTCCAGGCTTGAAGCCAGAAAAACGGTACGAAATTTCTAAAGATGCTATTTTGCTTTAAAGGGTGGTTAAAATTGAAATTAAAGCTTGGGAAAATTTTTTATTAGCTCTTTAAACATATCAAACAGATCCATGAAAGTAAAGAGAGCTAAGAGGTGGTGGAAATGAGTAAATTAAATTTGCTACCAAAAGTTGCTATGAAACTGCCTTGTTTTCCCCTGTTTTGGCAGCAAGTTAAATTTTGAAGAAATTTCGGTTTTAAAGGTTGAATTAAAGGTTAATTGATCATATGGAGAGGTCAAAGATGGTGAGAAGAATATTTTCATACAGGTTTGGTCCACGGATTTTTCCAACTCATCTTCAAATTACCATTCATTATGGAGGTACTTCATTATGTGAGATGGCAACAACTCCTGAAAAATAGGAAGAACGGTTTCATGAACCCAATGAGGATATTTATGTTTGATTGTGATTAGTGTGGTTAAAGCACATGTTTCTTTTCAATGTAGTTGGATTATCCTTTAAGATAAAGATGTAATAAATAGGTGGTTGAGTTATGTTAGGACTCTAACTCCTAAGTTAGTAGGTGTCAGTTTCTAGTTCCAAATATCTATTTTATGGTTAGATTAGGTGTCAAAGGAAGCATTCAAAGGCTCAGATTTGTTGAGAGGATCAATGTAAAGATACCTAAGTATATTTATAGACAGAAGGTGGAAGGAAAAAAGGTTGGAATATGTTACTTGTGACTACTACTATTGTAAATTGTTCTGATCAGTAATAGACAGTGGTTGTGGGCTTTCTCTTTCACCTGAGATTCATTTGATGTTTTCATAAAACTTGTCCTATGTATCTTACTATTTTATTTCAATATATTAATGTTTGATTACTCAGAATTCATGCTTCTCATGCTCTGACTTCCTTCAAGAATTAAACTATTGTATATCTTTCTCAATATCCTACTTCCAATATCTTAATGTTCATTACTCAGAATTCATGTTTCTCATGCTCTGATTTCCTTTGAACATTTATCTATTGAGTAAATTCTGTGCGTGTTGTCCTTTCATTTAAATATCTACATGCCTTAGCTTCCACAAGGAGAGCCATTGTCATTGAGTTCTTTAGCACTGAATCCATAAGCCAAATGGTAGCAAGTCCTTTACATTTTCAACCTGCAATCATATACAATCAAGTAATTATCATAGAGTTAGCCATGTAATCTAGTTTTCATTGCAAATCCTTTGATAATTTGAGAGAGCCCTCTCAGGCTGAAGAGGCTAATCTTCAAATAAAAATCGTTTGAAATAGTTACTCCAAGTTGACCATCGTTGTGCTGTACCTCAACATGACTAATCATGACAACAAGACTCTCAAGACTAACAACTAAAGCAGAGATTTAAGCAATAGGGTGAAGATGAGTGTTAAAAATATCGAGAGTGGGGGTGAATCAAACATTTAGGAAAATCAAACTTTTACTTTTTCTTGCTTCTAAAACCCATACGCTACTTTCATGATACAGACTCGCGTATATACGCGGATACCCTTTATGAAACTCGCGTATACACATAGATCAAATTATGTCATTAATTATTCACTTATATCATTCCATCATTCATTCATCAGATGTTTAATAAACAGTAAACATGTGTAGTAAGAACAGAATAAACCATCACACAAAGTATCACACATGAACACCAGGATTTTTAGGTGGAAACCCAAGTCGGGAGAAAACCACCGCTGCCGTTGCTCAGCCTTCAATATTTTATTATAGAGAAAGCATCTTACAACATATGTGCTGGTGCAGACTCCTACCAGCACGCAGGCACCCACCTGCGCTCGTTTACCAAACTCGGAAGGAGCACCAACCCCCTGACTCGTTTACCGCCTCACCTCGAAGGGAGCTACGAATTTCCCATCTCGGCTTACCAAATTTCTCCTCGGGAAGGGAGCTACGACCCCCTGACTGAAGGCTACAACCCTCAGCACCTATATGGACCACGTTTCATCAATTTTCACACTGGACCCTTTCCATACTTTTTAAGCTCAAACATACATCACCAACATATACTTACTAATTCAGACAACACAGATTAGATAGCAGTAATACAGCAGAACAGATCAGATGTTTCATACCCCATGCTTTAGCAAACCCTAGTTTGCATACGCTCTTTCACTTCACTGATGTCGCGTATATACGCGCTTTCGTCCACACAAACCAGCGTATACCTCTGTATATATTTCATTGCGCATACGCGCTTTCTCTTCAGAGAAGCCGCGTATATACGCGCTTCCTCTGCCGCGAAGTAGCGTATAGATCTTCAATAATTATAGAGCAGCATACTTCTTCAAATCATATATTCAGTTCAGATTCAACCCTTTACTTCAGACAGATGTTCGCCTCATCACAGATCTAATCACTCCATAAACAGATCTAACAGATACAAGTACATTTCAGATCTAGATCCCCTTCTTCATCATTGGTGCATCATACATTCAGATTTATCTTCAAGTGTAACCCTTTCCATTCAGATTTACTTCAGAGAGAAGTATTCATTCAAGCTCATTCATCTTGCCCCCACACTTCTGATTTGCACAATGAATTTCTTCTCTTTATATAGGCTTACCCTTTTTCAATACCATGAGCCCCTTTTTCAATACCACGATCCAAGACCACATTACATCCGATGGTATTCCTGGACAGGGTTATTTAGGCGAATCATTACCCAATACAATGGGTCAATACCATGGTGGTTACCCCTAGTTTTGCATTTTAAAAGCGCTTTTTCCCATACGCTACTTGGAACGTTGTTTCCCGCGTGCATACGCGACTTCCCTTAGACATATCCGCGTATGCCTAGAGACATACTATTTTCACCATAGATTTTGCACAAGCTGAATTCCTTTCTTCATTGTCTTCTGTACTTACTGTAGATACAACAGATTTAGTTCATCAAACCATATTCTATCAAGCACAACTTCATCAAGTAAGTTGTCATCCTCTTCATCAAGTGGGTTGCCATTTAAGGACAACACTCAGCATCATATTGTCAACAAACATCATATCATATCAGATTTACATCATTTACCAAGTCCATCAAGTCAAGAATAACTTCATCAGGTGGTTTGCCATCAAGGACAACACATGTCAACAGTCGCATGTCTTCATCTTCATTTAGTGGGTTGCCATCAAGGACAACACTCTGCATCATATTTCCAACAGATGATAGGGGTGAGGAGTTCTCACGACAGGTGGCTTGGTGAGATTCAGGAGTAGGATTTATGTGCTAGATAACAGTGAGTTGAAGAATCTTATCTTGAGGGAGTTTCATGTCAAGCCATATTCAAGCCACCCAGGATATAAAAAGACTCTGAAAAAAATAAATAAGTTATATCATTGTTAGAAGTTGAAGAAAGAGGTGGTTGAGTTTGTTGCAAGATTTTGTGGACTATCAATAGGTGAAAGTTGAATGTAAACACCCATCTAGTTTATTGTATTCGATTCTGATTCCATAATGGAAATAGGAGTCATTTCCATGGTATTCATTATAGCCTTTCCAAGGACATCTAGAAAACATGATTCCATCATGGTTATCATTGACAGGTTGAGCAAGGTAGCTCACTTCACTTCAGTGAAGTCTACTAATTCATCTAGTGAGGTATCTCAAATCTTCATAAGGGAGATGGTGAGATTACATGTTGCTCCCAAGAATATCATATCATACAGAGATGCCAAGTTCACTTCCAAGTTTTGGATTAATTGCAAGCTTGGGGAAAGAGTTAGCTTTCAGTACAACTTATCATACGCAGATAGATGGAAAAACATAATGGGTTAATGATATTCTTGAGGATATGTTGAGGATGTATGTCATGCATTAGTAGAGGAAGTGGGAGGGGTATTTTCCACTGGTAGAGTTTGCATATAATAAAGGGTATCAATAGTCCTTGAGGATGAATCCATTTGAGGCTCTTTATGGGTGGAATTTTAATACTTCTATCAGCTAGAGTGATCCGTGACCAGGGTGTTGATTGGACTTGATATGTTGGCTGATATGGAGCAGAAGATGTGGGTTATTAAAATGAATCTAAAGGTAGCACATGACATGTAGAAGAGTTATGTAGATCAACATAGAGCATTAAAGGAGTTTCAGATTTGGGAGCATGTGTACTTGCACATTAAGCCCAAGACGAGCTCCTTGAGGATTAGGCCATGCGCGAATATGAAACCTAGTATTGTGGGCCTTTTTAGATCCTTGAGAGGATTGGACCAAATGCCTATCAACTTGCACTATCGCCAACAATGAAATTCCATGATGTTTTCTGTGTTTCATTACTTAAGAGATATTTTTAATATGTTGATCATGTGATTGATTACTCTATATTGCATGTGGAGCCAGAGGGATAATTTTAGCCACAACCTCAATGCATTTTGCAGCGGAAAGAAATCATGCTCCAGAACCAAGCAATAGAGAAATTTAAAGTGCATTGGAAGCACTTTGGGCTAAATGAAGTTACATGGGTGATGGATGATAAGATGTGGGCTTTGTGTCCTTATTTATTTGTTGGTTGAGTCAATGTGTTTAGTTCATGCTTTTTGGTTTATATTTATATATGCATATGTGTATTGTAAATATTGCAATGGGTTGTGTTATAAATCTCCAATAAGTAGTATGGTGTTCATGGTTTCATCAATTTGGTATGATGTAAATTTTCCATAGATTTTTGTTATAAAATTCCATGGGAAACATATTTTTCTGGTTATAAACATCATTAAACACTGAGGATGTGTTCCCCCAAGGTGGAGGGGTTTGTAACAACTCCTGGTTGATTTTCCATGTAAATAAAATAATACCAATGTCATGGGACACGTATTCCAAGCTAAATGGTGGGAAAACATTATAGTGAACATCACTTGTGGTTTAATAATGGCTATGGAAATTGGAAAAGGAAAAGAGGCAATAATTTACATTTAATTATGAAAATAAAGGATAATAGGAGAAAAGGAAGGTGAAGAGACCCAAATTTGCATGCAAGGGAAATTATAGGGAAAATCAAGAAAAATGAAGAAAAAGGAGACATGAATAATAAAAAGGCATTACAGAAACAATTGATGGATTTTTTAGTTTAGCATTTGGATCTCTTACACTCTTGCACACTTACGATATTCTTGGAGCACTCTAGCATTCACTTGGATTATGATAAAGCAAGCAAAGGAAAGAAAGTAAGCACAAGGAGACAATTGGATCAATAACTACATTAGGCTTAATTTTCATGTAATAGGTGGCATGTGTGATCTCCTTGTTGGTTTTTGGATGCATGGTATACGAATGTGGTTCCTTATTTATGTGTTGTCATTGGCATGGATATTTTCTTGGATTAACAGTGGTTTTAGTCTTGCTTCTATTTCCTGGATAGTCAAGATGTAGTGGGTTCCCCATTTGGTTTTATGATTGGTTTTGAGGTTCATATAGTTGTGGTTTGGGACAAAATATCTGGATATCTCAAATAGCTTTGGTTCCCTAGAGGCTATGGGTTGAGTTAATAGTTTTTGGAGTCCTAGAAAACTTTGGCAGAGACCAATCTGGTTGATGTTAGTGATTTCTGGACTGTATAGGTGAGATCACTGTGCTTGAGGGTTGAGGTGGTTTGGCCTCTAGAAGCCTCGGATGGTTTTATTTTGGTTTAACCCTTATGATCGCACATTCATGCTTGGAATATGGTGTAGGGGTGATTAATTGAAGAGAGATTTTGGTTCAACTATGGTTGGGTCATACATGGAAGTCCTTGAATTGGCTGGAAATTTCATATGTTAATACGATTTATTTTCCTATTGTGATCTATGAGAACTTGTACTGGTTATTATGATGATATTATGAATGATTTTTAATAGTTTATTTTCTGGTTATATGCTAGTTATATGCTTGTTTTTATGATGTGCTCTAACTATCACTCTTGTGCATAATTTTATAAGTTACTGAATGCTTGATGAATGCATGGGCCAACAAGTGTTGTTGCATCTAGCTTGAGAGGGCATTGAGCCTTCTTGGTGATTCTCAGATTAATTTTAGAAGTTTATGATCATATATGCATTCATGACCTGTAGCTTTTATGTGTACTATCTGTGCGACGAAATGTCTATCTTGCATTATAAATGTATTGGTGAAGGTTGTTCTCAAGCTTTAATTTTTTAGCATTGTTATCACCATTGTCATGGTTCTCGAAAGTTACAGGTTGTTTTGGGTAGTGATCCAGAGGATAGCTTGAAAAAGTGGCATAGATCTCATGACTGGATGTGCTGGACATGGAAATTTGGGTCATAACTGCATGGAGATGGGCCTATGGGTGTGGTTATAGCCTCCCAACCACATGCACGAAGTGTTATGGATGTGGTTGGGGTGAAAACCTAGTGAAAAATAGTTCTAACTTAGGGATTTATCACCTGGGTGGTTGGTAGGTTCCCGAGTCATTTGTAGTCTTTGATGGATGTCAATTTACTTCCAGTTTGTAGGCCCCACATCCATAACTAGAACTTGGAGCTCGGTTCGTATCATAGTGACATTCAACTCATGTTTACCTCGAAGAGATTCTCAAAGTGGGTAAATGTGGGAGGGGTAGTTACAATTATTGTCTCATTTCTCATAAACTAGTGTTTCCACTTATTCATAGCTTGTACCAGGGCATATAACTCCTTGTCATAGATTGGGTAGTTAAGAACTACCCCATGAAATAATTTATAATGGTAGCATACATGCCTTCCTCCCTACATCAAGAATTATCCCATATCATACCCATATACATTTATCTCCACTTAAAAGGGTTCTTTCAAGTTTGGTGATGCAAAAACTAGTGCTTAAATGATATTCTTCTTTAACTCCTCAAAGGCCCTTTACTGACCCTTTCCCCACTATAAACTCTTTCTAGTTTCTATTATGGTTTGGATTTGTGTTTCTATTGTTGAAAATGAGGCTATGAATTACCTTAGGTACTGTGTTTCCCCAATGAAACTTATGACCTCAAAATTAGTAGGGACTAATTACTTCATGATGGTCTCCATCTTGGAAGGATCTATATTCAACCATCCTCCATCTATCACATACCCCATGTACACCAATATTGTTGTGAAAATTCACACTTCTTAATATTTTCCAAAAAATGTTGCTTCTTTAATGTTTATAACATATTTTTCAAGTGTGAGACCTCCTCCTCTCTGGTAGCACTCTATACCAGCATATCATCCAAATAGATAATGACAAATGTGTTAGCCCAAAATTCACGCTGAGAGTAGGGGGTGAATGAGTGTGAGTTCAATTTTACAATTTTACAATCTTAATTAACCATAAATCCATTCAACAGTGACTATAAATATCATATCATTAGCTATAACAATGCATCATCACTTAAGAATAATAGAAAAAAAAACACAAAAAGGAATCACATTACAAGGAGACAAACATTTTTAGGTGGAAACCCAAATGGGATAAAGCCACCAACCTTCTTAGCAGTCTTTAATTTGTAGTCTCCGAACTGTTGGAGGAAACTACCCCCAAAATGTAAGTTGCCACTTGCAGTAATCTACAACCTGATTGACGCACCGATCTTGAAATATGCAAGCAACTGCTCATTTTAGACTACAACTTGATTGGGGATCCAACCTACTCTAGGCTCCAACGTCCTTCTTCAACTTCCTTGTGGGCCTCAATTTCATATCATTTTCAAACATGATTCATTGTTATCATATATCACTGAATATTCATATAGAGAGACTATCACAATCTGTAATCAAAACCTACAAACATTTATAATGTCATAAATATTTCAGCTCTTCCAATCATTGTATCTGCCCCACAACCTGCAACCATTGCACTATCATAGAACCGGCAACCCATATACTGCTATATAACTTGCATCAAAACATAATTTCAATTAATCTTGCTAGCTATATATTGACGATGTTGGAAGCTGCCAATAGGGAAGGGGTTCTCCCCATTGTTAAGTCCCAATTAAACCCCACACCATTTGGAATAGGAGACCCAACCAAAATATGGTTGGTTTCCAAATTGGTGATCTCAAATATGTTCCTTGGTTGCAATGAACAAAAAAGATGACATACAAATAACTTTGGTGACAAAAAGTGTGTGAACTTTGTGAAATATCAATTGCAATGTATGGAAAATTATTTCACACTAAAGGGGAGAAGAGTGAGTCCCCTGGAAGAAATTAATAGTACTATCTTAAAAGAGACACACAAGCACATGTAAAGAATCATTAGCTAACCTGCATAATAGTTCACAAGATAACAACGATTGTGATAGCGTAAAAAACACACATTCAACAAGGTAAATTCTAAATTAAATGAAATAGTTAATTAACATTAGCATAAATGAAATAACATGCATCATAAACATATAAAGAGTAGTCTTACAACATTCACGATATATGCATGAAAGTGTGTCGGCTCTGAGAGCTTCTGATCATTAACTGAAAGTTTTGAGCATGCAATTACATTGATATGACACTAGCCCCAATAGTGGAATATGAAGCCACCACTTGCATCTCCAAAGAATGATACTCTTCATATGCTAGACTAGAGAACCAAACACTGAAATCTTAGGTTCCAATCTCCCCTTCAAACTTTTGAGCTTCCCTCATGACCCTTGAACTTATTTTGTATTTACTCTAATGAATCACTCTTCACATTCCACATTTAGCTCTTAGAATTCCACTTACACTTAAACTTTATTGTTTTCCCAATATAATAAGAAAAAACTCCACATAGGAAAAAAATGGCTAGAGCCTAATAAGACAAACATAAGAAGACAAGCTTAATATATTAATCTTGGGTTTCAGGAAAATCTAGCTCAACAACTTCAACTTTTAATTTTGTAGTAACATATTGATGTCAAGCTTTATATTGTGCAACTATGTCCTCAAACTTTGCAGCAAGGTTTGGTTGATATATGACTCTGGGCTCTATAACATATAGGTAAATGGTTTTGGAGCCATTGTGTGCCTCATTTCCTAATAATATCAAATTCATATTTACTTTAGAAAGTCCAGCTATATACCTCTGCATATTATGTCTAGTAATCTCCAAGTCTTCTTTAACGATGACCTACTTCAGACTATCCAAGTATTCTTAGATTTCTTTCCTGATGACATTCATACCTTTTTCCTCTGCAATGGTCTAACGAAAGGGATGTTGTGTGTTTTGACCAAGGAATTCAAACCATTATACAACCATGCATAGTAACTTATAATGTTGGCTAGGAAATTATTGAGTAGTTTGTTACTTTGGATGAGCATTCTGACTTTGGCCTTCTCCAACTTTACTTCTTGTCTTGTTTTCTTGGCCAACTCTGTTGGTGCATCTTTGTATTTTGTGCACCATTCATGGTTCATGCTAATGGTTGCATGAATTACTTTCATAGATTTCACATTTTCTTGTCTTTTTCATATCATGCAAGGGAATTACTACCTTATGCAAGGTGAACGTATCCTCATCAAGATACCTCATGGTGTCTCCTAATGGCTATATTTCACCATATATCATTGCTTGAAGCTATTTCAAGTGAGAATACACTGAATAAAGACTTTGATTATAAGATTGGATATTTTTTATTTATTTTCTTGCAACATCCATATCCTTTATCAATTGTATTTTTCCTACCATCAATAAGTTTATCTTTTCTTTTGCATCCCCTGCAAAGGCCAAATTTTCCACCACAATTGTCTTTAGGTTCCTCCTGGTGTTAGTAAAAATCACCCTATCTATGTGAATGAATGAAGTATAAACTATGTCATTAAGGAAATATTTAATCCTTTATTGTACTATCTTGCTATTGAGTTGGTCAAGTCAGGTTGGAAACATCTATGACCATATCATCATCTAAAGGAGAGATTCCAATTTAATCACCTGGGATGTGCCCATTTGTGAGGGGAGGTGAAGGTTGGATACAAACATGTTCTACAATAGGAATGATTTTTACCTCTTGGTTTTTCTCCGCGTGCTCAATATCCATGTCTTTCTCCAATATATGCTCCTCAATTTCTTGTGAAAACTCATGATCCTACTTTTTCCTATTTCTTTCTATTTGAGTTGTTTCTGTTGTTCTTCCCCTACCTGTTTCAGTCTTGCTTATTCTTCTTCTTCCTTATTTTTCACTTCTTCATGTGCTTGTATTCCTTAATTTTATTTCCTTTCATTCTCTTCTTTCTACATATGTTCTTGCTCTCACTTATGTTCTTCTTCTTTCCTCTTTTCTTCTCGCTACTTTCTCCTTTCTGCTTCCATGACTACTTTCAAAATGATTGGATTTTCTTTGACCTTAATATTCTTCTCCTCTTCTGGATTATGGGAAACCTTCCTCTTATACTTGATACTCACGAGAGTGCATTTTTAATCTTCTTTACCTTCATGAATGACACTTTGCTTAGGAATTGCATTAGAAGGGCATGTCTCTTTTCCTGGTGCATGTGATCAGATGACATTATAGCAATTCCTAATATTTTCTTCCTCCATCCTGGCATAAGAATCATATGGCTAGGAAAAGTGCAACTTGGCATATTGTCTCTTGCAAACTCATTTGGGATCATATATATTAAATGCCATTGTATTGAACTTGAGGCTTTCCAATTATTTAACTTCCACTTTTGTGACCTTCAAGTTCTTTATCTTATAGGATCCCACCTACAAAATAAAGGAAGGCCAAGGTACCTTATTCTTTCTCTCCAAAACTGAATATAGACATGTGACAATATGATAGACAAACTCTTGCATGAGTACTTTATCTGTGGCATACCTTGGCAAGAGATGAGGTGGGTTTTGATAGCCAAATACTCTAAGGTGTGTACCATCTGGTGAGGCAAAACAATCTGCTACTTCTACCACTAGCTTCATTGCCTCATGGGACATACACAGGGCCTCTTCTTCAAATATCATTTGGTTTAATACCTTGAAGAAGTGATAAAAAATCCTGTCAATACTCCTTGGTAGCTACTTTCTTCCAACATTTTAAAATAGATGTGGATAAAATGCTCTTTAGGTGTCCATTTCCATTCAAGACTAGGGAATGGATTCTGAGCACATATTCGATCTAGATAGTAGGAAAACATGTAAAATTGTTGTTTCTTTCCATGCAATGTGTTTTTCTCCTTTTTCAAATTAATCTGCGGGTGTTGAGACAATAGGCGAGACCAATTTATTATCCTCCCCTCTGTGATAATCAGATATATAATGTAGATATAGAATGTAGGTCCATAGACTTGGAAACACGTGACCATCAAGAATTGATATACTATTATGAGTGACTTGGTTTTGTAATTATTATTAGGTGTTTGGCGAAATTTGGTTAGTTCCTTCCATCATGACTTTAGCACCTCCTTAGTGTTCAGATAACTTGAGGTCGCATAAAATTGTGAGTCCAGGTGCTACTTAGGTTTGGGAAAATGATATATCAAGTGGATGTCATTTGGCTGATAGGAGGCACATTTCTGCCCATTAGAAATGATTGATGCCATGCTCTTGGTATCCATGCCATGAAAAATCCATCTACTAACATGTGCACATGGTAAGACTGGAAATATGCAAGAAATCCTGTAGAACCATGATCATTGGATTTTGATATAAACCTGCCTATCCTCTAGATCTTCTTTGAACTCTGTTGTAGTGAATACATCCTTGACGGTAATCCAAGTGACAATGGAATCATCCTCAATGTATCATTGTGTATCTCATAGATAGGAACTGGTATTGAGGGACTGCCAATGAATTCTTTGGTATTGCTATCTGTGACCTCCTTTGATGTTGATTTATTGGGAGGCATGGTGCTACCTGATGATGAGAGAATGATGTGCTCAGGGTTTTTGGTACCTATTGAAAAATATGCACTCATGGAGACGAAAAGTTAGTTCAAAAGAGATTAGTTCAATATTCAAATTTCAAGCAGCAAATAGTCATTGAGGGAAAATATTGTACAATATTTGGTTTTAAGGAGGTAGACTAGGCATTGGAATGTGCACTACATAGTTGTGGAGGGATACTGCACAATTTATCCTTCCAACGAGATGGATTGTGGATAGGAAATGCACAATGCGCAGTCTCACCTGGGGGAGATAGAGAAGGAATTGTACAGTGTGCAGTTTTAGTTACCAGGTAGAGCCACTATTGGCTGTGATTGCACAGTATGCATCTTGGGTCTTGAAATATGTTACTAGGTTCAATATTTATAATTACAAGTGTAATCTTGATTTTTTTGTATTTAATGAAAATAGAAAAAAAATTATTATTATTGTTATTTTAGGTAAAGCTCCCATTGTGAGCTCCTAGGGCTTGTCATTAAGTCAAAAAGTCAAGAAAGCCATTTTGATGTATGAAATACCCTTCTTGGGCATGTTACATATTGTAAAGTAAATTATTTGAGCCAATTATAGAGTTAAAAGGCCCTCCAATACCTTGTTTATGTGCTACAATCAAGTTGGCCTCCAAAGAAGAAAATCGATCTATCAAGAAGACATGTTGACCTAGGATCAATGACAAGTATATGTACTTGCATCGGTGAGAAGCCTATAAATATGAGGACTCAGCCTCATTCAAGTATCATCTAAGAAGCATCAAAAATTTCGATCAAGGAAAAGAAGAATACAAAAGAAATAGAAAGGAAGAGGAGGTGAATCTAGTAGAAGAAATTGAAATTTTGGATTTGTTTTTGGGTTGAAATATCTCACACGTGCGAGGTAAAATTAGGGCATCCATCTGTTGTTGGAAGAAAAAATTGCAGACCTCAAGGATGTTAAAATATAGCATGTGAAATATCTCTCTTGCAATCCAAAGTTACAAGAAGACAACTCCAAGCAACTGAAGAAGAACCTCTCTCCAATCTTCCCTAGTTTGATAACACGTGCGAAAATTGCGGAAGGTCGAAAGTTACAGGTAGAAGAGGCTTAAATTGTAGTCAAGGTTGCAGGTCCAAATTTTTGGTCAAAGGTGAAGTAAAAGAAGCTAAAAGGAAAGTTTTACTTAGATTGAGAAAAAAAAAATCAAGGAGATAATTTGACTTGGACTTGGAGGAGTCGAAGTCATGGGTCTAGGTCTTGGAATTCATCAATTGAAGATTCTATAAGCAGAATAATTCTTGTGGGTTTTCCTCTCAAATTGGAGAGCTTTTGGCCTTAGTTTATTTCTTACATCTTGTGTCCTATTGTCTCATTGATTAAATTTTTAGTAGCTAATTGATGATAAAGAACAAAATAATCGATTTGAAGAAGAAATTAATCAATATAAGTAAAATACATCACAAGAAATTATCAAAGAAAGATAAATCACCTAGATTTGTTGCCCCTAGATTTCTCAACATGGTATCAGAGATAAGGTGACAAGTGGAGGAAGGGAAGCTTAAATAAGGACACTCAAGGGCCGAAGCACTAGAATATCATCAAGAGAATCAATCATCAAGAAGGACCACTCATCTCAAAATCACCACAAGGATAAAGATTATATTATCATCTTGAAGGAAGTTACTAAATAAGACCTCAAAACCATAGTATGTTCAAAGAAGGATTCTACAGTTGAAACATTATTGGGAACCTTGTACAATCATCACCTTGAGAAGAAGGAGACCTAAAATACCTTACCTCTACTAAAAGAAAGAAGGACTACAAATTGGAGCATCTCAAAGCCTCTACATCAAATAAAATCTAGGAGAAAGGTGTTGCTATCATCATCAAGGAACCAAGGCGATCTCCCTCTATTTTAAGGAAAACTTTTGAAGGAATACATATTCATCAATTGGACATAATCTATTATCAACATCATCATCAAAATCAAGAAGGCATCATGTTTAAGATATTATCATCAAGGAGTATCTTCACAAGTATCTTTATGTCCACATCTGAATCTATAAAAATGACTTCATTTTGCAAGGAAAACAACAAATTGGTTGGTAGATTTGATCCTCATAGAAAATGAAGTCATTGATCATGCTAAGGGTTAAATCACTAAACCTCCAAATCAATAAGCTCAAGCTATTAAAAAGTACATGAAAGGGTAAGTAAGGGCTCAAAGGAATTTTATAGAATCTATCAAATATCCCCTCATTCCATATGTATAAAAAATGGAGATGTTAAAAGAAATATATGAGAAACTAGTAGAATTTTTCTCTATAAGTACTATTAGAAAAGTAATATCCTTGAGAAACGAGCTATACAAAATGAATATATCAAAGGAAGATGGAATAACGTCATACTTTATGACAATTTTAGAAATAAGAGACCAACTACAAGAGTTGGGAGAAATAATGTTTAATAAGGAAATGACCACCATAGTGCTCAATGAGGAAACTTTACATCAAATCTCTATGGAAAGAAGGAAGCTACCCCATTCAGTGAGCTTTGGTCATTATGTAAAAGTGAAGAAACCAGGATGAAGAAAAAAAGTGATCTAGAATCAAACGATCGATTACAAGTGTTTACTACCATGGCTAGGAAGAAATGAAAATTTGGAAGGTTTGGTCCTTAGAAAAAGAACAAGAAGGATATGTCAAAAATAAAATGTTTGTTGAACCCTTAGTTAAACTGAGAGGGGGGGGTGAATCAGTTTAACACATTCATGGATTTTTGAAGCTTTTCATTTAAAACTTATTTACCCTTCATTTCATGTCCAACTTAATATGTGAGTAATCTTAGAATGTGAGCAGCAAGTATTAATATAATATAACAATATACTTTAATATGAGAGCAGCAGGTATTAAGAAGATGATATAAATCATATCAACACATAAACATCATGCACAGAGACACCAGATATAAGTGGAAACCCATAAAGGGAGAAAACCACATCTTATTATTGTTGTGATGCAAAGGCAAGCTCCAACTCCCTCTCACCACTGCTTTTCTGCAGGCACCAACCTACAGGAGGCTCCAACCTCAATTCTGCAAGCTACAACTTGCTAGGAAGCACCAACTCCCTTCAATTTTCTGCAGGCACCAACCTACAGGAGACTCTAACCTTAGTCAACTGCAACTGACAACTATCAAGCTGCAACTTGATAGGGAAGCTCCAACTTCCTCAATTTATCAAACTGAATGTTTGCTGATTTACCTCAGATATCAGCTCTGCTCTGTAGCATCTCTTTCTGCTCCTCTCTTCCTTATCTTCTCTGCCTTGATCTTCTATACTTTTCATTCTCTATCCTTATCCTCTCACCATATTTTTACTTATGCATATAAAATTATATATATAGAGTTCCTCACATGACTGTTTGTATTCCACAAGGAATTTTGAGTGACCAGCCATGACTCTTTGACTTCTGCCTTCTCAATTCTTTGTCCAAATTATTAAAAAATATAACAATATGTACAAATTACAGTGGGAGTTTTTATTTTCCTTAGGATACTTGTCTTTGCATCACAAACAATATAAACAAAAATATTTTCATTTTTAGTTACACATTTCAATTCCACTTAGCTCCTTTTCTAGACTTTGGCTTTACTGGATTTGTCTTTTCTGCTGCTGTTCAGTGACTGTTCTGTATATTTTGGTTCACCTTTGTGTCTATTCATCTGTTCACTATACGTTTTTGCACCTGTTGCATATATAACAACTTTTTAATATAACAGCTGATTTTAAATCTGGGCAAAATCTCAAGGTTCTAATCTCTTGGGCTGGCACTTTAATCAACTATGGAGGCTTCTTATACTCATGATTATAAGACCCATAAGATACATAATATGCTCTTGTAATAAATGCAATCAATGTTTTAATACAATTTCGAAGAAATATTACAGCTCACTATATTAAATATCAGCGTAGTATATATATCAGCATATATATATGTTTCCCACTTAAATATATCACTTGATAACGCTCACATCCACAGTCTCGTTTAGCTCTCACTATACCCCGTTCTCCTCTACGTGGTCTTCCTCAACTTCCTTTTGATTTCACACACACAGTCATACATATGCATTTTATAATTTATCGTCTTCCATATTATGACTATGGAAACCCTTAAATATGTTCAGTCGCCGTCTTATAATAAGGTTTCCGCCCTTATATTAATAACTGATATTTTTAATAAATTACTATAGGCCTCGGACCTACCATACAATCGACAGAATCAATCAAATACACATGCCTGTACCTTAAGTTAACCTTCGCGCATCTTCCCAATATGATCACCATCCAATGGCTTCCCTCTAGATCGACGGCTTGTATCGATATCGTACGGGGTCCTCAGTCGAGATTTAATGTGCGATGGCGCGCAGTGAGAGTGGTTTTGCCAACTTGCTCTGGGACACACGTCGTCTGTCCTATAGAATCACTCCCAACTCCTCAAATACTGCCCACCATGTAAAGGTGGTGCGATGAAAACCATAAACCTCCGTCACTGTTCATCTAGTCATGGTTCCGCCCTTTTGGCTTGAGGTTCTGCCTAACTTCGCGTTCCGCTACCGGGTTCTGTCTTCCGAGTTCTGCTTAGTACAGGGTTCCACTCCCTTTTGGCTTAGGATTCCATCTCGCTTATATATATGAATTCCGCTCTTCGCCTTCAATGAAACTCGCATCTGTCCATACACCGCAATTGCCTCGATTCTTCTGGGCTACCACCATATGACTCGACTCAAGGTTCCATCAATTTATATTCTAACCCTTTGGTTCATCGATGTTTCAACATGACTCCTTCGCATACCATAGCGCGCTGCTTCATCAGGTTATACATTCCCCATTGCTTACTATATCGTGGCAACCCGATATCTTATACAGATTCACGAATCTACCCCTTTCACAGAGCTTACGATGTTTACAAACCATGAGTAACAAATTCACGTTTCCACAATAAATTCAAGTAGTCTACATAGGCATAATTGTCCACAGAGACTCAAATATCCTTTCTACTGAATTCAATCAAGAATATACATATAATTCACAGAGAATTTAGAAGAAATCCATCATCATTATATAGAAATGTAACCACTTACAAGAACATTCACTTATTCTATTTGATGGCCTTTTTCTCCTACTCTGTCTCTGGACTCTGCTACTTTTCTTTTCTCTTTTCCTAGTTACTGTTTCAGATGCTCCTCCTTTGCCAATTCCTTTTCCATCAATGACAACATTTCCAACAGTCTCCCCCTTTGGCATTGATGGAAATACTCTTCCTCTGTTTTCCCTATAGAAGCCCCTTTTTGCTTTTCCTCCCCCTTTGACATCAATGGCAAAGGGTTGCTCATTTCCTAGTTTGCTTTCTGCATTTCCTCTTTCTGAGATCTTCTGACTTTGTACCCTGATGATCCAAACTTTGGATGAAATATAAAATTCTGACCCTGTAGCCTTTTCTTTAACTCTTTTATGCTGGGTGTATTCTTTCCATAATCCTTTGACCCTGAGGACCTGTTTCATGCTTTCCTTGCTGGTTGATCTCCCCCTGGAATGATATTTTCGTTTCTGTTCTCCCCCTGAAACTATGCTTTCTCTTTATATCAGAGAGTAGCATCTACATATACTACCCCTAGTCTATCTCTCAAATATTCAAATGGTTCTCTAGCAAGAGGTTTGGTAAATATATCTGATGTTTGTTCATTTGTTGGCATATACTCTAGCTTTACTATCTTCTGAGCCACTTGTTCTCGAAGAAAATGATACTTGATTGGGATATGCTTAGTTTTTGAGTGAAGCACAGGATTTTTAGATATACTTATAGCACTTGCATTATCACATTTGATTGATATAGGTTCATCAATGCTTACCTTCATGTCTTGGAGGGTTTTCTTGATCCACGTGACTTGTGTACAACATGCTGCTTCTGCTGTAGATAGAGAGATAGATGTTTGTTTCTTGCTTAACCATGCCACCAGACTTTCTCCTAAATAGAATACACCTCCACTCGTACTTTTCTTGTCATCCACACAGTTGGCCCAATCTGCATCTGTGTATGCTGTCAAAGTGAAGTTTTTTCCTTTAGGATACCAAAGCCCATACAGTGCTGTTCCTTGTAGATATATGAATATTCTTTTTACTGCAAGAAGGTGATTTTGTTTAGGTGCTGCTTGATATCTTGCCACTAGTCCTACTGCTAGCATGATGTCTGGTCTTGATGCTGTCAGATACAACAGACTTCCTATCATGGATCTGTAGAGTTTTTGATCTATATCAGCAGATCCATCATCAACATACAACTTACATCCCGTGATCATGGGAGTTGACACAGGTTTTCAATCCTCCATTTTGTACTTTTTCAACATTTCTTTTAAGTATTTTTCCCGTGAGATGAATGTACCTGTGTTCTTTGCTGAATTTGAAGTCCTAAGTAGAAACTGATCTCTCCAATCATAGACATCTCAAACTCTATTTTCATCTCATCAGCAAACCCTTTTGCTATTTCTTCTCTGTTGCTTCCAAACATAATGTCATCAACATATACTACAACAATCAGGAGTTCATTTTCATGGGATTTTATGTATAGATTGATGTCTACTCCACCTCTCTTAAAGCCTTGTTTTTGCAAATATTTATCCAGTCTTGAGTACCAAGTATGAGGAGCCTGTTTCAGTCCATATAGAGCCTTCTTCAGTCTACACACATAGTCTTCTTTGTCTGTTAAAGAGAAACCTTCTGGTTGTTCCATGTAGACTTCTTCTTCTAGATATCCATTCATAAATGCAGATTTCACATCCATTTGATATACTTTGAAGTTTTGGTAGCAAGCAAAGGCCAGAAACATTCTGATGGCTTCCATTATGGATACAGGGGAAATTTTTTCATCATAATCAAGTCCTTCGATTTGTGAATATCCTTTGCAGACCAGTCTGTCTTTATTCCTGATTACTTGTCCTTGCTCATTCATTTTATTTTTGAATACCCATTTTGAGCCTATGACATTTTTCTCAGTGGGTCTAGGAACTAATTCCCATGTATTTTTTTTCTCAATTTGGTCCAATTCTTCATTCATAGCATTTACCCAAGACTTGGCCTTGCTGGCTTCTTCAAATTTATTTGGCTCTATTTGTGACAACATGGCTATGTATACCTCTTCAGTTTGTTCTGTTAGCTGGCTTCTTGTTTGGACCCCTACTCTCTTGTCTCCAATGATCTGATATTCAAGATGGTTCTTCTGAGTATATCTTGAGGGAGCTTTAGAACTCAGCTCTGTATCTTCTATTGTCTTGCTTGTTTCCTCATCATCTTGGTTTTCTTCTTCATGGTTGTCTGATGGACTGCAGCAGTCTGTATCTCTTGTATTATTTGGAAGTTCTTCATCAAATCTCACATCAATGCTTTCTACTATTTTTCGAAGAGTCTTGTTGCAGCACCTGTACCCTTTACTTTTGGATGCATATCCTAGAAATATCCCTTCATCTGCTCTTGCATCAAAATTTCCAAGATTTTCATCATTATTCTTTATGTAACACTTGCTTCCAAAGATTCTAAAATGTTTGATTGAAGCTGGTTTCCCATGCCAAAGTTCATAGGGAGTCTTGTTACTGCTTGGCCTTAAGTGAGCTTTATTAAGGATATGCACCGCTGTGTGTACCGCTTCTGCCCAGAAGGTTTGAGGAATATTATTCTCTTGCATCATGGCTCTGGAAATTTGTTGAACATATTTGTTTTGTCTCTCTGCTACTCCATTCTGCTGAGGTGTCCCTGCACTAGTAAATTGTTGTTTTATGCCATATTCATTGCATAGATCTGCAAGGTCATAATCTGTGAATTCACCTCCTCTGTCTGATCTGATGCATTTTAGCTTGCATCTTGTCTGATTTTCAGCTAATGCTTTGAATATTTTGAATTTGTCCAGAGCTTCCGATTTATTCTTGAGAAATGAAACCCATGTCATTCTGGAGAAATCATCGATTATTAGCATGAAGTAGGATTCTCCACTTGGTATTTTAGTTCTTGCAGGTCCACATAGATCCATGTGCACAAGTTGGAGTGGTATACTTGTTGATAACTCATCTTTGTCCTTAAATGATGTATGGGTCTATTTACCCAATTGACAAGATTTTCATATGGTATTAGAAGGCCTTTTTATTTCTGGCATGTCTCTGACCGCTTTCTTTTTGCTCAGTATGATAATATGATCGAAGCTGAGATGTCCCAATCTCCTATGCCATAACCATGACTCCTCAAGTTTGCTAAGATGACATGATTCATATTTCTCTTTCACGATGTAAACATTGCTTTCTGTTCAAACACCTGTGAGCAGAGTCTTACCTGTGGTGCTTGATCTGACTTCACAGTCTTGTGCTCTGAAAAGAAATTTGCAGCCTTTATCACATATTTTACTGACACTCAGCAAATTTTATTTCAGCCCATCTACAAATAGTACATCTTGGGCCTTACCTCTGCCATTATCTAAGCTGACTGACCCCTTTCCCTTGATTTTTCCTGATTTATCATTGCCAAAAGTAACATTACCAGTTTTATTTTCATCAAAAGTTATAAACTTGCTTCTGTCTCCAGTAATGTGTTTAGAGCAGCCACTGTCCAAATACCACTGGCTTTCCAGGTCTTGAGTAGTTAGAGCCAAGTCACATTTATTCACCTTCTTTATCCACTGGAGGCACCCTTTTGTTTGGTATCTTTTGTGAGGTGATGAACTACATCTTCTTAGAGGACATTTGGAAGGTATATGTCCAAATTGATTGCATACAAAACATTTGATCATAATTTTTGTAGAATTATGAGTATGAACAAAATTTCTTTGATTCATAAACCTCCTTGAGGTGTTAAACATCAATCTTTGTCCATAATTTCTACACTCAATGATTTTATGGCCAAATTCCTTACAATAAAAACAGTAACCATAGAAACTATTTGCATACCTGAAGTGAGGTTGTCTCTTCCATTTGTTTGCTTGAGGCAGTCTCTTCAATGTTTGCATCTTTTGCTGGTTTGAATTACTCCTCCTTGCATGACAATATGCAACAATGTGTCCCAGCTTGTGGCAAGCATAATAGGTGGCATTCTTCATAGGAGGGAAGAATCTCCTTTGATGGTTTCCAAATTTTACATACTCAGGGGTCTTAGTATTTATTACATTCTTTGCTACTAGTGGTTTCTTCTGATCTCTGTCTTCCTTATTACAGGTTTCTTCTTTTGTAGGAATTGTTTGAGCTGCTTCATCATTCTTATTTGCTTTTACAAAAATAATATCTCTGTCAACCTTTTCTTTGCCTTTACTTGATTCTCCTTCATATCCTATTCCAGTTTTTATCATAGGCGATCTTTGAGCAACCAGAATTTCATTCAACTTACTAGAGCTTGTTGTTTGAGAAGAGTTTATAACCAATTTCCTTTGAGAATTTTCTAAATTCTTCCTGAGACGTACTACTTCTTCTTCCAAATTTTCTTGTTCCTGAGTTTTTTCCTTGATTTGCTTAAGTAACATGTCCTCTATCTTATTGGCTTCTTCAAGCTCTATCTTTAGCTGCATTAGGACTTCTAAATTCTGTTCTTCTCATACAAACTTGAGGAGAATTTCCTTTTGTTTTCTGCATTTCAGCTTGAGTCTATCAATCTCGTCCAGAGCACTTCTTAGCTCCACCTCAAGGTCGACTTCACCTTCTTCTTCTTCATCTTCTAGCAGGAGACCTTCAAGTTCTTATATGGCCATCAATAAGAATTCAGAGGTTCCTTCTTCACTTGAAGGTTCATTTGAGTCTTCATCTGCACTGCTGTCTTGTTGAGCATAAAAGGATTTTCTGCTGAACTTCTTTACTTTCTGCCAGTTTTTTGATGTATTTTTCTCTGTTTCTTGAGCCTGATTCCTTACTTTCTTGTGAGGACACTTAGCAACATAGTGTCCCACTCTTCCACAATTAAAGAATTTGAAAGGAATTTTACCTTTGTATTTACCTGAGCCTCTATCCAATTTCTTGACAAAATTTGCCTCTTCTTCATCCGAGCAAGAGCATATATCTTTCTCTTCTTCTTTCTTCTTTTTTGTTTAAAGGCTGCCTCTCTCGTACTTGGCTTCTTCTGTGGGAGCCTCATCTCATATGCTGTTAAATTTACAAGTAGCAGGTTCATGGTCAAGGTTTCCCATTCAGATGTTTCTTCTATTGCAGACACCTTGGGATTAAACCTGGATGGAAGAGATCTAAGAATTTTTTGCACAATTATACTTTCTGGCATGGTTTCTCTAAGATCTTTCATATTGTTAACAATTTCTACTAATTTTAGGAAGAAAATGTCAATGTCTTCATCATCATTCATTTTTAGGTTCTCAAACTGGGCTCTATAGACTTGAAGTTTGGAAGTCTTTACTTTCTTGTCTCCTTCATGGATGTTCTCCAGAGTATCCCACATCTCTTTGGCAGTGTCTTTGTGCATTACTTTGATAAAATCTGCTTCACACAATCCATTCAAGATAACATTCATGGCTTTTGCATTAGCTACAAAATCTTGTTTGGATTCTTTCTCTGAGTCAGTTGACTTTGGGGCATATCCTAATTCCACAACACCCCAAACTTCTAT